>CM068962.1:37225846-37255709 GCA_035128595.1 Eptatretus atami | reverse complement strand
ACACACACACACACACACACACACACACACGTTTCTCACTTGTGAATGGAGGGAAAAAAAATTAGCTCTCACCTAATCAATTACACCCAGGTGGCTAGGATTATATAAATATATCAACTCCTCCGATGCTCTTCTTGCCGAGGAAGCTGCATGAAGCAACCATGAAAGGCTACCCAAGATAAGCCCTTTGCTATTTCAAACCCTTCCCAGAGTTACTCCAAAGCTGTAAAGACATTTTCAGATAGTATACACATGAGAATCCCAATGCTACACACCCCCTCAGCTGCCGGACCAGTTTCATCGCTTATTGTCAAATTTGCTTATTGGTAAATCATCAGCAACAGCCCAGACAGAAATGCACACCAACGAGGCTCCCAAGCATATACAATGTGTAAACGTCAAAAGCAGTCCATATATAAATGATAAACAATGACCCACTCATGTCTCTCACATGAAATATCACGTAAACAAAAGTACATGGACCGATGATCGGTTGGTTGGTTGGTCAGAGCTCATTTTAATACACTCCGTCTCCGACATTGTTGGAGGGGCCGGGGATAACAAGACATTTCAAAGGTAAGTGCGCTACTTTTTTAATACCCTGTCAGAATGAAACTCACTATATCTACTTATCCATTTTTATTTCATATATATATATATATATATATATATATATATATATATATATATATATATATATATATATATATACACACACATATATATGTATACCAGCAGGGTATGCTTACACTTTGTAAGCAATAACAAAGCGTGCTTCCCCATTGTATCGGCTCACTCACCTGCATTTGTTATTTTTATTTATTTAAATTTTCATTTATGTATGCTTTCCGATGGTTCTGAGATTTTCCCTGGTGTTTAGGCTTCAATGTCCATCAGCACGCAAAATTTCTGTGCTTCCCCATTGTTTCGCGTTGCTCATCTGCATTAATTTTTTTCATGTATTTATTTTCATTTATTTATCTTTTTACGTAAGGACGCTTTCCATCAGTTCTGTTATGTTTCCTGATGTTTCGGTTTCGATATCTGTTGGCACGCGAAATTACTGTGCTTCCCCATTGTCTCGAGTCACTCACTTGCATTTTATTTCATTATGTTTGTTTGTTTATGGATAATTATTATAAGGTCATTGTAGGGTGAAATTTTTTCTGATATTTTGGAAGGAATGATTAGGAATGATGGAGGTGTGCAGCTGCCTTTGGAAGGCCATTGGCCCAGGAGAGGTCATGGCTGATGGTGAGGCCTAGAAGTTCAAGATATTTAATTTTTTCCAGTGGCCAAGCATGTAAATGAATAGATGGATTCATTTGACAATCCTTCCGGGGTGACAGGGTGCGACATTGAGATTTGATAGGATTGCAAGAAATGTTCCTTTGATCAGACCAGCATCGAATAACTTCAAGATCAGCAGAGTAATGTAGCTGCTGTCTGCTAATCAGTGGGATGGATTAATGAACAACAATATGTGAAGTTTTCCGCAAAAAAGGAAGAAACGGATTTCAAGAGCATCAGAGAGGTCGCTTGTATAGATGCTAAAGAAGACTGGGCTCAAGACACTACCTTGGGCTCTATTCAACTCTATTCAAGACTGGGCTCTATACAACCCTTTCCTCTCCTCTCCCAGCCTCCACTGGGAAAGGAGAGCAAAAATTTACATTGATAGCATTGTACATGTTGACTGAGCAAGTGGAAGAAGTCAGAGATCCATGTATGAAGGTACCCTTGGATACCACAACCAGAAAGTTTGGCAGGCAGAGCAGGGTACCAAGTCGTGTTGAATGTCCAACATATATCCAGAGAGATAGTCCTGACAACTTTGAGATTTATGTCCTCCAACCAATGCTGATACATGAGCAGCAGCTTGTCCAGATTTGAGTGACCATGCTGGAATCCAAACTGATGATCAGTGATCAGGCTTTTGGAAAGGAAGAAAGACTTGACACCAAAAAACAATAATGGATTCCATGATTTTGCTTATTATTGAAGTAAGCTTAATAATAATAATAATAATACCATTCCTTTCATGCCATAAAGGCACATCGGGCTACCAAGCAGTTTAATTGGCAAGGAGTACAGTCCTGGACAGGTCACCACTCTGATGCAGGTTACCCCAAATGGTTATTACCCCGGTGCACTGGAATTCATTTCACCAACCTCAGAAGGATGACAGCTGGTGTTAATTCATCAGTCAACAGGGGGTTGAACTCAGGACTCTAAGGTCCCAATCCAGCTACCTTAACCGCTAAGTCAACACCAGGCTGTATGAAGTAAGCTTACGAGTCTGTATTTGAGAGGATCCCTTTTTGCACCCTTCTTGTGGATGGGGGTGATATTCACTGACTTCCAGAGAGGCAGGGGATTGCCAAAGGAGAAGTAGAGGCTGAAACATCTCTCATACCGTTTTTTTGTTTTTTTTAAGTGGTTGTTAGGTGCAGTGTATTAATTATTTTCAGAGCAATGTTAACGCTTCTATATTTGTAATGCAAGAAGTTTCAGATTTTTCAGAGAAAAAATTGAATTCAAACAATTATGGCTGGAATGCCACTTCTCCGATGATGCCATCGTTATCAACCCATCCACCCAATGAGAAACTGATGACATTATGCCAAGTTTCAATTTTTTTCGTTGAGCGGTTTTGGAGAAAATTATGTCCAAATTTTTTCCTTTAATCCAACGTAGCTGACCTACCATGTGACGAATGACGTTATAAATTTCATTTTTCAATCACATCGGGTCATAAATCAGATGTATGAAGTTTCAGATTTTTCGGATAAGGATTTCAATTCAACCAATTATGGCTGGAATACCACTTCACCGAAGATGTCATCGTTATCACCTTATATATGTCGAGTTGATGACATATGCCAAGTTTCAATTTTTTTCGTTGAGCGATTTCGGAGAAAATGATGTTGAAATTTTTCCCTTTAATTCAATATGGCTGCCATACCATGTGATCAATGATGTTTGAGTTAGCAATACAATATTCTCCATGGGGACCTGCATAATCCCTCCTGTGTTTAAAGTTTCACATCCATCGGATAAGTGGTTGCAGAGAAAATCATTTTAAAAGAAAAAATATATTGATGCGGACACAGACACAGATAGACAATCAGGGGCATTACAATAGTCTTGTGTCCCCTTCAGGGCGGGACTAAACATGTAACATGGTGAATGCCATAGATTCACGATGTATGGTTATTTGGTTATTTTGATGTCTGAGGTGACTGATGACCTTTGATCAAACCGATCATTACTGTATGTAATCTTTTATATGCCTGTCAATGCGTGGTATCTGTCCATGCGTTTGTTTGTCTCCCATTTACGGTGGCCGCTTTGCATGCTGTATTTGAAAAGCTCAACATTCGATTTTGAAATGAAGGGAGAACAGGCATGAGTAATGCTGATGTCAAATTTTATTTCGCAAGCAGCATATTTTGCCCTCTTTTCAGACAAAATGAACCTTTGCCACCCGATGTTGCACCACAATTTTGTTTAGGGTGGTACAAGTAACTCTGAGCTTTGGCTCTGAGTGAAACCAAGAGGGCAACACAATTAACCCTTTCAAAGTCCATGAAATAATTTAAATTGACAGATTAATTTAAACTTTTCCCAGCACTGGGGACGGGTACTCATGCTTGCTTTTCCCGTCCTGTGGTACTCTTGCTTGGGGCTCAACAAATGATGTTTGGAATAACTAATGTTGTTATTGTTCAAAGTTAGACTTCTACTGGTATTTCATGAAACTCTGTTAATTTAGATTGTAAAAAGCAATTGAACACCGCTCCTCCCCAATTCCATATCGAGGTGATGCATGACGCCATCGACCGAAAAGGTCGACATATATATATATATATATATATATACTATATCATATATCTCAAAAAGTTGTGGATGAGTTATGACAAAACTAGGTGGATGAGTTGGGTATGTGCAAAGTAGATTTGGGTTCAGATGCAGCCCATCAGTGGGATACAAAACGTAAACTGTTCAGCCTGGCAGAGGCAAGCGCTCTCCTGAGTGCTTTTCTACTTTTGCCAAGTGTCGCTCTATGAGTGATTATTCATTTTCTTTTCTTGTTTGTTACTTACGAAATCTAAAAGATTTCGTTAAGTATATTGATGACTACCGTTTCTGTTTGTTATCTTGCCAAAACGAAGTTTTTGCAAGATATGTTAGTCAGTCTGTATGGTTTTTTATTATTATTATTTTTTTGTTTGTTTGTCTGTAATCACGAAAAAAAAATTCTGCAGACCACAGTTTTCATTGGAAATTTTTGTAACTTCGCATATCAGAGGCCTATGGAGTCCCTTTCAGGCCATAAAATTTTGAAGGTCAAGGTCAAAGGTCAAGGTCACTGTCGCAAATCAGGGGAATCGACAAACCTTATTTTTTTGAGTAATTTTGATCGGATAGTCTTCAAACTTCATGGAATATAGTTCATGTGTCTGGCGCTCAGCTGATTAATTTTTGGTGGCGATTGGCCTTGACCTTCATGTGTTTTTTTTTGTTTTTTTTTTTTCTTTCTGTAATCACGTATAAATCACTCTGCAGAGCACAGTTTTCATTGGAAATTTTTGTAACTTCGCATATCAGAGGCCTATAGAGGTCCCTTTCAGCGCATAAAAATTTGAAGGTCAAGGTCAAAGGTCAAGGTCACTTTTGTCGCAAATCAGGGGAGTCGATGAAACCCTTATTTTTGGAGTAATTTTGATCGGATCGTCTTCAAACTTCATGGGAATATAGTTCATGGTCTGGCATTCAGCTGATTAATTTTTGGTGGCGATTGGCCTTGACCTTCATGGTTAACGCCTAAGGTCAAACATATTTGACCCCAAGGTCAAATTTTCAAGTTTTAGGAACCATATCGTGGGTACCTCAAATTGAACACCTCGATGAGTGCTTTCTAGATATATCAAGCTTGAGACATTATGACGTGATTTGGTGACGTTATGAGGCAAACGCATATTTTTCATGGTTACTCTGTAGAACGATTCTCATCGGAATCTCTCGTAGGCAGATATTCCTCAAGGAGTCGCTCCTGTGGATAGCAGCTCTGTTCACCTCAGTGTGACCTTAAAGAAGTCACACGTGTCACCTTTTGGCAAGATACGATCACTCTACGGGTGACATTGGTTTATTTGTGTGTTTGTTTGTTTGTAGGCACGATAACTCGAGAACGAAGAAGCTACCAATGTCAAATTACAACACGTGCTTCAGGAGGGTGATGGCTAGTGCTGATTAGATTTTGGTCAAATCGGTCAAAGGTCAAGGTCACAGTGAGGTCAAATATTCGATTTTTGATGGTTTGGTACAATAACTCGAGAACGGAAGAAGCTACCAATGTCAAATTACACCACGTGATTCAGGAGGTGGTGGCTCACGCTGATTAGATTTTGGTCAAAATCGGTCAAAGGTCAAGGTCACAGTGAGGTCAAACATCCAAAAAATGATAACTCGAGAACGGAAGAAGCTACCAATGTCAAATTACACCACGTGATTCAGGAGGGTGGTGGCTCGCGCTGATTAGATTTTGGTCAAAATCGGTCAAAGGTCAAGGTCACATTGAGGTCAAACATCCAAAACATTCGATTTTTGATGGTTTGGTACAGAATCATCGTATAAACTTCTGGTTTGCGTCCTACCTTCTCTAGAGACAGCTTTTATTAGACAAGTCAGAGGTCAAGTTGACGATTTCGTAAGTACCAGTCTATGACTGCTTGTTTATTTATTTGGCATGGGGGCGGTGTATTTTGAATGTACCGCTACTTGTTCGTATTAACATGTTGAACTCAGTGGTGCATTGTGGATCCATGCGGTTGCACTGTTTTTTTTCTGACGCCATCCTAGAATTCTAGGAACGCACGTTTTGGGCGTTTGTCTGTTCTGGATGTCCAGGGAGACGAGCTATATGTTCGAACCCTTATGGATATGGTGCATTAAAAAGATCTGTAAATTATCGTCCTGGTCAGTGGCTAGAATGTTTAATACTTTGTACATTTGATAAATTGATTTGGAAAACTCAGATGACTCATTTAAAGTAATCAGATCAATTGACCGAATTTGTGTAATTATGAGATTGTCACTCATGTACTTCGATATTGCTTTTGCAGGTAAACCTTTCCACTGCTTTCTCTCCTCTCAGTTTTCATACAAATAAACTCGTGCATTGATGACATATTCCCTTCTATTAACGGAACAAACAGTTACAAAAGACATGCTGAAATTGCAGAAGGATGTAATTGTGAATCCAAAAAATATGCAAACACGTAGGGATGTTCGCACAAAAATAGGTAACAAGGTCCACGAAACATGGATCCACATCACACATCTTGGTAAAGCACAAGAGGCACAAACTTCCACTGGAAATAAACACGGCAAGTGTTTCTGGGATTAAATAAATAACTTATGATCTTGGCATTGCGCGCACACACAGTGACAGCTCTTGGACATAGCAAAGTGCATTCTATTTACAATTCACGTCAAACTACTTACTGAAGCAAACCCTCAGCAGGGCCACCTTTCAGCACGTCCGAGATGACAATAGACGTCTCACCACTCTGGAAGTGTGGGTTGTCTCTGCCTCCTGAGATCGCGATGCCAAAACCAAAGCCTGGTGCCTGTCATGAAATAAATGCCAGGTATAGTCTGCACTAAAGATAAATCCATTGCACACAGTCATATATATGTAACAACCAGTTTTGTTGCTGACTCTGCTTTTCTAAAGGAGTGTACAAGATTTAAATTTTGATCCTCTGATGAATAGCATTGTTTTTTTTTAACATTCACAAGATTATTACTTTGATTGTTATGAAAGTTAGCAAACAAGAATATCTGCAATTTTACAGCATGATTAAAAAAACGACAAAGATCACTCGACATAGAAAAAGGCTGTTTAAGCACTTATGCCTGTTTAACACAGCCAGCCTAACACTCCCAACTTGAGTAACACAGCTATCCTTAACACTCCCCACTTGTGTAACACAGCTATCCTAACACTCCAACTTGTGTAACACAGCTATCCTAACACTCCCAACTTGTGTAACACAGCTATCCTAACACTCCCAACTTGTGTAACACAACTATCCTAACACTCCCAACTTGAGTAACACAGCTATCCTAACACTCCCACTTGAGTAAACCAGCTATCCTAACACTCCCAACTTGAGTAACACAGCTATCCAAACACTCCCAACTTGTGTAACACAGCTATCCTAACACTCCCAACTTGTGTAACACAGCTATCCTAACACTCCAACTTGTGTAACACAGCTATCCTAACACTCCCAACTTGAGTAAACAGCTATCCTAACACTCCCAACTTGAGTAACACAGCTATCCTAACACTCCCAATTTGTGTAACACAGCTATCCTAACACTCCCAACTTGTGTAACCAAGCTATCCTAACACTCCAACTTGAGTAACACAGCTATCCTAACACTCCCAACTTGTGTAAGACAGCTATCCTAACACTCCCAACTTGTGTAACACAGCTATCCTAACACTCCCAACTTGGTAACACAGCTATCCTAACACTCCAACTTGTGTAAGACAGCTATCCTAACACTCCCAACTTGTGTAACACAGCTATCCTAACACTCCCAACTTGTGTAACACAGCTATCCTAACACTCCCAACTTGAGTAACACAGCTATCCTAACACTCCCAACTTGAGTAACACAGCTATCCTAACACTCCCAACTTGTGCAACACAGCTATCCTAACACTACCAACTTGGTAACAAGCTATCTAACACTCCCAACTTGTGTAACACAGCTATCCTAACACTCCCAACTTGTGTAAACACGCTATCCTAACACTCCCAACTTGTGTAACACAGCTATCCTAACATCCCAACTTGTGTAACACAGCTATCCTAACACTCCCAACTTGTGTAACACAGCTATCCTAACACTCCCAACTTGAGTAACCAGCTTACTAACACTCCCAACTTGTGAACACAGCTATCCTAACACTCACAACTTGTGTAACCAGCTAGCCTAACACTCCCACTTGTGTAACACAGCTATCCTAACACTCCCAACTTGTGTAACAGCTATCCTAACACACCCTACTTGTGTAACACAGCTATCGTAACACTCCCAACTTATGTTATGCAGCTATTCAACACTCCCAACTTGTAACACAGCTACAGCTATCCTAACACACCCTACTTGGTTAACACAGCGATCCTAACACTCCCAACTTGTGTACCACAGCTATCCTAACACTCCCAACTTGTGTAACACAGCTATCCTAACACTCCCAACTTGTGTAACACAGCTAGCCTAACACTCCCAACTTGTGTAACACAGCTATCCTAACACTCCCAACCTGAGTAACACAGCTATCCTAACACTCCCTACTTGTGTAACACAGCTAGCCTAACACTCCCAACTTGTGTAACACAGCTATCCTAACACTCCCAACTTGAGTAACACAGCTATCCTAACACTCCCAACTGGGTAACAGCTATCCTAACACACCCTACTTGTGTAACACAGCGATCCTAACACTCCCAACTTGTGTAACACAGCTATTCGAACACTCCCAACTTGTGTACCACAGCTATCCTAACACTCCCAACTTGTGTAACACAGCTATCCTAACACTCCCAACTTGTGTAACACAGCTAGCCTAACACTCCCAACTTTGTAACACAGCTATCCTAACACTCCCAACTTGAGTAACACAGCTATCCTAACACTCCTTACTTGTGTAACACAGCTAGCCTAACACTCCCAACTTGTGTAACACAGCTATCCTAACACTCCCAACTTGAGTAACACAGCTATCCTAACACTCCCAACTGTGTAACAGCTATCCTAACCACACCCTACTTGTGTAACACCGCTATCGTAACACTCCCAACTTATGTAATGCAGCTATCTAACACTCCCAACTGTGTTAATGCAGCTATTCTAACACTCCCAACTTGTATAACACAGCTATCCTAACACACCCTACTTGTGTAACACAGTGATCCTAACACTCCCAACTTGTGTAACAGCTATCCTAACACACCCTACTTGTGTAACACAGCTATCATAACACTCCCAACTTATGTAATGCAGCTATTCTAACACTCCAAACTTATGTAACACAGCTATTTTAACACTCCCAACTTGTGTAATGCAGCTATTCTAACACTCCCAACTTGTATAACACAGCTATCGTAACACACCCTACTTGTGTAACACAGTGATCCTAACACTCCCAACTTGTATAACACAGCTATCCTAACACACCCTACTTGTGTAATACAGCTATCCTAACACTCCCAACTTATGTAATGCAGCTATTCTAACACTCCCAACTTGTATACACAGTTATCGTAACACTCCCAACTTATGTAATGCAGCTATTCTAACACTCCCAACTTGTATAACACAGCTATCCTAACACTCTCAAATAATACCCTAACACTTCTCTAACATAATTAAAACACTTATTAGAGATAAGATATCAAAATAAAAACAAAATGTCATTCAAATACAAAAGGTTTTGCAAATAAATTTTGCAATTTATATATCCTACATTGTTGCCAAGTTTATACCAATCAAAAAAATAAAACCATAAGAATGTCAAAGCTGCCTAG
Source organism: Eptatretus atami (assembly GCA_035128595.1). Classification (NCBI taxonomy): domain Eukaryota; kingdom Metazoa; phylum Chordata; class Myxini; order Myxiniformes; family Myxinidae; genus Eptatretus; species Eptatretus atami. The sequence goes on along the minus strand of CM068962.1, from coordinate 37,246,095 downwards.
AGGGCTCTATGTTAAAATTCCTTTCTTACCTCCGCCACCGAAGGCAGACGGAAGTTGTGTTTTCCCCCGTGGTCTGTCTGTCTGTTTGTTTGTCTGTGAGCAGGATATCTCAAAAAATTGTGGACGAATTCGGATGAAATTTGGTGGAGAGGTTGGGTGTGTGACAAGAAAGAATTGTTTAGTGAAGATTTTGGTGAAGATCTGGATCTGGACACTAGAATTTTAAAAGTGATTCTTCACCTTTGAGAGATTGGGCCATAAACGATACATAGCACGGTACTTCAAAAGTTGTGGATGAGTGATGAGAAAACTAGGTGGATGAGTCGGTTAGGTGACAAGAACAAGCCGATTCGACTTTGGTTCAGGTCCGGATCCAGATCCAGCCAATCAGTGGGACACAAAACATAAACTGTTCAGCCTGATGGAGGTATGCACTCTACCGAGTGCCATTCTAATCTCTCACGCATCCACATAAATATTTTCCTTAAATTTGTTGCGTTGCGTGAGCTACACACACCCCTGTCCTTTAATGTTCAAATTGATTTTAAAACGACAGTTTCACTCGAAAATCAGAAGTAAACCATGAAAAACTTGTGAGCTACCCTTAACGAGAACAGGATTGATTTCCTGGTGTCTTTTCCCCGACATATGGCAGGGCATCTCTTTCACAGTACACGGAGTTGAGTACCTGATATTGATGGTGATGAAGATTAAAAATGTAGGCATTTAGGAAGATTGTGGGGAAGAAATTGATGACAAATGAGGGGTTGAAACAAAAGCTACTCTTCCGCTTCGTAGTCTTTCACAATGAAGCAAGTCTGTGCCATGCTGACAAAAACAAAGTGAGCCACCTTGTCTCTAAACAATACTAATGATATGCATTATTAGTCTCCAATATAAAATGGCTAATTGGCAATAATAACACAGGCATTCTACTCATACTTTATAAGGAAATACAGGGAAATGTCGACGTAGGAGGGGGACAATAGACCAATCAATCCCGCGTTACATAATTACCTCCCCATCCCCAACCTAATCACCCAATCCATGAGCATACTCTCAGTCCACGACATCATTCCCACACAAACCACAAACCTAATCCAACCAGAGATCCACTCATTGGGCAGGGGAGAAGTCAAATAGTGCTTGCTGGGCAAGGGGGAAGAGACAGGTCACAGATACGAACGATATCAACAACCACATAATATGGTGATTTAGTGGGGGAAGTGGGTGGAGGGGTTGACGGTGACAGTTGGGTAAAAGGCTGCATTAACACAGTCAGCTTAATGCTTGACAATATCCACAACTCAGAGAATCAATATCTCAAGATATCTGAACAGCATATTCTGCACACAATGCTCAGAAATCACCAAATTTCATTCTGGTACACCTTCCATCTCTGCCTATGTCACTGTACACTTCTATCATCATTGCTTCTTGGCACCTATCCAATCCCATTTTAAGCCTATCTACTGCCCAAGCTGTTCCCACCTTCTCAGGAAGACCATTCCTTACATTAATGACTCTGTGTGAAGTACCCCTGCCTTGCTACTGTCTTAACTCACATCTTATTGACTCTCAAGCTATGCTCCCTGGTCCGATTGCTGCCCAATGTGGTAAAAAGCTTTCCTGTATCTGTTTTAAAAGTGCTCTTCATTATTTGAATTTTTCTTCAACTCGATCTCATAAATGGATCCTGTTTTCTAAATAAAACAAATGTTGCACCACTGCCAATTTGTCTTTATACTCTGTGTCACCTCGTTATCCCGTAAGCCTCAATGTTGTATAAATCTATACTAATAAATGGCAGTGTGTGTCATTCAGTCCGTCAGTGTGTTTCCTCCATAACCCCAAAACCATGAAACCTAGTAGCCTGAAACTTTGCATACATATGAAGGGAACTCCAAGAGGGAACTCCAAGGGGGTGCATGAATGAAAATTGGGTGTTTGGGTTAATTAAAACACCCCTTTTGAAGAAAAATTAACGGCCTTATTTAATTATCTTTATCAAGGCATCATATTTTGTCACCTCACAGGAGTCTTAATTCACCATGTATTTGGGCCTGCTCAACAGTGCCTAAATTTGGAACAGGCCGCAACAGTTTCTTCATGATAAAGCGCTCAAATGTTATTTTTTCACTTTTCTTACTCATATCATCAAATGCCTCATATTCATACCCATGAATCCCTGCACACATTGCTTTTGCAAGTGTTTTAGTTTTCAAATTAGGAGCTTGGAGAGATTTTATGCATTCTGTGATGCAATTTTCCATGATCTACTCTCACGGACTAAGTGAAGTATATATAATGGAAATATAATTTATGTTTTGAGGATCCGATCATGTGGACTAAATAACCCTCAAAATCTGGAGTGAAATCTGAAAATATTAAGAAATTGGCGATGTTTTGTTTTTTCTGGGTATGTCCCATTACCAATCAGCTTGCTATCTCTTGCTAAAGGCCCTGTCACACATTGACGTTTTAGCCAGCGTATGGCAAGGTATCAAAATGTATGCAAAACGCTGGCGTACGCTGAAACTATTGATGTTTTTTCCCAGTTTGGACGTATTCATAACGAGTTGGACGTATGCATAACGTATTAGTAACGTACACAGAACGTTTCGATAACATATAGATAACTTGTATCAACGAATGCTGAGCGTGTTGTCGGCGTTCACAACCTATGCCCAACGATAGTCTAACTTATGCATAGCGCACGGCAGCGTATCGCCGACGATCACATGGCGTAGGCTATTCATAGGCTGCGGCTCGACGATTCAAATCATAACCGCACTAGACATCGAAGTGTGAAGCCGCTGTCACACCTTGACGTTTTAGCCAGCGTATGCCGACGTATGAAAAATTTGCCGAACCAAGCTGGCACACGTCGAATACGTTATGGGTAAGTTTTGTATACGTTAAGAGCACGCTGGCATACGTCGTAGTACGCTGGCATACGTCGTAGTACGCCGAGTACGTCGACAAATTTTCAGCATGTTGAAATTTCTCGACGTAATCGGCGATGACGCACACGTTCGCATACGCTGGCCATAGTTGTAGGCACGTTACGCGATCATTGACACACGTCGACACACGTTACTTGTAAGTTACTCATAAGTCGAAACACGTCAATGTAATGGTTAGCGTCAGTGTTCCAGATCCCTGTTTTTTTTTTTGTTTTTTAAAAAAAAAAATTTCTTCTTCGGTATGACGGTCATGTTGACACTTCGATTTCTAGTGCGGTTATAATATATATAATTAAAAGGCTGCCGCTCAACAATTTAAATCATACCGTCATACCGAAGAAAAAAAACAAACAGGGAGTGTGGAACACTGACGCTAACCATTACCTTGACGTGTTTCGCCTTGTGAGTAACGTACAAGTAACGTATGTCGAGTGTGTCAACGATTGCGTAGCGTGCCTAAACTTATGCCAGGTATGCGGAATGTGGTCATACGCGAGTACGTGAGAAATTTTAAACATGCTGAAAATTTGTCGACGTACTCGCGTACTACGACGTATGCCAGCGTACTACGACGTATGCCAGCATGCTCTTAACGTATACAAAACTTACCCATAATGTATTCGACGTGTGCCAGCTTGGTTCGGAAATTTTCATACGTCGGCATACGCTGGCTAAAACGTCAAGGTGTGACAGCGGCTTCACACTTCGATGTCTAGTGCGGTTATGATTTGAATCGTCGAGCCGCAGCCTATTAATAGCCTACGCCACGTGATCGTCGGCGATACGCTGCCACGCGCTATGCATAAGGTAGATTATCGTTGGGCATAGGTTGGGAACGCTGACAACACACTCAGCATTCGTTGGTATAAGTTATCTATATGTGATTAAAACGTTCTGTGTATGTTACTAATACGTTATGCATACGTCCAACACGTTATTATACGCCCAAATTTTTTTTAAAAACATCAATAGTTCAGCGTACGCCAGCGTTTTACATACATTTTGATACGTTGCCATACGCTGGCTAAAACGTCAAGGTGTGACAGCGGCTTAAAGGGACTCTCCATGGGTGTATTTGCATGCCTGCTTTTTAAAAGTTTTCAACCATTTCCTTGCAGTGCTTGCTTAAGTGCTTAAACCACTTGGGGAGTGCTCTTCAAGCTTTGACCTCAACAAGCTCCTGTGGCAATACCATGGCTTGATTCTCAGTGGGGACATCTCCGGAGTTAGAAAAGCAAAATAAATTAGAGGATTAGAATGAGTTCAAGAGAGAATTGAAAAAATGGCTTCAGTGACAACAAAATACAGAGCATTAAATACAAAACTACAAAACTACAAAATACAAAGGACATACGCTTCCACTGAGGTGTCTAGCCTGGGTTTGAATCTCAACGCAGCTACAAACTATGATCCCGTGTTTCACTGGTAGGGTGATTCATCAATGTGTGTGCTGTCTCTCAGATGGACATTAAATTCCCTCACACCCCTCTCCCCCTCTCTCTCACCTCTCTCTCTCTCTCTCTCTCCACTCTCTCTCTCTCTCCCCCTCTTTCTTCCACCCTCTTCTCCTTCTCACTCCCTCCCCTATTTCTCTCCCACCCCTCTCCCTCTCTTCCGCCCCTCTCACTCTCTCCCCCTCTTTCTCCCACCCTCTCTCCTTCTCACTCCCTCCCCTATTTCTCTCCCACCCCTCTCCCTCTCCCTGCCATCCCTCTCCCTCTCTCTCACACCTCTCTCCTCTTTCTTCCCCTCCCCATCCCCTCCCCACCTATCTCCCACCCTTCTCACACCCCTCTCACTCTCTATGTCTCCCCCTCTCTTAATATTCCCTTCTACGAACGGACGGGTTGTATTTACCCGAAAAAATAAATAAAATAAAAAGTTCAGCTTGCCTTAGCTGCTTTTCAGCTTAGTCTATCTTGCCCTAAAATCAATCTGGTAGCTGTATGCTGAACCCCTACAATAGCAACAATGTCTTTTCTAAAATATGGTGAACAAAATTGTAAACAACTACAGAGTTCATAGAACATGATACCTCATGCAGTGTTCAGGTATATACTTCAATTTTAATAAAATAACAGTTTTAAAGATCATTTCAAAAAAAAAATCATATAAATATATCACACTTATACACTGTAATAAGACGACCGTGAGACAGTTTAGGAGATGGAGGCTTTATCGATCACTATAGAATGCAGCGTCAATCAGGCGTGTACTTACATAGCCATATTGGCAGAGTCTTCTTCACCCCAACACTGTCCCTCTGATATACCACGCCCTAACTCTCATGATAGATAAGCAATAACTACGAGATCAGAGCAGCTTTTTCGATATATAGCATGGCTCCTGGAAGTATTAAGAAGGCAATTTAAGTTCTACAGTGTTCAAGCGTAAAATTCAATTGAAATAAAGGTTTGAAGAGGTTTACAGGTGTATAAATTAATTAATTCCAGGTTTTACCGCTGTTTTACCCAGTGTCTATTACATCACCCTATCGAAACGTTACCTTAGTTCTTCGTGCCTGTTGTTTGTGTCCTTTATAACGTCATTAAAAACAGTAGGTTTCTTGTTTGTTAATGATTTTCAATTTTGTTTGACTGCCAGGGAAGCAAACAGAGTAAGAAAAATTAGCCCTCTCCTCTCTGCACGTGTGGCCGGGATGAATTCAAGGCCAAAGTATGGTAAAATGTCAAACTTGTCTTCCTGTTCATGTTCCGATTTGTGTTCAAAATACCGTACTGTATCCCATTCGATTTAAATAAGTTGTTCCTCGATCATAAACTGACAAAATGAACCTACATAGATGGATGGACGGACGGACATGAAACAATTGCTTAATCCTGCTTTTCGCTTCACATGCGTGGGGTAACTAGAGTTCATAGAACATCTTACCCCCATGCAGTCTTGAGAAACAAGAACATGGGCATGGTCTGCGAGTGGCAAATTTGATTGGTCATAATGATGTAAACTGATGTTATATTTTGCCCAAGTACTGATAAACGGAAGGGTTTTGAAAGTACTAACAAGGGGATTTGTGTTCTGTAGTGTTCAAGTATATAATTCAATTGAAATAAAATAACGATTTTAAAGGTTGTATATAAAAGTATTTTTTCAGGAAGTTTACTGCCGTTGATGCAGCATCTTTTACACACTTTATTTAACACGTTACATCAGTTATTCATGCTTGTTGTTTGTGTCCTTTATGACGTCCTTCAAAACAGCAAGTTTCCTGTTAGGAGTGATGTTAAATTTTGTTTGACTGCCAGCCAGGCAGACATACAAATAAAAAAATCTCACTCCTCTCTGTGCATGCGCGATCAGTAAAAATTCAGAGCCAAAGTAATGCTAAACTCCAGGCTTGTTTTCCAATTCATATTCTAATTCATGTTAAAATATAATTATAACAATAATTGCAGACAGACAGACAAAGTAAACCAATTGCTTAACCCCACTTCTCGATTCATCTGTGCGGGGTAATAATCCCTGAATAATCCTAATATAGTACTATCTCCAAACTAAGCCCATAACAAAACAAGGTGAATTCCTCTTCGCTTTTTCCCAATGCTGCCAGTTGATCACTTAAGCTTTTTCATGCATTTCTTGACCACGTGCGCCATCGATGTGTCATGGGTGGTTGCATGAGCAACACAAACAAGTATGGATTTAAGTTGCATAAGTGGCCAACGGACCCCAAAGTCACAAGGATTTGGATAAAATTTGTGCAAGATACCAGAGCACACTGGAAGAACGTAACAAAATGGTCACATATATGTTTACCATATTTCAATGAGCATTGCTACGAGACGACTTTGTTGGCAAGGTCTTGCGGCATTCAACCCTGATTGAGAGGTGCTGCCTTTTCCCACGTTTAGCATCAATATCAGGTAAAGTAAGGCCACCTCTTCCTGAACGTTTGAGCTATATGGCAAATCAACGAGCTGAGTGGGGTCAATAGTTGGTCAGTGACAAACTTGTTTATCCTCCTCATGCCATCAGGGGCATAAGGCTGCTGAGGCAGTTTAATTGGCTACAGGTTACAATCCTGTACTGTACAGGTCGCCACTCTGACACAGGATACTCAATTGGCTTACCTCCAGCAAACTGGTACTCATTTTGCCAAAAGGATGAGAGGCTGAGTTGAACCACCTGGTGTTATTTTGGCATGGCTGGGGCATGAGCGCAGACCTTAAGATCCTAAGCCACTTGCCTCAATCATAAAGCCCCCACCAAGCATGGTAAGGGATTTGCTAACAGTTATCTGATTAAATACAGCGATACTTTTGATACTGCCAAAGAAAACCGATGAGTATATAAGTAGAAGATTGAGCATTTATCCCACACTTGGATGTGAATTTGATGTTATTTTCTGGTTCTGTGTCACCAATTTACTGCTCTATCTGATTGATCAAGGTAAATTTGAAATTAAATATTCTTGTATTTATTATTTTTTTAATACAAATAACATAAAAATTGTAAATTTCAGCTCCTATCCCAAGTTATGTGCAGCATTGCAAACATTGGTAACACTAAATTTACTTGTACTAATGGGTCTCATTAACAGGTATTTGGAGGCTTGCTGGGACTCCCCATTTTGAGATGCCGACTGCGATTTTTATAATAAATCATAAAAAATTAAATTGTTCCCAGAATGCTTTCGGCATCTCGGCCTTGGCCCTGTATGTTAAATAATTTTTGTTTAGATCACTTCTGTGTGAGAAACATGCGACATTGTTGAGAGAAAAGCGAACACGGCTTGCTGTTTCCAGCTACGATAATTAACAATATGAAAAACACCTCACCATGGCGTGCATGCCAAAGTGTCGGTAATTAAATGTTGTTGCATGGGTTTTTTTCAAATGTTTTGAAAGTTTGGACAGGAAGTTCTATGGATGATGTGTCTGTGGGAATGAACAGTTTTAATTATGTGAAATCAAAGTTTGTGATATGCAGGGTTTGCAAGGACCCTCAATTTTTTTTCCCAGTTTTGTGGATACTTGTTCTATCAGCCATCACTGGCTCCTTCTTGAATCAGCACCAAATTTCCATCAGATTTAAAAGTTTGTTGAATCCTAACATTTAAAGTGTAAAATTTAATGTGCATTGTTGTGGCTACATTCGTTCATATCCTATATTATTGCGATGTCAACCTCAGAATGAGGCCAGCGCACCAGTCCAACCTCAGTGACTTCTTTTTCTTGTAATACTTTTGCTTTTTACATCGGAACGGAGCGTTTCAGCCAATGTTTATTCACATTTTGTATTATTATTTAATCATTTTATGTCATAACGGGTTAAATCAAATGAACAATGGAACTGGACACTAAAGAGGTAAAGGGTGAATTACCATTTCGGTCACTATTGTTGGCCTTTGACTGTCAGGAAGCAGATTTATTCACCTTTACACTTTAATCTATTGGATAGTTTCTTTGTTTTTCTACTTTAAAATGGCAAGAACTCCAAGAGGTCATCATCATCATTAATTTTATTATTATTATTATTATTATTACATTGTATGCAGCCTGTGACTGCTGGTTGCATCATTGCTGGGAGCACGGCTGTGCCACTGATGCAGTGCCCCATGTTTCTAGTAAGTTGGCACTCGTTTTTCTGACCTCTGAAGGATGACAGGTTGAGTCAACTCACCTGGTGTTAGTTAATGGCACGACAGGGGCTCAAACTCAAGACCATAAGATCTTAACCGTTATTTGATGACAATGATCCGTTTCCATCCATGAAAGGACTTCTGACTCCTGGTCCGTGGTTTCTGAATCTGAACTAGTGCTCGTGTCGAATCGGATTTACATACGTACATGCTGCCATCTTGAATTGATATCACTCTGTAATGTCTCGGGTAAGAGGTCTCCGTATTATTATTGAGGTGAAAGTACCCATCTTCAACATTGTTTTTGGTCAGAATGGAGTGAATTTTTATCTACATTATAAACAAGAACATAAGGAATAATTTTCAGTAGTTTTTATTTCAAATACATTTCTATTTGGGTTATCCTTTAACTATGAATCCGAGAGGAAATTTTGAAATTCCTCCTCTAACCTACCCTTCTGTACCTGGACCCAATTTACACCAGGTGTATTAAAATCCTCCATAATCATTATTCTTCCCCTTTGACATGTCTTTCTTATATTCCTCTCAGAGACTATCTTGCTCTTCCATCACTCTAGGAGCCCTGTAACAACGTTTTTAGAGTACCCAACTCGTACCTTACATTTATTATTGTCCCTGGAAGAGAGGCATATGCACACTCACCTTGGACAATTTAAATGTCGACCAATTTAAAGTGGCCAACGGACCCCAAAGTCACAAGGATTTGGATAAAATTTGTGCAAGATATTTGCATTTGTCTTTTGTGCAAAATTTGTGCAAAAAAAATTGTCTTTTGGATAAAATTTGTGCAGCTACAGTGCCTTCTGAAAGTATTCACACCCCTCGACTTTTGTCACATTTTGTTTTGTTACAGCCTGAATTTAAAATGGATTAAATGTAATTTTTTTGGTCACTGATCTACACAAAATACCCCATAATGACAAAGTGAAACATGTTTTTAGAAAATTTTCAATAATTAATTCAAAATGAAGAGCTGAAATGTCTAATGTCAATTAATAAGTATTCAACCCCCTGAGTCAATACTTTGTGGAAGTGCCTTTGTCAGTGATTACAGCTTCGAGTCTTCTTGGGTATGTCTGAATCAGCTTTGTACATCTGGATTGGGGATTTTCTCCCATTCTTCCTTGCAGATTTGCTCAAGCTCAGTGAAATTGGATGGGGAGTGTCCGTGAACAGCAATCGTCAAGTCTTTCCACAGATTCTCAATGGGGTTAAAGTCTGGGCTTTGGCTGGACCACTCAAGGACTTTGACATTCTTATTCTGAAGCCTTTTCATTGTTGCTTTTGCTGTACGAGTGCTATCATTGTCCTGTTGGAATGTAAATCTCCACCACAGTCAAAGGTCTTTTGCATTCTGAAGCAGGTTCTCCTCAAGGATTTGCCTGTATTTGGCTCCATTCATTGTTCCCTCTATCCTTGCAAGTCTCCTCGTCAATGCTGCTGAAAATCATCCCCAGAGCATGATGCTGCCACCACCATGCTTCACGGTCAGGATGGTGTTAGATGAGTGATGAACTGTGCTCGGTTTCCGCCAGATGCAGCACTTTGCATTCAGGCCAAAGAGTTCAATTTTTGTCTCATCCGACCACACAATATTTGGCCTCATGCTCTCAGAGTCTTTCATGTGCCATTTTGAAAACTCCAAGCATGCTGTCGTGTGTCTTTTTCACAGGAGTAGCTTCCGTCTGGCCACTCTCCCCATAAAGCCTAGATTTGTGAAGCGCTGCAGGGAATGTTGTCCTTCCAGCAGGTTCTCCCTTGTCAGCCAAGGAAATCTAGTTCTGTCAGAGTAGTCATTGGGTTATAGGTCACCTCCCTGACCAAGGTCCTTCTTACCTGGTTGCTCAGTTTGGTCGGACGGCTAACTCTAGGAAGTCTGGTTAGTTCTGTATTCTTTCCATTTCCTAATGATGGAGCTCACTGTGCTTTTTGGAACTTTCAACACTAGAAATTGTATTATGCCCTTCCCCAGATCTATGCCTCCTCCCAATTCTATTTCGGAGTTCTACGGACAGTTCCTTGGACTTCATGGAAGAGTTTCTGCTCTGACATGCCCTGCCAACTTATAGAGCAAGGTGTGTTTCTTTCTAAATCATGTCCAAGCAATTGAATTGGCCAAAGGTGGACTCCAATCAAGTTGTACAGACATCTCAAGGATGATCAAAGGAAACTGGATGTATCTGAACTCAATTTAGAGTGTCATAGCAAAGGGGTTGAATATTTTTTGGCTTTTCATTTTTCATTAATTTTGAAAATTTTCTGAAAACATGTATTATGCGGTATTTGTAGCTCGGGGACAATTTAAAAAATTTTTTTAATCCATTTTAAATTCAAACTGTAACACAACAAAATGTGAAAAAGTCAAGGGGTGTGAATACTTTCTGAAGGCACTGTATAAACTATCAATGTGGTATTTTGCATCAACATGTGTGCTGTCCATTAGAAGGAAGATAAGCCAGAGGACCCATCAGCCAGCACTGGTTGTTGGTGTACTTTAAAGGTCCCACAATGTCTTTCACGAAGAGAAGGCAAGTTATCGCCAGAACTCTTGCCAAATTCCAAATTACTGTTCAAACAGGGGGGCACCGCATCAGCGGTACAGTCATGCCCCCAGCAGTGATGCAAACCAGGAGCCATGTGCTGAAAACAGTAATTTATTAATTACTTTTCCTAATTATCTTCCCATATCATTTTCCACCTATTATTATCCCCTTCGAATGATTCAATACTGTCTTTTACCCAGATTGCTACATCTCCTATTTTATTTTTGCTGTCACACCTGTACATCTTATAACCTGCCAATCACATCTTCCAATATTACTCTATCCATTAAATGAGGTTTAATGCGCTGCAAGTACATCACCATCCACACAAGCAAGTATAGTTTCAATGTCCTCCATCTTATTAGTTAAACACATGGCATTGGTGTAGAAATATTTTTTCTTGTCTGCTACTACCAATTTAACTGCAATGTGGGGTTTCTCTCTTCATAACCTCTCCTCTATCCTCTAGTCTAAAAAGGCCTTTATTTCCTGCTCGATTCCCACTGCAAACATTCCCATACCCCTCACATTTATGCTTGACCTATCTTTCTGAAAACACTCCCTGTGCCTCAGAAATGCTTCCCACTGTCATCTAAATGCAAAACCTTGCTGCAAGCTGCACCTTTTTTCCGAACACAGGTAAACATCTATTGGTCTGCTCATTAATTCTGTTTCCTTTTCTATTTTTTGAAAGAATGCCAGATATAAACAACCTCAAAACTTCTTGATTTTGTTAGACTGCATGATACCTCTCTTCATTCCTTCAGAATAAATCCAACAGACATAGGTTGCTCATGTATGCACAGCTACCAATGTCTTGCAACACCCAAACACCACAACCACAACCTACACACTTTACAGAAACTTACAAACAAATAACATGGCCTACAATAATTATTCTTAGAGTTTGCAAGGCTCCACTTCCAAAACGTGTTATTCATAAAGTAACTAAGATGTCACTTTCATACAAAAACACCAACCTAAACCTTATTAGAACTTATCCATGACAGTTCAATCAACAACACAAGCACAATTTTCAAGACTAAACCAAGCAAACACTCAATGCCAAGTCAACAGCCAATGGGATCCAAACCAGGAAGCGATCAATGTCATGGCGTCATGGCATCGTAATGGGATACATGAGATATCATCAACTAAGAAAAATGGTGTCACTTGTTGATTTTTCACTCATGCTGGAGAAAGAATTGAGCTCACGCACATACGAAAGACATTTGAAATATTCAGCGCAGAATATAAATAAATAGTAGGATACATAAATAATTTGTACGAACAACCTTTCTGGTTTCTGGAGCCATGATTAATCAAAATTACAGAGAGGATAGAAAGTGAAGAAAAAAAAAAGGGAAATAAAGGAAAGAAGGAAAACTAAAAAACAGAACAAGAGGGAAAGAAAGGTATTCCCAAGCCAGCACCATCAACCATGACACAAAATATGATGAATGGGCCATTTGGAAGAAGAAGAGGAAGAGGAAGAGGAAGAGGAAGAAGAAACAAGATTAAAAGACAGGTTTATTTACTGAATCTCTTGCAGCAGGCAAGGCCGAAACGAACAAATATGCTTTGCTTGTTGCAGTGGGTAGGCAACTATATTTATTCGACGTGTGGGCTACGGTGGCCAAGTTAGTGATGACACTTGTTAATGAACAAGTGAAACTGCTCATGAAGCAGCCGAGCAAAGGCCCCCAATGCAGGTGATGAGCTGGATAGTCGATTTAAATCATTTTTTTGTATTTGAGACTGGCGTGAAAGTAAAGGAAGGGTGTGATGGAGTAAATAGGATTGCCATGAGATTTACAGACATATTTGCAGAGCAAATTACCTTCTGCAGGGTAATGGTATGATGTTCCCAAAACATCGTCTCTTCCATTACTGCAGCCTAAAAAAAAAACCAAAAAAAACCAGATGCATTAGACAAGAGATGAACCAAGCACTGGTAAAAATACAAACATTTTTACATAAGATAGAAAGCATTGTGAATCGCTTTATGAGATACATCCCGAGAGGCAACTGGCTGAGGTCACGTACATTGTACATTACTCTGCGACACTTGAAGTGAAGGTTATTTCTATCTGCGAGGGAAAACTAAGCTATCATTGACAAAAGCATCGATCTGACATTTAAAAGGGAGTGCAAGAAGAAAACGCAGTCAGTTGAAAGTCTCCTGTGAATGGTTGTGTGCTCACACAGGATGTAATGACACTTTTAAACCCAATTTTGAACCCCTTGGATGTTTGACCAATCAAGCAAACATTTCACTGACAAACAGCCAGGTGGGTGATCTTGCAAGTCAAAAAAAATACTGACATACCAAGAGACATATACAAAGAGAAAAACATATTGATGAAGACAAAGTCTAAAAGTTAGGAATCAGAGAAAAAAATTGCAAGCATTATCTTGACAGAGAGACATTGATTAATGCTGAACCTTAATGACCAACATGAAAGTTGGAATAAAAGAGAAACGTGTGATATATATATATATATACACAGTAGACTAGGCGTAAGTCGTCACCATCGGGACCGAGAAAAAAGTGACGACTTAGACGTGTGACGACTTGCGCGTATGCAAAATTCATGATGACTGTGGGGTGAAGGATGAAGTCGCGCGTGGCCTGGACACTACGTGTGAGAGGGCAACAATCTCTAAGCCGGCTATTGTACCAAAAGGGAAACACAATCCTTGGGGCATAGGTGGGGGTTCATTGGTGAGTTGGAAAGTGATCAAGCAAAGATGGAATTCATGAATCACTTTATCAAAAGGAAAGATAATGAACAACTGTAAGACAACTCATATGCCATCGGTGATGGTATATGACCATCGACAAATGTGGAATGAATGGCTGTTAGAATTCATTCATTGAGGAATGTGGAATGAGTTTTCATATGGAATGAAAACTCATATACCATCGACAAATTACATGACACACAGTCATCGTGATGACTACCACTCAATACCTATGTGAAAGTGAGTGTGGTGATGTACAAAACAAGCCAATATAAAACCATGATCGGACTTCAACACTAAGCTCGATCGATCCTTTACTCCTTCGCCAGAGACTGCATTGCGCAGCCTGTCTACCTCTCAGATGCATGTGGACGGCGCGCTGACTGAGCTGAACGCAGCGCAGTTATAAATAGCCTATCACTGGCGTGTGTAAACCAATGAGCGCGCATCACGATTCCATGAAATCGGGCTTCTCACGAGGTAGAAGTTCCGTGTGACAAGTTAGGCATGGTAATTTACTTGAGTTTCCATTATGCGGGAACGGACAACATCTGACGACTTAGACGAAGTGACGACTTAGAGATGACGACTTACAGACTTTATTCAAAGGGATTTAACATTAGATAAATTCGGAGACTTTTTGACGCTGCCGACTTAGGCGAAGTGACGAGTTACACGCTGCCGACCTATGCCTAGTCTACTGTTATATAGTATATATATATATATATATATATATATATATATATATATATATATATATATATATATTTATGTATATATATTTTATAATATTTGTATGTATATATATATATAATATATATATATATTATTGTATATATATATATATAATGTATGTATATATATATTATTTTGTATGTATATATATAATATATATATTTGTATGTAGATATAAATAAATCATATATTTGTATGTATATATATATATATTTGTATGTATAAATAAGTATACATAATATTGTATGTATATATATATATATAAGAAAGTATAAGGAAGAAGGGTTGGCGAAAAAGAAGTGGGATAGTCAGAGAGATGAAGAAAGTAGGCAGGAGTACAAGGAGTGGCGGCGAAAGGCAAAGAGAGAGGTGCAAAGGCTAAGAAAAAGGCATACGACGAGCTGTATGAGAAGTTGGATACAAAGGAAGGGAAAAGGATTTATACCGATTGGCAAGACAGAGGACCGAGCGGGAAGGATGTGCTGCAGGTTAGGGTGATAAAGGACGCAAATGGGAATGTGCTGACGAGCGAGGAAGTGGTGTGAGAAGGTGGATGGAGTAATTGAGGAGCTGATGAGTGAAGAAAATGAGAGAGAGAGAAGGTTGGAAGAGTGGAGATAGTGAATCAGGAAGTGGGATGGATCAGTAAGGATGAAGTGAGGACTGCTATGAAGAGGATGAAAAGTGGAAAGGCGGTTGCCATAAATATACCAGTGGAGGCATGGAAGTGCTTAGGAGAGATGGCAGTGGGTTGTTAACCAGATTGTTTAATAAAATCTTGGAAAGTGAGAAAATGCTGGAGGAGTGGAATCAAGTGTACTGGTTCCGATTTTCAAGAACAAGGGTGATGTGCAGAGCTGTGGAAATTACAGAGGGATAAAGTTGTTAAGCCACACCATGAAGTTGTGGGAAAGGGTAGTGGAAACTAGGTTGAGAGGAGAGGTGACGATTTGTGGACAGCAATATGGGTTTATGCCAGGAAAGAGCACCACTGATGCGATGTTTGCTTTGAGAATGTTGATGGAGAAGTATAGGGAAGGCCAGAAGGAGTTACATTGTGTGTTTGTGGATTTAGAGAAAGCTTATGATAGGGTGCCAAGAGAGGAGTTGTGGCATTGTATGAGGAAGTCGGGAGTGGTGGAGAAGTATGTGAGGATCGTGCAGGATATGTATGAGGACAGTGTGACAGCGGTGAGGTGTGCAGTAGGAATGACGGACCGGTTTAAGGTTAAAGTGGATTGCACCAAGGATCGACTCTGAGCCCTTTCCTGTTTGCAATGATGATGGACAGGTTGAGACGACGAGATCAGACTGGAGTCTCCTTGGACTATGATGTTCGCGGATGACATCATGATCTGTAGGGAGAGTAGGGAGCAGGCTGAGGAGAGCCTCGAGAGGTGGAGGTACGCACTGGAGAGAAGGGAATGATAGTCAGTAGGAGTAAGACGGAGTACATGTGCGTAAATGAGAGGGAGGGTGGTGTATGGTGCGGTTGCAAGGAGTTGAGGTGGGGAAGGTGGATGGGTTTAAATACTTGGGATTAACTGTCCAAAGTAACGGAGAGTGTGGTAGAGAAGTGAAAAAGAGAGTGCAGGCAGGATGGAGTGGTGGAGAAGAGTTGCAGGAGTGATTTGTGACATAAGGGTAGCTGCAAGAGTGAAGGGGAAGTATATAAGACGTAGTGAGACCAGCTATGTTGTATGGTTTGGAGCGGGTGGCGCTCACAAAAAGACAGGAAGCGGAGCTGGAGGTGGCAGAGTTAAAGATGCTGCGATTCTCGTTGGAGTGACGAGGATGGACAGGATAAGGAATGAGTATATTAGAGGGACAGCGCAGGTAGGACGGTTTGGAGACAAAGTGAGAGAGGCGAGATTGAGATGTTTGGACATGTGCACAGGAGGGAAGTGGAGTATATCGGGCGAAGGATGCTGAGGATGGAGCGCCAGGCAGGAGGAGAAGAGGAAGGCCAAAGAAGAGGTTCATGGATGCGTGAGGGCGGACATGTGGGTGGTTGGAGTGTCAATGGAAGATGTGGAGGATAGAGCGGAATGGAGACGGTTGATCCGCTGTGGCGACCCCTAACGGAGCAGCCGAAAGAAGAAGAAGAAGATATTTGTATGTATATATGTATAAATATATTTGTATGTATATACATATATATATTATATTTGTATGTATATATATATTGTATGTATGTATATACAGTCATGCGCCGCATAACGACGTTTCGGGCAACGACGGATCTGCCAGCTCCATTATAATGGAGCTGAAAAATTCCTATCGCCGAGTGATAGCCGACGTAGCGCTGGCAGTCGTATAAAAATAGCACATACAATTATGTACAGCACATAATACTTCATAATGAAATAAACAACGACAGTGTGGCCCTGTTATAATGCGATCATTGAGGTCCATAAAATGTCATCGCAAAAAAACAGGATCGTGCTAAATCGGGATTCAAGGAAATCGGCTTTCAAACTGAACCAATGTTTCCACGTTTACCTTCTAGCAAGTAAATTACCTTTGAATTGAAGAATTCCCGAATAAATCGTTGTTGTTACAGTCGAAATGAAAACACAAATTTATTTTCAGTGAGATGCTTTTTTATTGTTTGTTAAAACAATCGCACTGTTCCGAAAATATTTATCACAATTGACAGGAGCTCGTTTCTTCATTTATAAATTATAACATCGATGCAATGATTACGTATATAAAATCCAAACGCTATTTATTCACCTTTCTATAATCGATGCGAGAGGACATTGTAAGCTGCCGCTAACAACACACATGGCCGTCATGAACAGCACAAAGGTAAAACTAACGTGTCTTCCATCTCTCTTGGATGTGTGTTACAATTGGTGGGTTTATTCCAAAGGCGGGAAAAAAGAGGAATGAAAGAGTGAAGGTGAGCAGTGATTCGTGATTTTGTAGTTTTACCAGAAGGGGTTGTTGGCGGACCTTGAGCGCCCTGCGGAAATGTGGTGGGGACAAATTGCAGAGAGAGAAGGGGGGGGGGGCGAGGGCTGGAGAGGAGACGGTAGAAGACAGAAAGACCACCGACCAACCTGCGGTGATTGAGTGAGAGGCCCAAAAGTCTCAGCCTCATTGCGGGAGATGCCAACGATCCGAAATGCCTTGGTTTCTACAGCGTGAAGCCGAGAAAGTGGGAGGCAGGAGCACCAGCCCAGAGGGGAGAGCAGTACTCCATCAGGCTGCAGACAAAAGCTTTGTAAGTGGTCAGGAGCTCAGGAGGGCCGAGGAAGGACTTTGCACGAAGGAGGATTCCCAGTCGGCGACGGGCTTGTGCGGCGAGGTTTGAAATGTGGCTTTCCCAGGAAAGGTCATGGCAGATAGTGAGACCAGAAGCTTGAAAGAAAGGACTTCTTCCAGAGGATTGTTGAGAAAGTGGATGGGGGGTTTTCTAAACAGTCCTTTCGAAGAGACAGAGTGAGAGTGTGAGATTTGTCTGGATTGAAAGACATGTTCCACGTGTTGGACCAGTTTGTGATTTTACCCAGATCAGCAGTGAGCGAAGAACTGCTGCTTGCCGGTCTGAGGGATGACAGATGGTACGGCAGAGGGTGGAGTCATCAGCAAAGAGATATAAAGGATTTTCCAGAGAGTCGGAGAGATCATTGATGAAAACCAGAAAAGAAACAGGGCCAGAACGCTACCTTGAGGAACTCCAGCCTGGACAGGAAGAGGGATGAAAGAACTCATTTAGGGCCACACGTTGACTGCAACAGGAAGGAAGTCTGCGAGCCATGAGTGGACACTGGAGATGGCCTTGGACCCCATTGAACCCCATCAAGAGCGAGGTATCGAGGATGCACGTGATAAAGGATAAAATTAAATAAAATTACCCCGTGCGGGAGTGACGGTCATCTCTGCGAGAAAATATATAGCCTCCTGAAGGTAGGGCAGTTTTTGCAAACTTTGAAGTCACGTGACACGAAACAAAAGCGAATATCGAAAATCCGGCCTGACCATATTTAGATATTGTCCCATAGATTCATATGCCACAATAAAATTCAAGATTGCTTGAGAAATGTAGGAGTAGATAGATTTTGAAAATCGTCATTTTCGCATTTTTGCCAACTTTAAGTCACGTGACACGAAAACGAAAGCGAATATCGAAAATCCGGCCTGACCAAATTTAGATATTGTCCCATAGATTCATATGCCACAATCAAATTCAAGATCGCTTGAGAAATGTAGGAGGAGATAGATTGAAAATCGTCATTTTCGCATGAAAATCGTCATTTTCGCATTTTTTGCCAACTTTGATCACGTGACACGAAAACGAAAGCGAATATCGAAAATCCGGCCCAATCAAAATTTAATATTGTCCCATAGATTCAATGCCACAATCAAATTCAAGATCGCTTGAGAAATGGCGGAGGAGATAGAATTTGAAAATCGTCATTTTCACAAACGGACGGACGACGGACGGACGGATCGAAGGACATCTACACCCATATTATTAGGTCATGCTCGAAGAGATGACCTAAAAAGGCTGTAAATCATCTTCAAAAGGGTGTTTATTAAACCAAACACCCAATTTTCATTCATGCCTCATCTTGGAGTTCCTGGTATGCATGCAAAGTTTAGGCCTCAGCTTTCATGGTTTTGGAGATATGGAGGAGACAGACAGATGGACTGACGACAGACACACACTCAATATATATTATATATATATATATATATAATTATATATATATATATATATATATATATACATATAATTGTTACGGCTTTGGAAATTCGCAATACACCATAAACGGTCCTTAGATCAGTTATGACGCTAAGTTCATGTGTAGTTAGTCCACACCTGTTGTTTAGGGGAATATGTGTGATTCATCCGGGCTGCGACGCTTTGAGTTAGCCATTTTTCTTTCTCTATCGTTATTTTGGATCCAACAACCTCGAACCAACACAACGGCAAAAAGAACCTGCGCTAGTGCGCGGGTTGCGCACCCCTCTGCGGTGCCAAGGCTGGCACAGGGGGCAGGGAGCTCCCTCCCCATTGGTGGAGGCCCGGCATGAGGCGGTCGGAGTGGGGGCACGCCCCCCTTCGAGAGCCTTCTGGAAATGCCTCGAAGGGAGGTGGAGCCCGAACGGGGCGGAGCCCCACGCGGCGAAGGGCGGAGCCCCGCCTTACAAAGGCAAACGGACGCGAGGCTCACTCTCTCTCTGATCGTGGCTCATGTTGGCACCAGCTCTCTCTCCAAA
The DNA here is from genome assembly GCA_035128595.1 of Eptatretus atami. Lineage (NCBI taxonomy): Eukaryota > Metazoa > Chordata > Myxini > Myxiniformes > Myxinidae > Eptatretus > Eptatretus atami. The sequence continues at coordinate 37,226,251 of CM068962.1, read as the reverse complement.
AAGGCTCGGTCTCTCTCCTTGGGTCTCGCTCTCCAAAGCGCTCCTTCCTCCTCTCTCGTTCCCGCGCTCGTGGCCCGCGCGCCTGTTGGTGGAGACGCGGACGGGGCGCCCGCAGTGCAGCCTGTGGTGGACTGCGCGTCCAGACGAGGGGTGCCGAGAGGTTCGCCGGCCGCAGGGGAGGCCGGAACCAGGCGCGACCGCGCTGACGGTTGTAGGAGAGGAGGACTCGACGGTCCATGAGGAAGTCACTTCTTTTCTTTTCTTTTCGGGCTTTTGTATGTGTGTTTGTGGCGCCAGTCTTGCAAAGTAAAAACTGTATAAGTGACTGTGCTGTAAATAATTGCCTATTATTCGGTTGTAGCTCTGCGTTGCTTCTATTGTTTTAACTGTTATATGTGCATTTTT
>CM068962.1:37209358-37213145 GCA_035128595.1 Eptatretus atami | reverse complement strand
GGATGTTCCAAGTGCAGAGAAGCGTCGACTGGCTGACCGTATCATCTCTGTCAAGCCTGATAGAGAGGAATTTGGACTATTGCCTATTGGGTGCTTTGGTACAGACTTCGGAAAGCCTCACTTTCCCAAGGGCATTCACTTGACAATTGACATCTAGCCTATCTGACTTTGTCTCGGTTGATTCTTGGTTTGTGTTCCGAGAACTTGAACTGGACGATTCATTCTTAACGTTATGAAGTGAGTGAGTGGCGCAACACTCCAGCTATGTGGATCAAAACTCTAAAACCAAAGCACTCAATGGATGGTTGATGGAAGGAGGGGTTGAGTGAGGGGTACTCAGCAGCTGAAGGGGGGGTTGCAACCCCCCAACCCCCCCCTCAAGATCCGCCACTGTTACTTGCTACAAATGTTCGGAAAATGGATGGGTAAGGCATGCTGGTATGATGGTCGTCAAATTTGTGAGCAATCGGGCATGGATCGCAAGTGATTGTATGCGTGGCATTGTTCAAAATGAGCCTGGAATATGTGGAAAAGCATCGCGCAAGCATAGCTGGATTTGAGGTGTACGAGTGATGCAATTTTGTTTGTATGTCTTAACCAACGTTTGCATTTATCACATCCAGTTGTGGTAGCTTGCATTGGAGGTGTGTATTCTTTTATTTATTCACGTGTAGGACAACCATCTTATTTTTGGCGAGACTGGCACAAATTTTAAACAAGGATTAAGAGAACATAGTTGCGTAACATTGTTGGGTGAGGCAGAGCAACACCCATAAGACACAAACCTCTAAAGACTTTAAAGGCCCAGAGGTTGATTTACACTATGGGTAGCGAAGGAGTAGTTGATACTGCATTTAGCAATGGGCAGTCCTGTACGTTTTTCACAGACTAAAACAAAGGCGGAAATTGCATTTTAACTTGTATATGTTGAAATGTGAATGTATTGTCACGTGCTGGTGGCCCAGGTTAAGAGTTGTGACGTTGGACAAATTTCTATTTATAGCCCTCAGATCAAAGGGACATACGCGGCCATAAGTGTGACAGAAGACGTGACAGAAGACACAGGACAGAATAGCCAATAATTATATAACAGCGCGATGTCGCCGCGCTGTAAAAACAGGACCGCCGCTTGAAATATAAAAACATAGGGAAAGTCACAGAGGGGCGATGACATACTGGGGAAACTTATTCTTACTCCCTCGCTAATTAACACTGCACCACATCCTGTGTGGTGACACGTAACACTTAAGCTCACAGTTTTCCTACTTAATCACATCAAGATGCCTCCTGCACGTCCATGGACCAAACTACTATATTCAATGCTAATTTTCCTATTAAATTCCTCCATCTACCCCCACAACCGCAACAGTATGTATGTCAATGTTTTTTATGCTTCTGCTGATGAAGTCGCCGGACCAATTATGTTTTCAGGTTGTCCGTACATCTTTGCATATGTCCATCCATTCAAATTTTCTGTTTTCTCTGAAACCGCTTATCTTGACACAAAATTTTCACCATAGGTAGAATGTAGAATGTTTTAATGATAATTATGACAGCATAGATCACGTGGTGTGGCAGCTATGTTGTTAAAAAGGAAAAATTTGGAGCTTTGTATCTCCAAAACCGCTCTATGGAAAAAATTGAAACTTGGTGCATGTCAACTACTCTCCATTGGAAAGAAGTGCGATTTTTGATGATCTCATAGGTGGCTTCATTATGACATCATAATTGCATATGTCAAACGCTTTATCCGATCAGTATGAACATTTTTGAGGGTCACCTAGAGCTAAATTGTATGGGGGAAAAAATAATGACATCATTGGTCACGTGGTTTGGCAGCCATATTGTTTTTAACATAAAAACCTTCAAAAAATCTTCTCCAAAATGGCTCAACAGAGCAAGGTAAAACTTTACAGCCATGATCACCTATCAACGAGGAACAAAAAGTTCTCCACCTCTGTCGTCTTAGGTCATTTGATTTGGCAGCTATATTGGATTTACCCCAAAAACCTTTAAAAATCATGTTCTCCAGAATGGTTGCACAGATTGAAGGGAAGCCTCAAACACATGTTCCCCAAGCTTTGGGGATACCAGGGTGTTCACAAATAATTAATTGGTCAGATGGTTTGGCAGCCATATTAGATTGAACGAAAATCTTTAAAAAATTATTTCTCTTGAACCACTTCATCAATCAACATGAAACACCACAATTATGATCTAGTAATCATGTGGAATATATGTTTTAAATTTCAACCTGATCGGATGCATGGTCTGGCAGCCAGAATTATTTAATATATTGAATCTACTGGAGGTTTTGGGATTTAAATCAAACTTGGTACGAAATGTGTGATGATGTAATAATGTGGTCAGAGGCATATCTGGCGATGTCGCGATGTCAGAGTGCCCTTCTAGTTATTTTTTTTTGTGTGTTCCAGGCTCACAGAGATTGTATATTCATCTACATTATTTGTAGGACTGGGCTGTGAAGAGACATTTATGTTCCTTTCAAAGCTTTGCAATGACAATCGTAAGGAATTGACAAATCAACATAGTGTGGGATTTGAACCTGAAATATCACGACCATGAGCCAAGTGCTCAGGTTTTGAAAATGGAAACAAGAAATAAATGTATAATCCATTGCTTGAAAGCACAAGAAGGCTCAGCTATGATAGCTCATCTGATTGAACCAGCGAGTGTTCGGAGCAACAGGGACAACAATGCACCATCACTTTCATGCTCAGACATAAGGCCGATATTTTATTATGTCAAACATGAATATCCCTTTGGAGCTACAAATAAATACCAATGACATTTTGAAAAGGTCGAGTAAAACCAAAGCCAGAAAAAATGAACTCAAAGGTCATCTTTGCCTCATCACGACTCAAGGGAAGCAATAAATGAATTATGGCAAAGGTGGAATTTAAAATGAGGGCCAGCACAGCATGCTTTTCACAGAAACTGCATCTACAAAAAGTTTTTTTCATGGAAAAATGAATACGAATAAATGGCAAAATACAATAACTTCTCAATGTGAGAATTGTAATACAATTACAATCCAATATATTGTTGTGGGTCGGGGGTCGGTGGCGAGAACGACCACGAGGTGGGGAAAGCTTGCGTCGTCTCCCACCAAACTCCCCGGAATTGCTAGCCGTCGCTCGGATAACTCCGCGAGCCGGCGAGTCGTTTACCGACCGTGGTCACCAATATCTCAACCGCGTAGCGTAGGGTCTATTTGTCTATAACCAATTTACCTAATTAACGACGCGATTTCGACTACGGGGAAACTACGCCTCGCACGGTCTTGCTCGAACCGGGTCACTCTACCGACTGGGTAGAGTTCCACTACCGACTACCAACTCCGGTTCAGGTGCAGCCGAGCGGAAACTGCCAAAGCCGTGCCGGCTGGAATGAACGGATAATCGGGGATAAAACCCCACCTTAACTCAGATCCGAACCATGCTGGACCAATTCAAGAAGGGACAGGAACGGACTGGGAATATTTCTACAAATGTTTATATACAATAAAAAGACAAAGGCAAGACGTAACGTGAATATGCAAGAAGGACTATTTACAATGAGCAAAAACACTTATTCAGATCTACTTACAAGACGGGCCCACACGCAGACACAAACACAAAATGAAAAGAAACCCAGAGTCTTTATTGGACCGTGGAGAGAGACAAGCTGGGGGTCAGAGTTCGGTGGTGTACCTGACCGTCGGAGGAAGGCGTTGCTCCACGATGTGGCACCTGACAAAGGTCATTGGTCGGTTCCCAGTCACACG
>CM068962.1:37196858-37204358 GCA_035128595.1 Eptatretus atami | reverse complement strand
CTATTTTGTGTATCACAATGACAATGACTGACTAAACTATGACCTTAAGATGAGGTGCAACTGATATAGTCCCACTGAAGAACTTCCTGTTAAATAATACTTTGAGTTATATTTTCATTGCAATAAATAACGGGTATGGCACTCAGTAGAGCGCCTACCTCCACCAGTCTGAACAGTTTACGTTTTGTATCCCACTGATAGTTTGGATCCAGATCTGGCCTTGAACGAAAATCTAATCAGATTGTTCTTGTCACCTAACCCACCTAATCTTGTCACTTAATCATCCACCGAGTTGTCATAACTGATCCACAACTTTTTGAAATATGATGCCATATATCGGTTTTAGCCCTATCACTCAATGGTGAAGAATCACTTAAAAATTCTCTGATCCGGATCTGGATCTGGATCTTCACTGAAATCAAATAAATTCTGCCTTGTCACACAAACACACAATCTATCCACCAAATGTAGTCCGAATCCATTGACCACTTTTTGAGATATTCTGCTCACAGTCAAACAAACAAACAAACAAATAGACAGACAGACAGTGGTGAAAACATAACCCATGTACACCTTCAGGAGCAGAGGTAAAAGATCCTTTGGGGCTTCCCACTCTGCCTGCTACCATGTACAGCTGGCCATGTGTGAATGCAAACTCTTGAAGACGAAGGCCAACAACATAGAGGTTTTGTCCTTGAGACTTGTTGATGGTCATGCGAAAGCAAACTGAATTCGTCGAAATTCAAAAGGCATGCCTGTGTCTGATGGGATGATCGGTATCCTTGAAATCATAGCTTGCTCTCCCTTGTTTGGTCCAGTAGTGATGGTGACATTTATGCAATTTGGCAGCAACTGATTGATAATTACTTGAGTTCTGTTGCAAAGCCTTGGTGGGTTGAGCTTGCGTAAGAGCTTCGGTCCTATTTTCAGAAGGAAGTGGTGAGGTAGCATGCCTGAGGGCTCCAGGCTGTTCAGGAACTCTGTGGGGTATGTAACTGCTTCATCATCACTCATGGCTTTGTGCACTGATTTGTAGGCAGTGGCCTCCACTGGGAAGCTTTCTACAAGTTCCCAGATGATTGTTTTGACTGATTCATTGTATGGAGCAATATTTTCATGCTCACACAGCCACTCAATGTCCTTGTGGTGTTGCACTACGTTTTGGTACACCCTCGACTGGAGATATTTGGCTGAAGATATCATGGAACCCAATTTCTGTGGTTAAACTGATAAAATATCCAACACCAACATGAGGTATCTCGCCATCTCCAATTCTCAATTGCAGCTTTGCAAATTGACCTGCATCGTAATCACCTAAAAAGAATGATCACTTGTTTGTTGTCAGACAAAAGATTTTCATATACTTCCAAAGATGTGAATATTTGAGGTAAGTGTTGATCTTGTTGGCTTCCATACCAATTTGCACAGTATGAAGGTTTGGCAGAAATCTTCTGACAACACCGACAAAATCCCACCCATGTGGTCGCTACTCTTAAGGATGTCCTTCAGCATTCAGTTGAGAGCTTTGACTGCCAGTCGAAGTGACATTATAGTTTCATCCCAGAAGATGACTTTACACTAATTGCGGAGGATTGCCAAACCCGAGCCACATTTGATGGCACACATTGGTGTTTCTGTGCTTGTCAGGTTGAGTGGGATCTTTCATGTAGAATGGGCTGTTCGTCCAGCTTGAACCTGGGCAGCAATCCCACTGCTTGCAGCTGACAATGCAACATGACCACTGGAATGAACATTTGCGAGAATGAGGTTTATGATAAATGTTTTCTCTGTGCCTCCAGCAGCATCCCAGATGATCAATCCTCCTACCCCAGAATTAATGAGGGCCATCACCGTTATAAACAACCATTTGGTCATCCGTAAGCTGTGGCCTTGTTTGTTCAACGTGATTAAGAAGTGCGACTGAGTTATAATACGTCTCTCAGAGAATTTCTCTCACCAGTCTGTTGTCATCCTGATGTCAGTGGAATCGACAATCTGTACACATCCAGCACCTGGTTTCCCATTAGCTACACGGTGTCATATATATATATATATACACACACATACATACATACACACACACACACACAACACAACAACCTGTCGCTTCACTGATGGGATATTAAGGTGTGGGGATAGAGAGGGAGGGGGAAGAGAAGAGGGAGGAGCAGGAAGAGAAGAAGGGAGGGGAGATGGAGCAGGGAGGGAGGAAGGGAGAGGAAGGAGGGAGGGAAGAGAGAGGGGAGGGAGGGAAGAGAGAGAAAAGGGAGGGAGGGAAGAGAGAGGAGGGAAGGGAGGCAGAGGATGGAGGGAATGGAGGAGAGAGCACGGAGGGAGGAGGGAGGGGAAGCTACGAAGAGGAGAAGAGTGAGGAAGGTGAGGAGGTGGGGGAGCGCGCCTCACCCAACATTGAAATACACTGCGGAGGGTGGGGTGCAAGGAGGAGGTGTGTGTATGAGAGAGAGGAGAGAGAGAGAGAGAGAGAGAGAGGAGAGAGAGAGAGAGAGAGAGAGAAGAGAGAGAGAGAGAGAGAGGAGAGAGAAAGAAGAAAGAGAGAGAAGAGAGAGAGAGAGAGAGAGAGAGAGAGAGAGAGAGAGAAGAGAGAGAGAGAGAAGAGAGAAAAGAAAAAGAGAAGAAGAGAGAGAGAGAGAGAGAGAGAGAGAGAAGAGAGAGAGAGAAGAGAGAGAGAGAGGGATTGGGGGGGGGGGGGGGAGAGAGAGGAGGAAAAAAAAAGAGAAAGGGGAGGGTGGCATTAGCAAGGACAGATATGCTATGCTTAATGACCGACAACACACACACAAAAAAAATCTCGTGTCAGAACAACTGTATACACAACGACACAGCAGAGTTTGTAAAGTAATCCTTCTGCTGGCACATCTGCAAAACTTTGATTTCCCAGTTCCAGAAAATTTATGGGAACATGAACCAAAAGTAATCACTGAAAATATGGAAGTACCTCCCGCTCACGCATGACCTAATGATCCCATTGAGCGTGAACATCGAAAACAAAGCAACGCAACCTGTTATCATACTTAGGAACAAAAAAGAGAAGGCATTGCTAATTGAGGTGTTAATACCAGTGATTCTGGACTAAATGATGCAGAAATCAAGAAAATGACCAAATAACAAGACCTCAAGAATGATGTGAAAAGATCCTGAAAGCTGAAGAATGTCAAAGTTGTACCAGTGATAGTTGGAGCTGTGGGAATGATGACGAAAAATGTCACAGAGATATTAAAAACCATCTGTGGGAATATTACTACAAACGAACTACAGTTGGAAGCTGTCCAGGGCTCAATGACAATCCTGAAGAGAGCCCTTGGCACAAAATTTTGAGAACAAAAAACTTCACAGCTTGGTCCAGGAATCATGACCCCTTACCGAAATAAAGGTGGATACTTTGAGCCCACCCTGAGAGGACTCCATTCCACATTCTGAAACCCGCAGATGTAGATACCAATCACACACACACACACACACACACACACACACACACACACACACACACACACACACACACACACACACACACGTTGAGACTTAGGGCGGGAGCATTTACAATCCAAGCTATCTTTCTGGCAAAGGTCTGTGTGCATGCATACATGCTCTTACATGCAGTGACCTATGCATCCCACTGGTCGGCTCACTCCGAATCTGATTCGTACGTGCTACAGTCCCCTCAATAGAGGGGGAAGGGTAGGGGACCAGGGGGATGGTTGGGAGAGAGAGACAGAGGGGTGGAGAGAGATGGAGGAAGGAGTAAAGTGGGGGAGAGGGGAGGGTTCAGAGAGAGAGAGAGAGAGAGGGGTCAGGTTCAGAAAAAGGGAGAGGGGTGGGAGAGAGGGGGAATGGATGGGAGGGAGAGGGGTAAGGGAGGGAGAGGAGTGAGGGATTCCAGCAGATGTGATGCCCAGTTTACCATCCATCCAAGAGATGACACACATTGATGAATCACCCTGCCTGTGAAATCAAATCCAGGCTATATAGAGTGAGCATGCGTACCCCTCGGCTTTCCTGCTGTGATGTGGCGATTCCTTACTTCATAACTGAAAATATTTTTTCTCATTGCGATTATATCATATATTTTGCCTTCCTACCTCCAGTATAGAACTGCAGTATCGCAATTGAAACTTGAGGAACTCCGAACACGGTTGATGGAGGTTTTTTTAAAAAATATGTATGAATGTCAAAGTGACGGGTCGATATTGAAAACACATTGCATAAAAAAGTTAAATAAAGCGATGTCGTCTAAAAATGAAATTGCACAACGTTTAAAACCAGCAAGGCACCATCTGAGGGACTAGTCTGCAATTGTGAAGCTTGGTCGATGTGAGAAGTGGACATTATTTAGAAAAAAATATGTATCAATGTCGAAGTGATGGGTCATATAATGGAAGAACAAAAAGGGGAACGTCGTGGAAAATAAAATTTCACATTTTCAGTGAGCCAGCCACTGCCTGTTTCACCGCAGAACAACATGTGGCCAACACACGCGAGAGCCCCTGAGCTTTGTTCAAGTCAATCGACGTACAGTATTCAGTGACAGTGTGAATATTGTAGAGCACTTGGCAAGTGGCTTAAGCATGCCAACAAAATGGTTGATAAGAAACGGCTCGATTGGCATGCGATTAGCGATCACCGAACCGACAAATGAAATATACACCTCCGAGACTGCAGAGATGCCCGAAATGTCAAATATGTCCGAATTGGACAAATTAACACTTTTTTAGGAATCAGAACTGCTTGTAAGTTTGATTCTGGAGCTGAAATGTTGTAATTCTGCTTAGTTTAAGAGATTCTTGAGGCTATGGCATGTGTGAAAATGAAATAGAGCCACGAATGCTGCCGTCTCCAGGCGTTTATAAACATTGCAATGTACCCAGCAATTCATAGCAATGATGAACAGGCATTAGATAATATGAGTGAGGAACGTGAGAAAAAAAACTTTATTGTAAAGAAATAGTTGCAGCCTGTTCCAAGTCAAGGCATGGTTGAGCAGGCCAAAAAACATGGCGGCTTCAGACCCCAGAGAGGTTACCCAGGAAAGACCTTTAGACCCCAGACAGCGAGGTGGCCGAGGATGCGCCTGATGAAGGATATAATTAAATAAGGCCGTTAATTATCTTCAAAAGGGGTTTTAATTAACCCAAACACCAAATTTTCCCTCTTGCACTTCCTTGGAGTTTTCTTCGTGTGCATGCAAAGTTTGGGGCCGCTTGGTTTCATGGTTTTTGAGTTATGGAGGAGATGGACGGACGGACGGACACACGCTGACATTTATTTGTATAGATATGGCACATTATTAGAGAAAGACTGGAGTGACCCACTCCCAGAACACATTATATGACGTTCTCCAGACTCGTCTGCATGGGCATTATTATCTCTGACCGATATAGGCCTCCTCTTGTACCACTTTGGTGATAAAATTTTCTCAATCGAATACCACCAAGATTTATTGTAAGATTGTATGTTCTTTTGGGAGAGCTCAGAGGTGATCATCAAATTGTGAATCGTAATCAACCAATCGTTTTCACGCCTTGGTTCGTGTATTTGTAAGTTCGCTGCATCTTCCCGCAGACCACATGCATGTGAGTGTAGTGTATTTGAGAATTATTAATAGTACTTCTAAATTTGGTGATATTTCATCACACGAAGTGGATTTAAAAAACCTTGTCGCTTCGATCATGGCGATTGTAAATGTGGGGTCAAAATTTATCTTCATTATGTGGTTTTGAGGGTGCCTGACCGGGCATCCAACACCCAAGCACTGTCTTGTAAAATTTGGATGCCCGACGCTAAACTTGGATTCCCCGGGCACCCGGGGACCCGTTAATATTGAGTCTACATTATGTAAGCCAAGATTCTCATAGCCTAATAGCAACACTCCTATTCACTCCCTTTTGACTGAGTGCAGTACTCAATTTTCCTCCAATAACATATCCAATGACATATTTGAAAAGTATCCAGTGTAAAGTATCCAATGACATATTTGACCACTGTTTAAGAAAAGTATGTCAGCCATTTACACAAACTTTGACTGTCAAGAGATGCTACCACACACAGTACAATGAATAACAAAGAGGCCAACAAGGTGTCCCTTGTGTAGTATGATAAATTCAAAAAAAGAAACACAAAGCATAGGACATTGCGGAGAGTGCCTGCTGGTTCGGCATTTGACAAGCACCCAGAAAGCAAAGTACATTCCCATTCCAACAGATATTTTTAGCCTCTTTGCCCTCACCTAATGGCCTCCTCGACAATGCCTCTTCCCTTTGTGACTTTTGCATTCATGCTGTTCTGCTGTTCACTATGACAGAATGGTAATGTCATTCGGTGAATTCACTCATTCATTGCTCAAAAACATCACTCATCATTCATCCTGTGCAGAGGATCAGTGCAATTTTATAACGATGTACGAGTTTGATAACGGTCGAGTGGGAAATAATGTTCATCGAGATATCTGCCAAGCAGATTAGACAGCTCAAATATAAGTGCACTATGCCTGTACCATGCTTGAACGAAACACACACACACACACACACAACACACACACACACAACACACACACACACACACACAACACAACCTGAGGCTGGAGGGGAAAAAAAAGTCAAAAATGCCATGTTAATTACACAACAGTAATCAATCAACACCAAAATGTGTCAATGTATTGCTATTTGTGATGATAGGATGAAAAAGACAGACAGCATTGCATGCAAGTGGAAAGAGTCAGGTACGTTGAGTGACTGGATCAGAAATTATGCTTGCCATAAAGGCTCATGATTGTTTAATTACCTCCGTTACCGAAGGGGAAGGGGTTATGTTTTCACCCCTTTCTGTCTGTTTCAATTTTGGTGAAGATCTGGATCCGGATGTGATAATTTTTTAAGTGATTCTTCACCATTGAGAGATCGGGCTAAACCGATATATAGCACGATATCTCAAAAAGTTGTGGACAGATTCGGACGAAACTTAGTGGACAGGTTGGGTTTGTGGCAAAGACGAATTGATTTGATTTTAGTGAAGATCCGAGTCCGGATATGGATACGAGAGTTATTTAATTTTTAAAGTGATTCTTCACCATTGAGAGATGGGGCCAAAAACGATACAGTACTGTATAGCATGATATTTAAAAAAATGTATTGGGCCCGATACGTTCTCGTGGATCAGGCATTACATGGTGGAGGTCTGCGCTCCATCGAGTGCTCTTCTAGTTTGACCATGGTATTTCCTCGACATGCTTCAACAGCTAACACTTCAACATGCTCCCATAAACAGGAGGTTGGAAAATTAATTTTGAACATGGATAGGAAAACAAGTTTACCATTTTACCGTATTTTGACTGAATTTGTCACGATCGCGCATGCGCAGAGAGGAGTGAGATAATTTTACTCTGTCTGGCTCCCTGGCAGTCAAACAAAATTAAAAATCATTTCAAACAGGAAACTTACTGTTTTTAAGGACGTTTATAAAGGAAACAACCAACAAGCACGAAGAACG
>CM068962.1:37169358-37191858 GCA_035128595.1 Eptatretus atami | reverse complement strand
CCCCCTTCCCTCCCTCTCCCCCCCTTCTCTTCCCTCTCCCTTAACTCCCCCTCCTCCTCTTTCCTACCTCCTCCCCCCCTCCCCTTTCCCCACCCTTTTCTCTCCCCCCTCCCTTACTCCTTTCCCTTCTTTTCCCTCCCCCTCCCCTCCTTTCCGCCTCTCTTCCTTTCCTCCTCCGTCCGTTCTTTCCACCCCTCCCTCCTTTCTCCTTCCCCACCTCCCTTGTCCTTCGTTTCCCCTCTTCCCCCCCTCCTCTCCCCCTCCTTTCCCCCTCCCTCCTCTTTCCTTTCACCCTTCCCCCTTCTCCTCCTCCCCTCCTCCCTTCCCCCCCTCTACCCTTTTCTCCCTCCTCCCTCCCCTTTCCTCTTTCCCCCTTCCCTTTCCCCCTCTCCCCCTCCTCCCTTCTCCCCCCCTCCCCTCCCTCTCCCCTCTCTCCTCCCTCCCTTCCCCCTTCCCTTCTTCTTCCCCTCTTCTTCTCCCTCCTTTTCCTTCCTTATCTCCTCCTCCTCCTCCCCCTCTCTCCCCCTTTCCCCCTTCCCTTTTCCCCCCTTTTTCTTCCCCTTTCTCCCTCTCTTCTGTCCCTTTCTTCTCCCCCCCTCCCCTTTTTTCCTCCCCCCCCCCCCCCCCTCCTTTCTCCCTCTTTCCTTTCCTCCTTCCCACCCCTCCTCCCCCTTCCCCTTTCCTTTCTTTTCTTCTTTCTCTCCTCCCCCTTTTTTTTTCCTCCTCCCCCTCTTCCCCCTTCCTCCCCTTTTCCTTTCCCCTCTTTCCTTCCTCCCCTTCCCCCTCTCTCTCTTCTTTTTCTTCTGCCCCCCCCCCCTCCTCTCTCCCCTTACCCCCATCTACTTTCTCCCTCCTCCTTCCTCCCCTCCCTCCCCCGGTCCCTCCTTTCCCCTCCCCCCTCTCTCTTCCCCCCCTCCCCTCCCCCCTTACGCTCCTTTCTTCCTTCCCCCTTCCCCCTTCCTCTTCCTTCCCTCTTCACTCCCCCTCTTCCTGCTCCTCACCCCCCCTCTCTCTTCCCCCCCCCCTCTTTCCCTTCCCCTCCCCCGGTCTTTTCCCTCCTCCCCCTCCTCTTTCTCTTCACCCCCACTTTTTCTTCTTCCCTTCCCCCCCTTTCCCCCCCCCCCCTCCCCTTTCCTTTCCTAGCCCTTCTCCTTTCCTTTTCCTTCCCCCCCCTTTCTTTTCTCCTCTTCCTTTCCTTTCCTGGTCTTTCTCTTCTTCCCCTCACCCTCCCTCTCTTCCCTTTTCCCTCCCCTTTTCCTCTTCCTCTTCCTTCCCTTTCTCTCCCCCCCTCCTCCTTTCTTTCCTCTCCCCTCCTCTCTTTACCCATCCCCTCTCTTCCTCCCTTTCCCTCCCCTCTCCCCTTCCCCCTCCCCTCTACCCCTCTTCCTCTTCTCCCCCCCTCCCCCCCTTCTCCTTCTTCCCCTTTCTTCCCCTCCCCCCCCCTTCCTTTTCCCCTCCTTCCCCTCTTCCCCTCCTTTTCCCCTCTCTCTCTCTTTCTCCCCCTCTTCCTTTCCTTCCCCCCTTTTCTCCCCCTCTCTCCTCCTCCCACTCCTCTCTCCCCTCCCCTCTCCTCTTCCCCTCCCCCTTACCTCCTTTCCTTTCCCCCCCTTTCCCCACCCTCTTCTTCCTCCCCCACTCTCCTCCCTCCCTTTTCCCCTTTCTCCCCTCTCTACCTCCCTCCCCCCCTCTCCCCTTTCTCCTCCTTCTTTCCCTCCCCTTGCCTTTCTTCTCCCTTCCTTCCCTCCACCTCTCTCCTTCCCTCCTCCCCTCTTCTTCTCTCCTTCTTTCTCGCCTCCCCCCCTCACCTTCCCTTTCCTCCCCCCCCCCTTCCCCCCCTTTCCCCCTTCCACTTTCCCCTTTTTCCCTCCCTTTCCCCCTCAACCCCCCCTCCTTCCCCTCTCCCCTCTCCCTTCTTCCTCTTCCCCTTTCTTGCCTTCTTTCTCCTCTCCTCCCCCCTTTTCCCCCCCCCCCCTACGCTCCTCCCTCTCTCTTTCCCTCCCCTTCCCTCCACCTTCCTCCCCCTTCTCTTCCCCCCTTTTTTTGCAAACTCCATATCTGTATCATTTCTGACTGAGCTTTGCTTAGTAAAACAATGAAAATAATGTTTTTTGTTTTGTTCAAAAAAGATTCACCATGACTAACTTTGAAATTTTTATACTCAGTTGCATTTGGTTGGATTTCCAAAAACTAGAAACCCTGTTTTATTAATTTATTTAACTTATAAAAGCCTTCACACACTCAAGACTGCTTTGAAATCTTGACAATCACTGAAACAAGAGCCATCAAAACTAAACATCAACAGAAGCAATCAATGCTGTAGCGAGCAATTAAGGTCATGCAAGTCATGCAAATTCAAGTTAGTCATGGTGAAACTTTTTATGAACAAATACAAAAAAACACTGATTTTCATGTTTTCTAGCAAAGCTCTCAGAATTGATACAGGACTATGGAGTTGCCAAAAAAGTTGTTACCCATTCTATTGATATGATATGCTGTGTTAGGTCGTGGTGGGCTTGGGATCCAGTTTCTAGTTAAAATCCACTCCGCTGTTGGATTAATACCAGTGGGGTGACTCTGCACTGTATCTTTCCGAGATCGCAAAATGAGTGCCAGCTTGCTGGTATCCTGTGTCGGGGTGGTGACCCATCCAGGATTGTGCCCAATAGCCAAGGAGACTGCTTAGGCAGCAGCAACGCTCTGCATAGAGTATGGTCCCAATGGATGGATGGATGGAAAATATATATATGTATATACTATTTTTAAAGAAGAAGAGGGGCTTCCAACCAAAAGTAAACAAGATGTACTCTGCTAATTTGAGCAATAAGCAAGAGCAGACCTGGTCTCAGGCGACGTTTCACCTGCTTTCACCTGGCTTCCTTCGGCCAATAGATCCTGAGCCTCGGCACGTGTCCGGTTATTATTTTGATACGACCGCTCATTTCCAGTCACGTGCTGGTGATTGATGTCAAATGGGGGAGTACTTTTTTTATTTTATTTTGCAAACCTCAAGCAAAATAAATGTCAAATCACATCATCGATGGGCTGCTCTGCTCTGCTCTTGTTTTTTTTTTTTTTTACTTACATGTGTTCTGGTGGTGGTGGTGGTGGTGGTGTGTGTGTGTGTGTGTGTGTGTATATATATAATATATATATATATATATATATATAATACACATACATACATAAATATCATTATAAATATAATATAAATATATAATATAATATATAAATATATAATATTATAATATATACATATATATAATAATATATATATATATATATATATATTATATATATATATATATAGATTATTATATATATATATATATATATATATATATATATATATATAGTCTTCCCAGGTAATCCCTGTTTCACAAGATGACCTTGTCTCATCGAGTGAACTTGAACACTATTAAATACTGCTAATTACTTGTTGTAATGGATGTAGTGATCTGTACGTGCTTATCATACTTGCATTATCGATTATTTTGGTGTCGCATGTACTCTGTATTGTGTAAACTGTGTATGCGCAGAGATTAAACATCAACAGTTGTTCTTACATTCCAAGATGATGTATTTTGTCATTGTGTCAATAAACAGGGCACATCTCACTGTGGCTCAGTTAACATCTGCATGGACCACATCACAAATTAGGTATAACTAAACGATGTATACTCATAATTTTCTTCCAAATTCACCCTCAAAAACAGTCAGAAATTGAAGCATGGTGACAGTATCTTGTGATGTGGTAAACTGCAATCATTAGATAAAGCCTTGTTTAATATCACTGTGCATGTGGCATTTAACATTCTTTTATTTATTTATTTTTCGAAAAACGGTCCACCCGCTTCCACCCACCTTAAAATAAAGATTGGCATCCGTGATACCCTGTTCCCTTTGCGATTTGAAAAGTTGGAACTTTCTGTGTCTGTTTTTGATTCCGGTGCCAGCACACAATGGTGAAGTTTATTTTTATTCAAAAGGCACATTCACTAGCAGTGCAGACATCTAGCTAAAAGTGTCCTCTGAAAGGATGCCTTATTTACGACGCATGTAATGTCCTTCAACTCTGGAGCAATGGGACGGCAGTTTGCTCTCAGAAATGATTCCGTCAAGCATCACACCCAGAGTCAACTCAAAGGTGAGTATATTACTTCTGAGCTATTTGAATTCAGCCTGCGCCTTACATCCTAATCCTACAATAGGGCCAGATGTTTGCCAAAATTCCCCTCCATTTCCTCTTTGCCTAACGGCCATGACAGACCGTGAATGTCAACACATCATCTCAACCCGTGCTCATCTATTTGCCTTGCCTTCAGCCTTTTTCTCTATTCCTCAAGCCCAATTCCAGTTTTCATATGCAAAAACTCTATCCCTGGAAGATAAAATTGTAGTTTGATCCACAATGAAAAAAATATTACCGTTGTTGTAACTACAGTGCACAAAGACATGGAGATAATGAATACTTTAGTTTTATATACTCCAGCTAGGACAGGTTTATTGTTCTCAACATTATAAACAGTCGAGTAAATGTAAAAATGTACTTTCCGGGACTTCGCATGTTTCATGTTCATGCTTACATACTATGTTCACATTCAAACTCTCAAATGCCAAAACGTTATTGCACATCATGCCACATCAGTGGTCATGTGACACTTGTTTTTGGAATGAAATGAACTCAAAGGTACCATCATGATTATGCAATACTGTACTTTGTTTCAGAACAGTAGTTCTGAATCAACGTCAATAAAAATGTTTTGGATTAATTATTGCATTGTTGCAATGACAACACGAAAAACAAGCAAGATATAAATAAAGGTATAGAACCTGTGCCACTAATTCTGATGTACCATGCTCTGTTACAGAGCATCAGTGCTACCGAAGCAGTTTCTTGGCAATGGTTGAACTGGGTGGTTTGCCATTTGCTTCCCAGCAGTAGTTAAGGCAGGAATTTGGAAATTGGCCATGGTGCCGCCTACTCTTCATGAAAGACATCCACATGAACGGGGTCTTTAACATCCACCACCTAATGCCGGCAGACAGGACACCTGTTTAACGTGCATCAGAGGGACGGCACACACATCGATGAATCACCCTCCCTGTGAAACACCAATATGACAGTTTATAGCTGGGTCAGGATTCGGGCCGATGCTAGACAACTTAGAGGTGAGTGTGCATATTTTAGGCCAACCTGCCAGCCAACCTGAACACTAAAAGTGAAAAATTCATCAGCTAGCCAATCACAGAGCTATTCAGCCAAAAAACAAAGCACTTTCTCAACATACAAGGTTATATAAAGCAAATCAGTCACAGGAGGAAGCCATTTGGCCATTCATGTCTATGGCATATCCACATCCAATTAACTTAATATATCAGCTCACCTATCTTCTATGTACGACCCCCAATCTTCCCATTAACGTAATCTTTCTGCACATCCACATCCTTTTGAAATTAACCTACAGATACAATTTAATCACGAGGCAGGAAATATAGTCAGGGTATCTGTACACAATTGCCTACTTTTCACAAAATAAGAACTTTATCATCCACATCCGAAATGCAAACAAGACATCCATTTGATGGCATGATCCAATATCCAGCCTCCCCTTGCAGGCACTGCACCAAGATGGCACTTTTCGTTGAATTATATTTTAAAAGGGAACAATCCAGGAACAGACTGCTCAGAGGTAAACACACGACCAAATGTGATGTTGTGCCACTCTTCAGCCCACAAAATCCAGCCTTCCCCAAACCTCTTCCATCTAGGTACTAGATCGAGCTCAAGTTTGCTTGGCTTCAGAATTCTTATGAAATCAGGATAATTTGAGCGAAGTTTTAAGCAAGGTTACTTGCACCAAGATCATTATTTCGTAATTTAGCAAGAGCAAAATCGAAGGAAACATTGGCACTTCGATCCGACAAAACTTCCAATATTAAGTTATCGCTAATCAAAATGGTCTTACACATTTTGTGGATCAAAGCCACGCCAGCTTCTGAACAGTTGTATTTTATTAATCTCTTAAAAACAGTTTCAAAGTATTAATATTTTCAACTTCTCGGATGAAAACCCAGTTTCATGTTAACAAGAAGCACGTGAGATGATGAATAAACTTGTCTGAGTCACATTACCCGCCTCTGTAAGACTAAACAGGAACTTGACCACCCCAAAAAAACAAACACTTTGTAAAGTTATGCTATGATGCACTCTTCAGCAAATGTTTGTCAAAGGATGTGCAAGCCTAATAAATGAAATGTCACAGTAAATGGTGCCTTAAACATTCACTGAGAATTCTCGGTCTCTATACCATACACGTGATACCAATACAAAGAGAGCAACTTAATAAGTCATAGCACGTACGGTACTCTCGGGGAGTGTGAGGTCAAAGAGGAGAAAAAAAAATCACCACAATCACAGAAAAAAAAAGCTTCAGAATGATTTGATGATGAAGAATGTTGTGTTGTATTTTTCCATAAGGAAGTAAGAGAACGGAACATTTATTATAGGGACTGAGACAAACATGCATTTTTGATGAAATCATTATTTGCAGAAATAAAACATCTTTTGAATCGTGTGTTTTGAAAGAGTTGCTGAGGTTACAAGAAGCACACATTATTGGCTTGATGTTGTGAGATATGAAGGGGTTTGTCCTACTGGAAGGTGGGAAGCACAGTCCATTGCACTAAACAATAAGAGACAGTATTTCATAGAAGGCGATGCAAAAGACACACTCACCTGGCAGGTCTACAAGAAAAACAGATTAGAATCTGCACAAACACATTTTATCCATATCATATTATAAAAACGTTATTGCTTTGGTTTCTTTGCAATACGTGACTTTTGCCTTTAGTTGAATGCCACCAGTGAGCAGAATCGGCCCCAAAAACTGGATTTTGCTTGTGTGGTTTATGACACGCCGGAGTGGCATGACCTTAAAAAGTCCAGGATGACACAGGGTGAGAACAAACGGATAAAAAGTAGCACTGACGCGCTGTATCATTATTCTTGTGCCCTATAGTGGAGCAACGTTGAGCAGAGCACACCCATCATGAAAAAGAAACTCGTGGCATGGCCAAGGGTGTTGAAAGAAAATTAATGGACCTTCAGCGGGATTATGGTGAACAAGCAATCATCGGAAAGAAAAAGAAAGTTAAATCTGGTGTAATGGTTAGAGCATCCGCTCTGAGTCTGGGAGGTCAGAGATTTGAACCCTGGCTGAGTCATACCAAAGACTTTAAAATGGATAGAGCACTGACGCAAGTTGACAACAGCAATGCAAGATTTGATGGGCCGAAAAACCTCCTCCAGCGTTTTGGAGGAAACTCCTCTTAGTATTAAGGCAGGTATGTGAGATCAGAAAGAATAGAAAACTGGTTGACGCGAGGTAGCACAGTGACGTTACTTTTTAATGGGCAGGAATGGAGGTATGTGATTGTACAGGGATAA
Organism: Eptatretus atami; assembly: GCA_035128595.1. NCBI lineage: Eukaryota > Metazoa > Chordata > Myxini > Myxiniformes > Myxinidae > Eptatretus > Eptatretus atami. The sequence goes on along the minus strand of CM068962.1, from coordinate 37,184,411 downwards.
GGAAGCAATTAAAAATTCCGCAAGGAAAAGGGAACAAAATACCTTGAACGAGGAGGAGATGCACAACATGACAAGGATGGAAGTTTGATAGGATGGTGCAGTGGAAGCACACTTACCTCTGAGCGGTCTAGTCTGGGTTCCAATCACGACATGACCGATAAACTGTCGGATTAGTGTTTCGCAGGCAGGATGTTGCATCATTGAGTGCATCCTCCCATGGATGGAAGTTAAACTGAGGATCCATCTGATAGCATTAGAATCGGTGCAGGTTACATAACTAACGGTTGGCTCTCGACAAATTGAATGTGAGTTATCACTAACACCCTGGGCAAGTTCATAATTCCTGCTCTCATGTGCAGGGGTGCTGCTTCAGTGGCACAACCATAAATTAGCAACGATGCAACCAGCGGGTCAAGTTTACAACTGAATCCCAGTCCAATATGCAATCACCAGCAACGACGATGGTGGAAGATTGGTGGAGGGTAAAGATAGCTTGAATCCAAGAGCCTGGGAGAGACGATGGGATATCTACAATGAAAAGCATCAAAGCCATCTTACTTTGAGCTAATGAGTCGATTAAAATTAATAAGACTATCAGTACAACCACTAATTTTGCCTTCATACTGTGTCCATATTTGATAGCAAGATGTATCGTTTTCTTTAAGATTTTCCTCAGCTGATGTTCTTGGTTCGAGTTCAGGTGAGCAGTCTATTTAATTGGCAGCAAACTTTAGACAGCAAATTCTGAAGATTTTGTACAATTGCCTCACTTGTTTAATGGAGAAAAATTTTCATTTTTCAATTGATGAGAAAACATTGCTATGAAGTAAACACTGATAAATGAAAGGCAGGAACAACTGAGCATATTAAAGGAGAATGAAGGGAGATGGAAAGGAATAAAACATCTTACTTATGCAGAAAATAATTATAAAAGGAAAAATTCACACAACAACGAGTCGCTACTCGAGGATTCCTGCCTTTTGGGTGCTATGAGGACTAGAACTGTGTAATATGAAAGCTCAATATTTAAGGGTTTTTGAAATATCCCATACACAAGCCAAGTTACCGAGATGGTAGCCATGGCAACATAATTCAGTCAATCACCACCGTTATTTAATCAGCTTGAGATAATGTCATGAGGAATAGATGTCTGCAATATGAAAGCTAAATGTTCAATGGTTTTTGAAACATTGCGTACACAAAAGTACATGGACAGATGATCGGTCGGTCAGTTGGTCGCTCGGCGCTCATTTTAATGTCCCCAGTTTCTGACTTTGTCGGAGGGGTGAGGGACAAAAATTATCATAGTGTATTAACACGGTATTAGCATAACTATTGGGAGAGTAGGTAGCTATTCAGGGCTATTGGTTCACAACATTTTATTCAATCCCTTATGTGTGTGTGTCACTGTCACAAACACAAGGTACAAATGATGGTAGATGTAGGCCATAATGCTGCACCATTTTTCTTTCATAGAAAGAGCCAGTTCATTGGATTGTGTTTCATTGACTCCGGTCCTTAAGGCAGTCCGACAATGAAGAAATTCATGCATTCAAATCCTGGGTGAATTTCCTCAATATTAATGTGGCTTTGCCCGGGAGATGCATTGGGATTGCCTCACGAGCAAGCGTATGTCACATGGAATTGATCTACGATGAACTTCGGTCACCCGAATGTCTTCCTGCAATTGTCACTGAGTCAAGTATACTCCACTTAATGAACAATAACTACAAATTTATCAACAGCTGTTGACATGACATCTGTGTTTCTCACAATATCCATAAATCAAGACATTTCTTTATATTGGATGTCGGCATGAATCGGGGTAAATCAGACAGCTTAGTAGAGTATCAGACTTTCATCGACACCATCTTCATGGATCAATTTTGTCAAGTCAGGTCTTTCTCTGTTTGGCCCCTGCAGATTTTCATCATCGATGCCTTCAAAAGGAATACATCACAGATACAGCAGTTAGAAGTGTTAAGCTGTTGTACATAAGGGCTTTGACTGTAGTATTTGATTTCTAAAAAGAAAGCAAGTTGATCAGGATCTCAAGGAGATGGGGATGGGCCAGGCATTTGCCTGGGGGATGGCCAGACGGAGGCCCCTGGAGTACCGGCGGAAAGTGGACGCAGCGACGCGCTGCTCCGGCGCATGCTCCCATACCTGACCTGACCCGACTGTAGTATTGAATCAAAGTTTGTTTTTGTGCAAGTTACATTGTCCATAATGTCACTGAAAAACACCATTCTAAAGTATCCACTGCCACAAATGCTATGGGGTGTGCTGTCCCACTACAAAAACATCCGCATACCGATAAACCAACAGAGAGGACCATCTGTTAATCATATAAACAAAAGTAGCTATCATCCCCCTTCTCCACATCCCAATACCTTGTTTCTCATTGCTATCCTCTACATTGCTATTCCATTTTAAAATTTCAATATATTGTTACGGGTTTCAGAATCCGGTCTGATGAATGCATCCACACATCCAGGTCCTCAGACAGTTATTTCCTTAAATACATGTTCAGATTAGCCCCATCCCCATGTCTAATGGGATCTTAAATATGATGCGTTGAGAAGGGTAAAGGATAGATCCCCTCTCTTATGGGAAGCTTTTTTCTTTACGACAGACACGTTTACACACATTTCTTTCACGAGCTCTGAAGCCCGCCCCCATTCTTCCTCAGAAACAATCTTTCGTGAGCTCCAACGCCTGCCATTTTTGAGAGCGCACGGGTCGTCATGGTAACCATGCGCCAGTGGGGTGGGGTGAGCTTGGGGCGGACTGCACCCGTGGAGACGGCCCGGAGATATAAAACGAAAGGGAGGTACATTCTGTGAGGAGAAAAGCGGGAGAGAGGAACGTGAAGAAAGGGGGTGAAAGAAAGCCAGGGAGGGAGAAGAGAACGAGAATTAGGCTTGAGAAGTGAGCAAGAAGCGGGTGTCTGACCAGCGCCAACAACGAGACAATTCGTCCTTCCCAGTGCTGGGCAAGTGAGCTGTGGTGCGCGTGTGGGTGTCTGACCAGCGCCAACAATGAGACATCGTCCTCAGTGTGGGCAAGCGAGCATGTGGTGCGCGTGTGGGTGTCTGACCAGCGCCAACAATAGAACAATTCGTCCTCAGTGCTTGGGCAAGCGAGCGTGTGGTGCGCGTGTGGGTGTCTGACCAGCGCCAACAATGAGACAATTCGTCCTCAGTGCTTGGGCAAGCGAGCGTGTGGTGCGCGTGTGGGTGTCTGACCAGCGCCAACAATGAGACAATTCGTCCTTCCCAGTGCTTGGGCAAGCGAGCGTGTGGTGCGCGTGTGGTGGTGAGCAGCGCCGCCAACAAGTGAGGCACAGGTCGGTCACCAACAACACCAGGGTCAAACCCGCGACGGACGATCTCGGTGCCCTCCAGACTTCGACTGGCATTCAAGGCTGCCCGCGAGAGGGTGCACGGCAAAGCTGGGTGCTGGCGACGAATGTGACACGCACGCACGCATTTCAGGACGTTTTCGCTCACGGACGACTTTCTGGTGAGCGAGATGATTCTTTCTCCCCCCCCCCCCTCCCCTCCCCTGAATTATCTGCTGGGTACCCTTGTCTGTGTTTAGCTGTAAGTCAACCCCCAATAAGTATCTGCTCTTTGTCTCTTTCCTGGCATTTTGATCGATTTTGCTTTGAAATTTATTCTTTATTTACCTCAGAAAATAAAAGGTTCTTTTATTATTTATTTTATTATTAATAAATTATTTGTCGATTTCCAACCTGTCTGTGTTTGTCCTTTCCTTCCATTGGTCTAGCATTGTCCGAACCGAGATAGACTGGGAGGTAATTACCACAGATTTGACCAAAAATAGTCGGCACGCACCGGCGGTTAAAACGCTCGGCCGCCCTAATTAAAATGTAATCAGATAATATTGGTGCTTTGCCGAGGGCGCGCTCCCCGCTCAGGTAACCACGTGACCTCTAGTTAAACGGAATAATTAGAGGTGGACACTGGAACTCGTGGTTGACTGGGTGGTGTTCGTGGTTCTAAAACAACTCACCGTACCACAACGTTAATTGTGAGCGGTGGCCCCAGGTCGGGCTCTACCGAGGACAACTGGGGATTAATCCCCCTGAGTGACAAGCTGGTGTCTCGGTACCCGTCGCCGCAACAATATTATCAATTCAGCCTCAACTCCCCACACTCCATTCCCACCTCCGAGCCAAGATAGGCAATAAATAGATATGCATTTTCATTTACACTTACAAAGGGTTCATCGACAAGCATTATTAACTAACTAAAGGTAAACAAAAACAAAAAAACATGTGTCAATGAAAAGAGAATGTTTAACAAAATAGATCATAAAGGAAACTAAATTTGTCAAATCACACGATTTCAATTCACAACTGTGAACATGACTGGAGCTAAGTAAATCAGCACAATCTTGGCTATCTGGAAAGTTAAGTCCATTGAGTGGTGGGAGACAAAATACTTACATCACAAGAGCAGTGGGACAGGAAACAATTACAAAGGCAGATCGTGAACATCCTAACAGCTGTGTCACGAGACAGAGGGAAGCCTGCCGCATTGTAGAGCGAGAGAGAGAAAGAGAGAGAGAGAAGAGAGAGAAAGAGAGAGAGAGAGAGAAGAAGACGAGTCTGAAGATGAGAGAGAGAGAGACAGAGACAGAGACAGAGACAGAGACAGAGACAGAGACAGAGACAGAGACAGAGACAGTGCATGTTTGCCATTCTTCTCATTGAGTCAAGGTCTTGCCCTCATCTCGCCTTAAAGTGTGAGACAAGTGTCCTCATCTGGAAGGTGTGTCCCTTGGGCTGGGTTTATTCTGGGAATCTTGCCTAGAGCCTTGACTATTGCACACTTTCTAAAGGGTTCAAGTTGTGGAAAAACAAACATGATGAATACATCATGGAAAATGTGATTATTTACAGAGGAAAGAGCTATGAAACAAGCTGAAGATTGATGCAAACAATGCATGAAACTAAGTTCAAAGACAACAAGCTGTATCGCTGATTTGACGCCGAAATAATATGACTTACGGTGTGATCAATGCAAGCTATGTTTGCTCATAACCAGTGGAGATATGACAGAATGGCACCTTCAAACCAGGTAATTGGTTTACACTTTTACAGGCAATTGTTACATTCTCTCCCATTGTGATTGACTTATAATTAAATGAAGAATCTTTCAGGGCCTTGCCTTGTAAAACGATGTGAGAAATGCTGAGACCAGAAAGAAGAATAAAATAAATAAACAAGCTAACATTTCCTTTGTCAGGAAGAAAGGTCACCTTTCGAAACCGCAGCATGTGCCCGGCACTACGCTCAATGTGCATGGTGGCTTACAATCCTCATTACGAACAAGAAATAGATTTGTTCGGAAATTTCACCTGGGTGCATGTTTTCGATCCACAGACAAAAACGTCCAAGGTAATATTGCAAATGGTGTATCCAAAAGGCATTGCGAGCATGAATGGCCACAAAGTATGTCTATAATCTGATCCTTTCCTGAATAAAGCATGCGCTGCTCTCGTCTGTCTGTGCGCACACCCGATGACTTTGACAGAACAAATGAAATGTAAGATTACTCAACCACCTCCAGTATCTCCACTGAAGCCCCATGGCAAGGGAGTGTGTGATGCAGCATATAGATAAGGCTCCATCAGAGTCTATTTCATCACACTGAGCTCAGAGACGGGTGTGACGAAGGAAGACGATGATGCTCCTCGGGATCAAACATCCTGATGCTGGTCAAATCCAGATAAATGAACACAAAGTACAATATGACTCAAAACTTTCTTGATAATGTTCAAGTTTGGATGATATTGGCACTCAAAGCAAAATCTCTTTTTGGTCTCTGAACAAGAGAAGTGTTTTATTGCCTAATTTGTAAAGGGGGAAAGGCAGGTGAAACGATGATACAAGTTCCCCAATGTGAAAGAGAGTTCCAGTGCACTACTCACTAATGATACTGCCAGTGTAAAGTGAACAGTCAGAAATTTATTTGCATGGCATATCTGCAATATACCATTCACGTTAATAGCCGTAATAATTTACTAGCTTCTGTGGCTACAGGATTAAAGGTTGGTATCAAGCCATCAACATAAACAAAGCCTTAGCTCCACCATGTTAATTAAAACCACATTGTGGCTACGAAAGACATCACTATTTATAGAGAATGGTCCAAGTCTGCAGGCTACTATATGATATCATTTGGTCGGTGGCCTTTTGCTTCCAGGATGTGTGCTGAGAGCATTTTGAATTTTAGCCAAATCTTGCATTCATTCATTCAAACAGAAGCGTTTTTCAAAGCAATGCTCGTTGCTTGGAAAATATAGTGTGCAGTACATTTGGCTCTGCCCAAGCAATTACTAATGACAGCGTATCACAGCTCTGTTATTGCGGCAGCTTGGTTTGAAGTTATTCATGCAGCGTATTTTGCCTCGGCTCAATAATAAGCCTGATATAATTCGTTAGCAAAGTGGTACAAGAGTTAAAAATATAAATAAATAAACTAGTAATCGGCGTTCGCAACCATTATTGACCATGTTGTGCAACGTCGGCCGAGGCCCTCACATTTGTTTCTTCCACCGTCACTTTTTCACCTTTATTTGCTTTTAAATTTGTTTTGTCCGCAACCACTAGAGCGATTGACACAAAAAGCTTCAACATAAGGGTGCCTACCCATGGAGATTTATTTTTAAACAGCGTTACATGATGATTGGATGGAAAATGTGGCCGGTGTACCAAAAAGTTTGTTTTCTGCAGGCATGGGTTGCAAGGTGTTTCTTATACCAGGAATAAATGGGTGCATCACATTTTGGAGAACTATTTCCAAAACTTATTTCTCTTCTCTTCTTTACTCATCCCACGTTCTGCTCTGCTTTCTCAATTATCATCTTCCCATCTCTTCCTTTTTTTCTAATTTTAATTTTCTCAATTTAGCAGCAATATCACCATTGTTGCGGTTGTTACCCTGTTATCCAGGTCACTGTGAAGGGGCAATAAATAAAGCGCTAGTTGTGCTTTCTCAAGAAACACAATGAACCGACGTCTTTGCTTTATGAAATAAATCCATGTGACTCCAACACCTTCAAAAGCCTCCTTCTTCCTTCTTTACTTCGACTCTGATTTTCCTTTTAAGTTCACAGTAAAATGTATTGCGTCATTGCTGTAGTGAGATTCATTGCATATTGTGGCATGCTGTATACTGTAGTTTACTGCACTGTAGTCCAGTGTTTGTAGCACACTGTAAAGTGTATTGCACTTCAATTGATCACTCTTCAATCCACTGCATAAAAATATGATTTCGCTTCATTAAAAAAAGGGCTGGAGTTGCAAAGATTCCAAAAAAAACAAAACCCATCAACTTATATACAGCTGTCTAACAAGGCAAGGCTCATGTCTGGTGTTTAGATCACCTGGTTGATGTCATCGTATGATATCACTCCAATGTCTGCAGCATGAATAAACACTACCGTTGCCCAAATGGAGTCATGGTGAAGCTCAGTGTTGATGTTGACATGACGGTGATGCTCAAGTTGGAGAACTGACTTTTTAGTTGCATTACACACACATGCGTACACACTTACACACGTAGACATGTACTCTCTCTCCCCCTCTCTCTCTCTAACCATCCAGTACTAAAAGTTGGCAGTTATTCCAGTGCTACTGCAGTATCAGCCAGACTACACAGGTTTCGAAGCCTTTTTTGGAAATGCCAGGAATGTTGGGTCATGACCAAAAACTCTCATTAAAAATAATCATAATTAAAAACATAATTCCAAAATCCATATCAAAACAAGCTCCAGGGGAAGAATAAAAAAGTGCCTGCAAAAAAAAGAAAGCTGACTGTGAATCAAATTTGATACAAACGTTGAAATAGCCACGAATCTCTAAACTTCAGAGAAATCTGTTTTGGTGATAAATGCAAAGTAGCAGATATTAAAATGTTGAAAAAAATAATCAGCCTGGGATCCAGGTGGGCAAAAAAACCCCCAAAACATATATTATCCCTGAATACACCTAATGCAGACTAGATGTTTATCTGGGTATATCCAGCTTGAAGTTGAAGTTTGAGAAATTCAAATGCCATATCTGAATTCCTGGCTGTCAACCATTTTCCAGTGTCAACTATTCAAATGTCACATCTTTATTAGTTGTTCCGCATCCGATGAATCCAAGTCCTTTTTTGCAGTGAAAATATTTAGCATAGAAAGCATCAAATATCATGTACCATTTTGGATTCATGGTCATGTTAATGCATCTCACAAACTGAATGTTTGGGACTGCACATTCGATAAACTTTGGTGTCTGCATTCGGAAAGATCATCACTCTCAAAAGTAGAAGGGCACAGGCTTTTGAGGTATTGATTGAAGCTGCCAGACTTTTTGGTGAAATGGTTAAAGCATCTACGAAGAGTTTGGAGGTCAGCAGTTTGAACCCAGCTGACTCATACCAAATAATAATAAAAATGTTTCCTTGCTTTATGCTCAGAATGTAAAAAGGATAGAGTGCAGAAACCTATCACAAGGTTGATAACCATTGCACATGTTTGATGGGACTAATAGCCTCCTTCTGTGTTGAAGTTCCTTCCCAGGGAATTAATTAAATTGACCGAAGGTGAAGGAGGTTGTTTTCACCCCTCAATGTCTGTCTGTTTGTGTACTGGATTTCTCAAAAAGTTGTGGATGGATCCAGATGAAATTTGGTGGGCAGCTTAGTTGTGTGACAAGGACGAACTGATTAGATTTTTATGAAGATGCGAATCCGGGATCTGACGACGACAATTTTTTCAATGATTTTTCACCATTGAGTGATTGAGCCAAAAATGATACGTAGCACGATATCTCAAAAAAGTTGAGGATGGGTTCGGACGAAACTTGGTGGACATGTTGGGTGTTTGACAAGGAAGAATTGATTCGATTTTGGTGAAGATTCGGATGCGGATCCGATAATTTTTTAAGTTATTCTTCACCATTGAGAGATAGGGCCAAAAACGATTAAAAAGCATGATATTTCAAAAATATATTGGGCCCGATATGTTCTCGTGGATCAGGCATTGCGGGGTGGGGGTTTCTGCTCTACCGAGTGCCCTTCCAGGTAATTATTGTTATTATATTGTTGTTAGAGAATGTATTAATATATAATATAGAGAGCATGTATTAAATTAGCCAATTCGTTTTCAAATGTATAAAGTTTTCACACAGAGATATATTATTCCAAGCACAGTAGTTAGTTATTATTATTATTGATAAGCAAATGCTGCTAACACAGCGGCTATTTGAATTTACGGATTTCATTTGAGTCACTTCCATTGTTGGTTTTGGGCAGGAAGAGGAGAAGGAAGTGTGGCTATGGTGGTACTTTGACTATTGGTATGTGCTGCACCCGCTGCGGTGCTCGTTATGCTGTACGGTTACTAACCCTAACAGCACTGTTAATTATCCTGTCATAATGGCTGGGATTTCCTCACACAACACCACATCACCATTGTTCTTGTCCACAGACACTTGTCATCCTATGACAACAAATTGCCTCTGTTACAGTCAAAGCACAACAACACGGACAACATGTCTCTTTACTTGAACAACACTTTTCCATCGGTTAACACACCACCGTCAGATCCATCACTCGTGAGCTGCACGGGTGCAAGAAATACCTCAACAGCAACCCACACACAAGCCACAGTGGTAGTCTCCTGCAACAACCCTCTCACAAAACCTTTTCAATGCCTCTAAGTAAGCCTGACACATCGTCCGTGTTTCCTGCTCACAACACTACTTGGGTCCATGAGCCTGTTCTGCTTGCAGACCTTAACCTAGCGAACATTCAATCTGCTGACTGGGACCTCCTTGAGCTTCAACACTGATCCTGATCTGAAAATTGTATTCCAATTTATGACGGACAGAAAAAAACCTCTGGTTTGGTGACTGCAGAAAGCCTTGCCGTACCTCAGGAAACTGTGGACTCAGTTTGGTCATTTTACAGTGAATGATGTTCTCGTGCATTGACGGATCTGCCATTTACCCTCTCAAAGTGAGATGCCGTAAGTGGTAATCCCAAAGTCTTGAATTCCCCAAGTGCTACAACATATTGATGGACATCCCACAGCTGGACATTATGGCTATTCCAGAACATTGCACAAAGCCATTCAGTCATTTCATTGGCCTTACATTTCTGTCGACATTTCAGACCACTGCCAATGTCCCGCCTGTCAATCGCGAAGGGCTCCCGTCCTTTGCAACCAGGCCCATTTGGTGCCCATTTCACAAACAAGGTCCTTTCAGATTATTGCTGCCGATTTCACAGAGCTTCTCACATCCAGGAAAGGTCATCGCTATGTGCTAGTTGTCATGGATCTTTATTCCAAGTTTGTCAATCTTTACCCTCTACAAGACCAACCAGATAAATCTGTGACACGCTATATTTTTGAGTAGTACATCCATCAACACATAGTTCCTGGGGCCTTGCGTTCAGATCAGGGCAGACAGTTTGAATCCAACTTGATAAAGGATCTCTGCTCTCACCTGGTAATTCACAAGCTCCGAATGTCAGCATATCACCCACAATGTGATGGAGCAATGGAGCGTTACAATCACACCATGAAGGATGAACTTTCCAAAGCCTTGTTTCACAGAGGAATTGAATGGGATGAACATCTCCACCAGACTGAAGTGGCCGACAACACGATGACTCATGCCAGCGCAGGTTTCACTTCCTCATATCTGGCACATGCATGTGAAGCCAAGTCACCTCTCCAGGTTCTTCTTAAGAACACTCAGCCGAGGACATCTCTAACATCTGGGACACCAGCTGAGTATGTGGCCTTGCTGAAATGCAGATTACAAAAGGCTTTTCAGGAAGTTTCTGGATCCAACAAGAGAGCAAATCATCAGCAAAAGTTTTACTGTAACAAACACCTCAAGTATACTCCTTATCTTGCTGGGGTCTTAGTGCTTGTGGATGATCTAGCTAACTGGCTTCATAAACTCGCTTTGTACTGGGTTAGCGCCTACAAAGTGATTCACCACTTCTCTGTGCCAAAAGAGCATCCTCCATTGAACTTTGAAATCCAAGAGCTTTTTAACCCACAGGACGTGGCACTATAAGAGCATGAAACTTTACTTCATATGCACTGCACTCTGATCAGTGCCTGCACTCGGCCCAAGCCTTCAGTGACTACACCAGCACCATTGACTGCTTTGGCTGGCTTCTTGCCTCCTCCAAGGCCACAGCCTAAAACAACAACAGGAACAGTACAGGTTTCCACCTCAGCCACCCGTACCTCAAACTGCCCTTGACAATGAACAAGGATGTCCTACTGCCTCACCTCATCAACAGCCACAACCACCACTATCGCCTTTGCAGTCGGGACTGCTTGGTGACTTGCCTGCTTCAACGAGTGTGATACCTGTCCGACCTCAGTGACAAAGATACTTACGTCATAATTTTAAGGACTTTGTTTTGGACTAATTATGTTACACTTCTTCTGTTGTTGAGCTGTAATATTGGTTTGTGCTGACAACTGTTGTTTTTTTTTCCAGATTAAGAAATGAGTACATTTCTTTGGGGTAGGATGAGTAATATGTAAACACAATATTTAGTTATTATCATTGATAAGCAAATGCTGCTGCCTAACAGCTCTTTGAATTTGCGGATTTTCTTTGAGTCACTTCCTTTGTTGGTGTTGGATGCGAAGAGGAGACGGAAGTGAGGCCATGGTGGTGCTTTGACTCTTGGTATGTGCTGTGCCCACTGGGGTGCCTGTTTTGCTGTACGGTTCTGCATTGAGGACTAGAATGGCACTCGGTAGAGTGCGCATACCTCCGCCAGGCTGAACAGTTTGCGTTATTTATCCTATTGATAGGCCGGATCTGGATCCGGACCTGAACCAAAAATATAATCGGCTTGTTCTCGTCACGTAACCAACTTATCCACCTAGTTTTGTCATAACTCATCCGCTACCTTTTGAAATATCATGCCATATATTGTTTTTGGCCCCATTTCTCAATGGTGAAGAATCACTTTAAAATATTAAAAACTCCTTGTATCGGGATTCGGATTCGTATTTTCACCAAAATCTAATCAATTCTTCCTTTTCACACAGCCAACCTGTCCACCAAGTTTCGTCCGAATCAGTCCACAACTTTTTGAGATAACCTGCTCACAAACAGACAGACAGCAGACAGGAGTAAAAGCATGACCTCCGTCCACCTTCCGCGGCGGAGGTAAATATACTGCCCTTGGAAGAAATCTAAACCCATCTCTCGGTCCTCTGGTTATTCTGTTAAAACTCATACGCAACACCCATTAACGGAAATCAGGTGTTATATCATCACTCGAATAGAAGCCGGTCAAAATGACAGGTTGGAATTATTTTATTTGAAATATTCAAGGAGACTGGAAGATATGATGTTTCGTAGCAAGAAAAAACGTTTTCTTAAAACATTACAAGAACAAATGTGAACGTATTTTATTTATATTCTGGGATGTTTCATTTCTACAATATAGCCTCGTAGAATGCCAAAGTCTGAAGCCTCGGCTGAGCGTCTGGTGTGCTTATATCTATTTATTTATTAGACATCCTACGGACATAAATGAGCACTTGTTTCACTTTGCGCGCATTGCACGTCCAGTGAATTAAACGTCCCTGCACCTTGTACTTATTTTTATTTAAAAAAAAATGCTTCTGTACACTGCCCTTGAGGCTTGGTTTGCAAGTCACTATCTACAATTCCAATAGAAGAGACATAATTACTCTTTAAAAATGGTTTTTGAATTTTTTTTTATCCTGAAAAATAGACCATAGTGAACACATAGTCATGTTAAATGATTGGCCTTTGAAACCCCACTCAAATCGACCTTATGAAGGGGGACACAAATACACACTGTGTTTTATATAGGTAGATAATGCAGTGAACCCTTAAATATCGTGGGATCTAATAGCGCAGGTTTCAACCAATCGTGGGCAACTTATTGTGTTTTGATTTCGTTATCGCAGGATTTCATTTCGACTAATCGTGGTTTTTGAGCTGAGATGAATCATCATTTGCATCCCGTGCATGTACGATTACATCCCAATACGAGCCTTGCGTTGTTTCTCATGCACCATTTTTAATGAGCCCAAATGTAAAGCAATGAACAAAGTTAGTTGTGCCAAAATACAGACAAAGGTTACGACATTGGGCGAAAATATCAAGTTGTTAAATCGGTTGGCTCGAGGTGAAAATGCGGCATCTGTACGGTCTGCCATTATGGGGTCAATGATTGTAGGTATAACCTTCCCCATTGTTCTCTTCCTCATTCCTAAACCTTCATTTTCCTTCAAATCTCATTCCCAAACCGCCATTATCCTTCAAACGTCATTCCCAAAGCTTTATTTCTCAAATCAGTATTCGAACCTCATTCCCAAACCACATTTTCGGACTCCTGGACTCAAATCCCCATTCTAAAAAAACACCCATACTCAAATCCTTATTTTATGACACCCAGACTCAAACCACATTCTCAAACTCCCATTCCCAAACCCCATTTTCTGACACCCGAAATCAAATCCCTGTTCTTATGCTTCATTCTTAAAGCCTTATTTTCCGACACCCGGACTCCCACTCCCGTTCTCAAATGCTCATTTTCCGACACCGGGACTCGAACCCCTGTTCTCATTCTTCATTCCCAAACTTTTATTTTCCAACTCCGTGTTCAAACCTCATTTCCAAACCCCACATTCCGACACCCGCACTCGAACCAACATTCTCAAACCATTATTTTCTGAGGGTTACTGCAGCTTATGAACGAATGGATTTATGCTGGAGCAGGTTTTTAATGCTAACGAGATGGGATTATTCTGGAAGAGGATGCCACCTCAAAGGAAAGATCGGGGTTCAACGTAAGGTGGCTAAGGGTTGTCTTACCCTTCTCGTATGTGGAATGCTGCAGGGGACTTCAACGTAAAGTTAACTAGCATAACCCGCGCTCTGCGCGACATGTTGGGGTGGGTGTGTTTGAGAAAGGAACTGATGCAGAGTATCAGTAGTAATTTTACTTTAATGCAGTAAGTGGAATACGATTTCACTGTTTCAGAACCATTTTATTTACTTTTTTTTGTACCATGCACCTCATATGGTCTTTGAGATAATGTAAGCCGAATATCACGTTACTCGAGTGCAGAACAAAATCGAAGATAGCGCGACACGAAACCACAAACTCGGAAATAATATATAAGATGCTGCTCTTCTAATTGCTAAATCCCACTCCTCCCTCACTGCTCACCTTCCCCCATCTCCCCGTTCACCCTTTCCCCCTTCCCGCTCATCCTTTCCCCCTTCCCCCACTCTCTACTCCCACATCATCATGATTAAGAACTAAGTCTTGTGTTTTCTATTGAGGACAGAGCGCAGTATGAGTATGTAATGTTCTTACCCTTACCCACCTCACCGTTTTGGAATAAATTTAAAAGGGTAAAGTTTTGTGTTTTTGTTTACTTTTATGCCGTATTTATTTTATTTACATATTTATTTCAATGCTAGCATGCTTTATATATCAATATTTACATGTTTATTTCAATGCTAACGTGATATATACATATACATATATATGTATATAAATACATATATATATATATATATATATATATATATATATATACTGTACATATACATATATATGTATATATACATATACATAAACATATATATGTATATATACATATACATATACATATACCTATATACATATACTGTATATACATATATATACATACATATATACATATATACATATATATACATATATATACATACATATATACATATATATACAATATACATATACATATATTATACATATACATATATGTATACATACATATATATATATATATATATATATATATACATATACAGTAAGTCATCGACTTACGACCGCGATCGGTTCCGACCGACCAGTCGTAAGTCGATTTGGTCGTAAGTCAGCCAACCTTTATTTTAGCTTTATTTATAGTGTATAGGCCGATGCAAAAATTACCGTATGGATATTATACTGTATAATGATATA
>CM068962.1:37155308-37169348 GCA_035128595.1 Eptatretus atami | reverse complement strand
TTAACATTTTCTTTGTTCATTATTGTTATAACCATGGTTATAAAAACCATTTTTATTGTTACTATGTAACGTTTTTACGTCCGTCAGGTTTAAGTCAAACACTGCATACTACAGTGCAATTGGCTTAATATTTGAAAAAACATACAAAAATACCCAAAATAGAAAACATTTTACAGTATTGTAGTTACAAAACATATTGAATTAAAAAAATACAAAACATGTTATTGGTCACTCGTGCTTGGCTGTGGATCGTTGATGTTATCAGCTGGGGCAGCGCTGTGCAGTGCTGCGCTACGGATAAACTGCGCTATACCGAGACCACGCTAACACGCTAGCATTGGCGGGCACTGGGGCGGAAACTGTCGTACGCCCAGCTGGGCAACACTCGTACTGCCAGACGCGGAACAGTCGTGGCCAGAGGTACAGTACATATCGCGGGCTTGGTCGTAAAGTCAATCAGTCGTAAGTCGACGACTTACTGTACACACACATACATATACATATACAACCAGGCGTAGTGGCGTGCGCCTGTAATCCGGCTACTCGGAGGCTTGGGTTGGAGGTTGCTGAGACGCGGTTGCTCTGCGCTGGGCCGCGCTATGAGAGGGTGTAGGGCAGCCCGGAATCATGGCGAAACCAATCTTTATCCTGTGTCGTAAGAGGCGACCAGGGTTGCGTCAGGAAGGCGGCATCCGGTAAAACCTATGCCAAATCAGTATGCGGATCATAACGGATGATCCGCTGTGGCGACCCCTAACAGGAGCAGCGAAAGACGAACAACAACATATATATACACATACACATATGTATATATCCATATATTTTGTATATATATATATATATATATATATATATATATATATATATATATACACACACATAAGTAAAACCAACAAATTTCAAGTTATTCCAGACAGCGGTTTCATAGTCAAAAACACAAATACACACCCACAAGCCAAATTATGTATATTAGAATTATATATACCTGATAGGAGCGGCCAGGCAGTGATGTTATTATCCTTATTCAAATGTGAAATTCAAAATACCTCTCAAAAATACCTCTTGCAGCACAATTCAAAACACCGCACAGCACTGAAAAACGTGGGGATAGGAATACTGTACTGTAAATGGTGGGGACTAATAATACCCTCTCCCACCTCGAGGGGCACGACACGAAACACATTCACATAGAACAAATCTGTGATACATAAACTTAAGGGGAAATGGGGAAAATAGGGTTAGGGACTTCAACTTTAAAATTTGTCACCTCTTTTTTCCAAACTACACCCTTAATTAACATGTTTGTGCATTGTTTTTGTGCTATTTATTTTCATGAATAAAAGAGTTATTAAGAACATAAAATACAGTATTCTTTTCCTGCATTAAGAACATAAAATCAAGTTTATTTTCTTGAGGTGTTAAGATCATGAAACTAACCTTTAATAATAATGATGATAAACTTGATCCAATAATGTGATGGCGATGTTGATGATGGCGACGATAAAGAGTAGTTGATGGAGATGATGGTAATGATGATGTTGGGGGATCTGAGAGGGTTATTGTGTTGACGGCCCATGTTAATTGGGTGAATATATGTGAAAAATAGTTCGCCAACCCGAGATTATTTGAGGGCATTGACCGCAATCCGCAAAACTTTCTTCAATGAATTCATTATGATAGAGCAAGTCTGTGAATGGGAAACTCACGATCGGCAAGGCCCTCCTGTATACAGCATGAGCAAAAACCACTTCTGCTTCACTGCAAAGCTCAGTGTTGGATTCTTTGGTGTGAACCTTTGCTTAAAATGAGTGAAATTAAACATTTTGAAAAATTTGAATTCATTTCACTCAGATTTCAACATCACCGTGATGCATATGATCAAGTTGTTTGAACTTTCTTTACATTTTTGAGATATCATGCCTTATATCGTTTTTGGCCCTATCTCTCAAAGGTGAAGAATCACTTTTAAAATTCTTGCAGTCGGATCCGGATTCAGATCTTCACCAAAATCAAATCAATTCGTCCTTGTCACACACCCAACATGTCCACCAAGTTTCATCCAAATCCGTACGCAAACTTTTTGAATATGTGATACATATCGTTTTTGGCCGATCTATCAAAGGTGAAGAATCACTTAAAAAATTATCAGATCAGGATCCGGATTTAGATCTTCACCAAAATTGAATCAATTCGTCCTTGTCACACACCAATATGTCCACCAAGTTTCGTTCAAATCCATCCATTTTTTTTTTTTTGAGATATTGTGTTATATATCATTTTGCCCTATCTTCTCAAAGGTGAAGAATCACTTAAAATATTATCAGATCCGGATCCGGATTCAGATCTTCATCAAAATTGAATCAACTCTTCGTTGTCACAAACACCCAACATGTTCACCAAGTTTCATCCGAATTCGTCCACAACTTTTTGAGATATTGTGCTATATATTAGTTTAGCCCTGTCTCTCAATGGTGAAGAATCACTTAAAAAAATTATGAGATCCGGATCTTCACCAAAATCGAATCGGTTCGTCCTTGTCGCACTCCCAACCTGTCCACAAAATTTCATCCAGATCCATCCACAAGTTTTTGAGATATCCTGCAAACAAACAAACAAATGAAATTGCTCGTTGAGCAAGGAATGCGGAAATAACTTTGTCATATCTCCATGATCTCTGAAAAAACAAAAACCTGGAAATCAATTTGGTTCTTATAAGTCGATAGTGCTACTGTTTAATGAGTTATAGCACTTAGTTTGGTCATGATCATAACTTGGAAGTCAATCGGACTTGAAACGGCGTTTTATCGCAATTTGAAATTTTGACCCGACCCCCTGACATTCGACCCCGACCGCTAAGAAGGGTGTTGGTGTGACACCCCAATGAGACATATGGTTGGATGCAGTATTGGAAGATGCACATTTTGGATTTGGTTTGAAGTCGATACGACCATTTTAGCGGATGTTATTGCGAAAATAAGAATTTCGGTTTTTCGGTGACCTTGACCTTGACCTTTGACCTAGATTCACCAAAAACGACAAGTGTCTAAGTTAGACCATGGCCGACGTCTGTACCCAGTTTGGTCAAGATCGCTGAAACGGTGTGGCTGCTACAGGGTAAACAAACACACAAACAAACAGACAGACAGACAGACAGACACAGAATGACACATGCACATCCGATCAACATAATTGCCGAAATCCGAAGGATTCCGGCAATTAACAAACAAACAAACAAACAGACAGAAAGGGGTGAAAACATAACCTCCTTCACCTCCGGTGGCGGAGGTAAATATACAATTCCACTTTTATAGTACAGATGATGATAGCTATTATGAATGGTTGCGATCATGTGACATTCCCAAAGTAATTTGTCGTGCTGATGAGTGTTTTTTCTTCTTCTCCAGACTGTGACGAACAATGGGGTGTTGATTTATGCTCCACGACCTCACTGCTACAAGCCGGGGATTGTAAAGGGCCTTTCAACATGACCTGACATGAAATCAAATACATGGCAACATTAAAGCACTTGACTTCTAAACTCGATTATGAAATATTTTGTCAAAGACTTGGCATTTTGCAATTCTGTGAGCAGAAGGGGTCAAAGAGATATCGAAGTTGGCTGGTTCTTTGTCAGAAATGTATGAGAAGCCTCGGGGTCAACTCCTGCCTTTTTCTCTATGCATTTGAAAAGATCTTTTGAAGGTTATGACTACCTGTTGCCTCTTGTTAATCAGACTTCAACGTTACAGAGTGCATGAAATTCAACATATGTGAAGCTGGTTGGAGGTGACAAGAAATACAAAGTGTTCATCACATTAGCATGTGAAGAATATCTTCATTGAGAGGCCACTATAGCTGCTGGAACCATATCAATGCAAGCAGAGCAGGCCTTCCCATCTCACATCCAGAAGGAAATTGCTTTTTCCAACAAAAGAGTACACAGTAATTTAACAGCTACATTTCATAGTACACAATGATATCAATGGGCAGCATCCTTTGGTAATCAAACATTTTCTCTGTATTCTGTTTGGAGAAGCCTGTACATGTTATTTAATTTTTGTGTATCAATGCGACCAGAGAAAAATTTATCAAGGATCAGGTGAGCACTTGTGTAGCAAACACACACACGCACGCACGCACGCACGCACGCTACAGTATTTGCCAAAGGAATTCAATGGCAGAGATTTTGTCATTAAAAGACTTTATAACAGAATGTACCAAGAGTGGCACTATTTTCTGGCTTCTGAAGGTTTGCTGAATACTTAAGGAACACGTAAGGCTCATGCGACCACATTGAACTTTCATAATACCATTTTAGCCTTCAAAGTTCACAGTATCTACAACCATTAAAAAAATTTGCTGCAGATGCCATGATGCTACGGCCGGAAGCTACTGAAAGCTGAAGTTTAATTGGTCAATACATCGCGCTACATCGAAAATTGTCTAAGACTGCAACACTCCACACGATGCATGATTCTCCCTGTCAAGGCCGGTGTGCCCCAAGGCAGTGTTCTGGGGCCAGTCCTTTTTCTCGTCTTCATCATCGATGTCACCGACTGTCTGGAATATTCCCTTTATCTATTTGCCGATGACTCCACCCTCTGCCGTGACATCCCTCATCCTTCAGACAGGCAGGCTGCAGCCTCTTTCCTCAACTTCAGACCTTGAAAAAAATTCACAAATGGCCAAACACTTCGAATACTGTATGTCTTTCATTTCTGACAAATTTCACATTCTCACAATCTCTCTCTCCAAAAGGACCATCTGGGTAAACCCTCCTCTCTACTTTCTTGACAATCGTCTTGAGGAAGTTCAGTCATTCAAACTCCTCGGCCTTTCAGCCATGATCTTTCTTGAGCAAACCACATTTTAAAGTTTGCCTCCAAAGCCAGCCACTGACGAGGCATTCTCTGTCATACAAAGTCCTTCCTTGGCACATGAAATATTTTGCATCTGCTTCGATGAAGGTATGACGAAAATAAAACCAAACACCCACTCTGTGAGAGTACCTCCTGTGCAGCTACCCTTCACAGGGAAGCTCACCAAATGATGGGATTGGGGAAAAGCCTTTGGGATCCTTATTCCTTGATGATAGCAGGAAAAGCATGGGGGTAACTTTCCTGGGTCGGATTGTGGTGGTGTGTGTTGTTGTGGTGCTGAGGTGTCGTCCACCTGACGACGATCTCCTCGGATTAACCTGAGGTGGTCGCTTTGGGTGGGTGCCTGGAATGTCCTCGTTCGAAGAGAGGATCATCACCTGTGTCTGCTTCTCATCTGAGCTCCAGCGTTTGAGCATCAGTACTGCAGCACTTTCGGAGGCTCGGAGACTGGATCGTAGTGAGATCATGGCGCTTGGTTACACCTACAACTGGTCTAGTAGCTCTGATGGTTACAATGCCCAAGGAGTTGCTGTAGCTGTGTCGAATAAACTGACTCCTATGATAATCGAGGTAACACCGGTCAACGAGCTAATTATGAGACTGAGGATTCATCACTCCTTGGGTGTCATTTCCCTGGTCTCTGTATATGCTCTGACTGAGGCGAGTGATCTCATGGTAAAGGAGACATTCGATGCCACGTTCGAGTCTGTGGTCGATCAGTGCCCCAGCCGAGATACTCTTCTTTTCTTGGGGGATTTCAATGCACTGACTGGCACTGATAGGGGTGGTTATAAGACATGTGTTGGTCCCCAAGAGTCGGGAATTGTGAATCGGAAGAACACCAAGTTCCTCGACTTAGCAATAAGTCGTGGCCTTCGGGTGGCTTGTTCATGGTTTCAGCGCCCACAGCCTCATCACCGGAATTTTTGTCTCTCAAGGGACACTGGATACCATTAACCAGTCACAGAGCCAGGCTTATTGGCAGAGCTGAGTTGTCAGGGAGTTGAGGCATAAAACTGTACATTTGCTGAGGACAGACAAAGCGGCCTATGTGCGAGGAATCTGCGAAATGATAGAGCATTGATAAGTGCTTCTGCGCCTCAAGTGCATCTGATCCTGCTTAGAGAGGAATCTGTGCATTGTGTTCCTCCAAGCCCGTCTTTCGGCGTGTACTGCAGATAGAGCGTGTTGAGCTATTGGTAGAGGGGTCTGATGTGAAGGCCCACTGGGCCAGTTACTTTGAGCGACTGCACCAGGCTGACCTACCATGCGCTGTTAAGTTGGATGTCAAGGGTGTTACTATCACTATTGCTGACCCTCCAATCAACTGTGAACCACCTTCATTTGTGGAAACACAGGCTGTGGTGAGCCGGTTGAAAGGGGGCAAAACTCCTGGGATTTGTGGCATCCATGTTAAACTTCTCAAGGCTGGTGGAAATGCTGCACTCGTGTCAATGCATGCAGTTCTGTGCTCAGTTTGGAGCACAGGTATAATACCAACCGACTGGAAGACAGGCCTTGTTGTCCCTCTCTCGCCACTCTGACACAGGATACTGGGTAATCGCCAGGACTGCAACAACTACCGAGGGGTGACGCTGCTCTCAGTGCTGGGCAAGGTCTTTGCTCGGATAATTCTTGATAGGGTTTGCCACCATCTGCTTGAGCACCGGCACCCAGAGCAGTCAGGCTTTACACCAAAGAGGTCAACGATTGACCGTATCCTTGCTCTTGTGATCCTCATCAAATGCAGACGAGAGTTTCCACAGGGGCTGCTCGCATCCTATGTTGATCTCTGCAAAGTGTTTGATTCAATCAATCAGGATGCCCTCTGGAGGATTGTCGGTCTTCGTGGGGTGCCCAGAAAACTGGTCAATATGATTTCTGATCTATATTCTGGCACTGAGAGTGCTGTGAGGTGTTGTGATTCCATCTCTGACTTATTTGTTATCATGTTGTAATGTTATAATTAGTCCAGTATTTGTTATTACTGGAGATATCAAGGGTGTGTATTGGCTCCCACACTTTTCAGCACTGTATGGACTGGATTCTGGGGAGTATGTCAGAAAGATCCAGCTGCACTGCATCATTTGGGAATGTCAATATCTCTGACATTGATTTCACAGCTGATGCAGTCTTCTTTGTAGAGATGATCAATATCCTTATGGGGGCTTTCGAGATGCTGAATGAGGAGTCAGAGCCACTGGGATTACGGGTTTCCATCCATCCATCCATTGGGGCCATACTCTGTGCAGAGCATTGGTGCTGCCTCAGCAGTGTCCTGGGCTATTGGGCACACTCCGGGACGAGTCGCCAGTCCGACACAGGATACCAGCAAGTAGGTTCTCATTTTGCTGACCTCAGAAGGATGACAGGCTGAGCCAACCCCACCTGGTATTAATTCAACAGCCAAGCAGGATTTGAACTCAGGACCCTTGGATCCCAAGCCCATCACTCTTGCCATTAAGCCAACACCAGGCATATTATGGGTTTCCTGGGTCAAAACTAAGATCTAAGCTTTCAGTGACATCTTAGATGCTGCTATCTTGTTTGTACTTGTTTGTTGTGAAGATGTTGAGGTCACAGAGATAATCACGTACCTTAGGAAGGAATGTGGGGTAACTACTCTTTGTCCCGGACCAGATCGGGGCTCATGATTTTTCCTTCAATTTTTTTGTTTCATATAATGATTGTTTGTGATGATGAAACACCGGGGGCAACTTCATTTTGTATCTTCCTCCAAGCCACTCAGGGGGATTCCCCGGCATGCCATTGCCCATTGCCGTGGACAGTGACACCCTCCATCATAAAATAAACTACTGTGGGAACAATTTACATCATCACAATTGTGGTAATGATGTAAAGGCAGAAATGAACACAGCACAGGAGTGTTGGCTACACCCCATCTGGATGAATTGTGTTCAACAAATCTGCATGTAGGAATAAATGAAAAACACCCAAAACTTCCCTTAAACACGGCATATGTTTCTGACGACAAAAATACGGAAACATCCTTATAGGTTGTTAAAAAATTTTTTTTTAAGAGGACCCAGATGAAGGGGGCCCTACACTAAGTATTGCCCCGGGCCCCCATTCTGGCTCTTGGCAGCCCTGGATGCGAGCCAACTCTTCTGGTGGCAAATTTGTAATTGCATCTACATACACTTCGGAGGTAAATGTACACAAATTGTACTTTGAAAATTTTCGATGTACGTTCAATATGCGTTCAATCAAATGGTCATATAACAAGTGGTAAAGTTCAAATGGTCATGTAACATGTGGTAGCTTCAATTTCCTCCGGTGAACGTTTTTCGATGTACGCTCTTAATAAAATGCAGACACGTATATATGTACGCAACCGATTGCCTTACCCTGCTTTTGGCTTCGTGCACGCAGGCTAAAAACAAAACAAAACATATAAATCATGAATGGAATCAACAGAACATCGATCTTGGTCTGCTAACCTCCATGGGAAGCAAGGAGAAGCTGCCACTCAAGCATTAACCCTTCGTCGGAAAGAAAAATGCTATAAGATTGAATAAACTTTAAAAAAATCGCCAATTAATTATAATTATATAAGCAAGTGCCTTTAATGCAAATAAAAATGCCTTAAAAGTCAATAAGTCAGGGTATAAATCGTGCTATAAAATGAAAAGGAGCAGATGGTAATCCAAGAAATGGATTTAAGTTTTGATGGCAAATTGGAGCCAAGAAGTAATTAAATTGGAGCGATAACACTATGAAACTGTCATCTTGTCAGCTTATGCTCTCATATCATTTCTGCTATGGCGACTGAAGATTTTTCTTAAGAGATCTAAAGCAATGCTCATTCATATCGGGCAGCATAATAGCTCGCTGTCTTCTCTTTCTGAATATACAATATATTTCCATTGCAATTGAATCCAACATTCAACCACATTACTGTCGCAATACCAATGAGAGGCGCTGTGCCAAAGCGTGCCCTCCTTATATGAGGTGTTAAACCGACTGTTTGTCAATAGCTTTGTGGAAATAAAATCGAAAAAGGTATCTCATAAACTTATACCTTGTGCGGTACAAGGATATATGAAAGTTGCCCATTGATTCAGTGTACATTAGTTGTTCAAGATCCAAAGTGAAATGTAAGTTGAGTAAATAGATTAGTGAAGCTGTTGATTTATCACCTTGAATGTACCCACTCTGAACAGATCTGGGAGGGAAAGCAGAATTTAGCCTGGTTAGTACTCGAATGAGAGACACTGATAGAAAGTGTTGGTGTGAGCATCTGATTTAGACAGGATAGCTCAGTTGATGGGGAGTCAAATCAGATTAAAACTGCAATTATGATGAATTTGGGGTGCGTGTTGTATTTCAGAAGGTGACATAAAGCTGGCCATCTCTTTGGATTTAGGATGGTTGCCGTCAACAATCTGAACAATCGAAAAATAAAAGACCATTGTGATCTGGTACAATGGTCAAATTACTTGTCAAAAAATTTTTTTTTTTGTAAAACTGGGATTTAAGTTATTGATAAGTCAACTGACATATGTCAATATAGGGTGTGAATGTGTTACAAAACCTGTGTCTTAATGTGTGAAATGGCCTCCTCCCATTTCTTTCCTTTACAAAGACTGAGAATAATGATGCCTTCATTTTCTTATCGGAGTAGGACGTGATGGACTGAGTCTATTTCTCATGTTTCAACGAAAACACATTTTAAATTTTCCCCAAAATATGCTTGATCCTTTCTCAATAATTATCCTATTGAATTGAATGAAGTGATGCCAATTTTCTTGGGTGGCTCCATCTACAATGGCAAGAAGTTTCCCCAAAGCGTCGCATTCCTACATGGTCCATATACGTACATCGAGTGGATTCATGGAGCTGTGTACCAACATCTTCGTGTATATCATGACAAGACACGAGATTGAACTAATAGTCTTGTTATGGATCAGCTTCCTTTTGAAAAGTTGACGACATTCATGTTTGCCCCTGAAAGACTAACTGAGATGAAAAAGCTGCAGATATACTGAACAGTGTAACAGCCTGGTATTACACCTATAAGGGGCTTAAAACCAAAGATGCACAGTACACACAGCATATCTCATAAACTTTATATTTATTTCAGAAAAATGAAGATGGGCTAAGGATTAAAAATTCTGCAATTTGCCTAAATATTAATACAGATTACCTCTGCAATGGTTTGAGGAATAGAGCATCAGGAATTTCCCATTTTTACCCCCAGGTGGATGCAGGTTAAGTTTTCACCCCATCATGGTTGTTTGTCTGTCTGTTTGTCTGTGAGCAGGATACCTCAAAAAGTTGTGAACGGATTCAAACGAAATTTGGTAGACAGGTTAAGTTTGTGACAAGGCTAAATCGTTTAGATTTTGATGATGATTTGGAGCCGGATCCGGATACCAGAACTTTTTTGAAGCGATTCTTCACCATTGAGGGATGAATGCCAAAAACGATATATAGCACGATATCTCATAATAAAAAAATTTTTTAAAAAAGGATGGATTTGAACGAAACTTGGTGGATGAATTAGATAGGTGACAAGAACCAGCCGATTAGATTTTGGCAAAGGTCCGGATCCAGATCCGGCCTATTCGTGGAATACAAAACGTAAACTGTTCATCCGGGCAGAGATGTGCGCCGTTCGAGTCAGTGTTTGAATTAACACTGCACTCTCCGGATTTATATCCATCATATCATGTCTGAGATGAACTCAAATAGTATATTCATTACACAGAGCTTATGCTGAAGTTTGAACTAAATGTGTAAAAATCGTCATGATTTAATTAAATGACTGGTTTTTACACTATTTACATAGACATTATGGTGTTTGGGTTTGACGACCTTTGTGAGAGGCAGACTAAACAAGTGCTACATGAGATGGTTAACATCTCTCCCTCAATGTAGTTGAGACTAAGATCTGTATCAAATGACAAGAGCAAGTTCCATTGGGAGATTAAGATATGGTAAAAGTAAAAGGTTTTACTTGTTTGAAACAATTTCATCAACGGTAGCTTGAAAAGTTCTTCACTCTCAAATTTAGAATCTACTTTATCTGTGGGGGGCTGAGAAGAGTCGTGTTGAAATTCAGAAAATCTTTGTCCTACAAGCTGGACATTTCCCTTTACCTCTTGCTCCGTAAAGACCTTGGTAATAGAATAGACTGTTCAAAAGTTTCCTGAATAATAGCGCTGTATTCTCTGGAGGCAAATGTGTTCGAAAGTTGACTCATCATTTTATTAATTTTGTACAGTCTATATAATCAAGCTAAACATCTTCATTGTGATCCTGAAAGCTGTAATGTTTCATTCTCGAGTCAAATCTTTTGACAAACTTTGTTGCTGTACACATCGAAATTCCTTTGTTTTGTTGCTTCCAATGACACAAACTGCAACGTCATGCCTCACACCTGAAAAAGACACTTTCCATGAAGGCCATCGATGTTAAGCGAGAACATAGATTTCCATGTTATATAAATACTTCAGATAATGTCGATTACACCATAATCTTTTGTTAGAGTTCTTCTGAAGGTGATAGTGAGTTAACATGATGGTTGCCAAAAAAAAAAATGCATCTTATAAAATAGATATTTAGAGGTATATACACACAAATCTGTAACCTTTGCCAATGTTGACACATCCAGCCCAGTGTGACCACTCCTCATTTTCATAAATGCCAAGGTGAGCCAATGAAAAAAGCCAAGAATTCACAAGGTTTCGGAAAAGCGATGATAATAGAAAACCTATAGAAAACCAAGACGCCAAGGTGAACAACGAATAGCCAAGATCTTGTGAAAAAAGCCAAGGAGTGGTCACACTGATCCAGCCATTTGTTAGTGTACTTATTTTTAACTGAACTCCATGAGAAATGAGGAAAGCAATCTTCCAAGGCCTTCTAGAGAGCAATAAAGCTGATAATGAGGTGTTACTCACTCATATTCTTAGAATTACAAATTGAGAATTGTAGAGTTTACCATTTAAACTGAAATGAAGTGTCAATAATTGAAGTGTTAGGCTGATCCCATGAGCACTTTCAATGACGCTACACGGCCCCAGTCCGTTACCCACCATTCAGCTGACAATGTGTGACAAACGTCTTCAGATGAATCTGGGCCCTGTGTGGGCATGTCGATGCCTGTGGGACCCTGGTTTAAGATGCGTGAAACAGGCTCTTATCCCAAAGGAAATGACATCGTGTAATGAAATCGATTTAGAGTTTTTCCAATCTAAATTTACATACAGATTATTAACTTTGCTCTCCTGATTACTTCACTGAAATAAGTTGCATATTGTTTTTGCAAAAAGTCATTATATATAAGAAGGGAAACGATGATCAAATAAGATGTAGCATGCCTGTATCTACTGGGATTAATTATTGTTTCAAAGTTTTGTATTGTAGACCATATAATGACTCAATGTCTGCTGAGCACTTGAAATATAAAAAATAATATACTGTATATATATATTATATACACACAACCAGTCAAAAGTTTAGAACACCCCCATTTTTCCAGTTTTTACTGAAATTTAAGCAGTTAAGTCCAGTGAATAACCTGAAATGGTACAAAGCTAAGCAGTAAATTGCCAGAGGTTAAAAAAAAAGTTTAGGTTACCATAAACTGAAAAATAATGCAAATTTCAGAGTTGTTTACAAAGGGCCTTTTTCAGGGAACAAGTAATGGGTTAACAACTGCAGCTGTTCTGCAGCAATGGAAGTAAATTAAGCCTTGAAAGTTGATGCAAACAATTCCAACAGGTGTCCCAACTTTTGTTGATTAGTTACAAACCCTGTCTGTATAAAAGCAGTGTTGGAGCAGACTGTGTTGCTACACCCCTCTGAAGCATTATTTGGACAATATTGCACTGCAGGAAGTAGTATATTGCTCTCCTGATTACTCCGACCAGTACACCATAGGCTCATCTACTTGAGATGCCAATCAACATGCTGCAAACTTGAGGCACGTGGTCGGCCCATTGGCCTCCTCCACTCATGGGGCTCGCTCGCTGAGAGAATCTCGTGAGCAGAATCAGGGTCAGGAAAACGAGCCACATGTCCATACAGCCACAGCTGACGCTCATGGACTATGCAGATCATAAATCTCATTTGAGTATCCCTCAGCAACCGCTCATTGGACAGAAAGTCTGAGCAGTGATAGCCAAGGATTCTCTGAAGAGACCTGGTACCAAAGGAATTAAGTCTCCATCTCAGATCCTGGTCAGAGTCCGTCTCACATCCGTAGAGCAACACTGGCAGCACCAAGGACCTGAAGACTCAGACTTTCTTCTTCTTGCACAGGTACCGACAGCGCCACACTCAACGATCCAGTGAATCCATGACCCTCCAGGTCTGACCCAGACCTCTATTGACCTCAGGCTTACAGCGAGCCGAGACGTGAATATCACTGCCAAGGTTAGTGAATCTCTCCACGACCTCAACATCCTCACCACAAACAGGTACAGATAAGATAGCAGCATCCAAGATGTCATTGAAAGCCTGGATCTTAGTTTTGACCCAGGAAACCCGAAACCCTAGCAGCTCTGACTCCTCATTCAGCACCTCGTGGGACCCCAAAAGAACATCTAGAGTCTCCGCAAAGATGACCTGTATCATCCGCGAAATCAAGGTCATAAATCTTGACATTCCCAAATGATGCACCGCAGCTTGACCTCTCCAACATCTTCCCTAGAATCCAGTCTTTACAAGTGTGGGGAACAGTACACACACCTGACGAACTCCAGTAACAACTGGAAATAAGTCGGAGATGGGAGATCTGGTACTCTCAGTACCAGAGTGTTGTTCAGACATCAGATTGATCAGTTTTGGTGGCACCCCACGAAGAACAAGAATCCTCCGATCATTATTCACCAAATCAAACGCTTTGCAGAGATGAACAAAGGCCGCAAGCAGCCCCTTCCAAAACTCTCGTCTGCGTTCGGTGAGGATCTGAAGGTAAAGGAAAGGGTCAATCATTGACCTCTTTGGTGTAAAGCCTGACTGCTCTGGGTGCTTGTACTCAAGCAGGTGGTGGCGAACCCTGTCAATAATTATCCGAGCAAAGACCTTACCCGGCACTGAGAGCAGTGTCCTTGTTTCAGTGATGGCCGAAGTTGTTGCAGTCCTGGCGATCACCCTTCCATTTCCAGAGAGGGACAACAAGGCCCCTCTT
>CM068962.1:37123967-37153858 GCA_035128595.1 Eptatretus atami | reverse complement strand
GTTCAAATGCTTGAACTCAGATGATAACAGAGACAGGTGCTCATTCTTTCTTAGGGATAGGACATTTCAGGCACCCACCCGAAGGGACCGCCTCGGGTTAACCCAAGGAGACCGCCGTCTGGTGGATGACACCTGAGCACCACTCCGACACACTATCACATTCTGACCTGGGAAGGCTACCCATGGTTTTCCTCCTATCATCAGAGAGTGGGGGTCCCGAAGGCTTTGCTCCAATCCCGTCATCCGGTAAGCTGCCCTGCGGAGGGCTGCTGCACAGGAGGTACTCCTACAGATTGGGTTTTCAATTTTCTTTGTGTTTTTCTTGTGTTTGTGGAGTGAAGGGTTTACGGTGGCTGGAGTGCAAATCCTGCCACCAACCTCCTAAAAAAAAAAAAAAAAAAAAAATAAGTAACCCTATTGCAGGAAGAGCGTCCACAGACACAGTTGGGCACTAGCTATGGATTGCCTTAGGCTCACAAGCTGCTTCGCCCTTTGACAGGTTTTGTTTTTAATCCTGCTGGGTGTCCATATCCATACACCCTCGTCACCAGAAAACGTGTTTGGGGAGACAGTTTAGTCACCGACAACCCGACCATAAAACAGGTTAGTATAGGTTTACACGGTACCTGTAGCAAGTCACACATCTAATCTGGTCTGACCTGACAATATAATAAACACATTAGCTCCACGATGTATTATATTAAAATATCATCGATTTTATCACAGTCGCTATTCCTACCGTTAAGACAATTACAGAGAAACACAGAACTGATAGACCACATACAATCCTGTGCATGTTCTTCAGAATATCTGCAGTTAGCTAGAACGGCACTCGGTCGAGCGCATACCTCCGCCAGGCTGAACAGTTTACGTTTTGTATCCCACCGATAGACCGGATCTGCATCCGGACCTGAACCAAAATAAAATAAATTTGCACTTCAGACCTATCTACAAATTTCCGTCTGAATCAGTCCATATCTTTTTGAGATATTGTGGTATATATAATTTTTGGCCCTATCTCATATCAGTGGTGAAGAATCACTTAAAACTTTTTGAGATATCCTGCTGACAGACAGATAGACAGACAAAGAGACAGACAGTGGTGAAAACTTAATCTCTGTCCACCTTCAGTGGCAGAGGTAATAATGGGAATGGTACAAAAGAGCACCTCGATCAAAGTGCTTTATTTTCTCTAGTTCAGTATGGTGATAGTTATTGCAAGTTTATTAACCCTTTGAACCCTGATCTCCTTGGACTTCGGGCTCCCCCACCCTGAGCTCCATGGAGAAAAATCTGGCTGCTCGGATATATTGTGGTTTGAAATATGAGCTGGTAAAACGGCCACCGGAGTTCAAAGGGTTAGAATTACAAAATGTGCATATGCTCAACACTATATCCATTAAGAGTCCAAAAGCAAGCACAACATCTACTTCAAATGCCCTTGCAAGTATTACAGTGATCACTATTAACATCCGTCAGTGGAGATTTTGAGGTCAAACCCTCATTTACAAGGATGGCGGTTAATTGCATGACGGACAGGTAGGATGGTTAACAGGGTAGTCTAAAAGAGAAACATGGGCTCTTAGCCTAAAACAAATTTTCAGCAAAGATTAAATTGAACCTTCAACTGGAAAAGTCATGGTGATGGTTATCTGAAACATTTCAAGTTTCATGAACTCCTTTTCGAAGCGTGAAGCCATGAGCCGAGAGTGGTTCATTGTGATGCAAAAGAAAGTGTAGTCCTGAGCTATTACAACCTAGAACCGGGCTGACAGGATAGCTCAGAGGCTGCGTTTGGCCTGTCTAGTCTAGGTTTGTACGGATTCTCGGTGGAGAATCTTTTGATTGTTTGAGAGATTCTCAGTCGACTGTAAACTGTCACCTGGTGCTTTGCATCAATGAGTATGCCTTTCGTCAGAATGGGTATTGAGCTGGCTGTCCTACATGCTAGCATTAGCTGGTGGATTTAAAATAGCTCACAACATTAGCTTGCAAAAAAAAAAAGAGCTAGACATACCAATCGTGGGAGCAAATTTCAAACCTGCTGTTAACGTACCTCACGGCCAATGCAACAGCTGCACAACCACACGTCCTGCACAGTAACGATTCAATTCACAAAATGAGGAATGATTGAATTTGGGTCAAGTATGCACTTGTTAGATAGATAGAACCAACACCAACATCATTACATCTGTTCTACATTTCAGATCTAGTGACTCAGACTGCAATTTTGGGATTAGTTGAAAGGATAATATGACCTCTGTGGATAACATTTCACAGATGATTATAGAGTCGTATAAACTTTTTCAAATAGCTGTGTAACATTGATAAATTTGTTCACATAATTCCTTAAAAGCCCTCAATTAATGCTGGAAAAGTATATGTAAAGGGATGTGAAAAAAAATTAGGACACATTCCTCAAAATGATACATTTGCTCGTACAAACATTATTACTGTTACAAGCAGATGGGATTCAATGAAATAAGATGGATTGCCTTTTGGGTAACATTATACACGTAATTGATTTGTAAAAATGAAAACGTTTGTAAACTCTCATGAGCTCAGATCGAAATCTGATGAGAACCTCATCAGCTCTGACAATTTTAAACAAGGGAATAAAAATGAAAAAAAAGAAGCAATGTGCTCAGAGTCTAAAAATGATCCACAAGTTTAAAAGTAAAGTGTATGACAAATAATGACTAGTGTATACAAAAGGTTTTTCCAACATTCAACCATGTGACAGTCATTCCTGGCGATTATTTTGAATGCATGCTCTTTGCTAACTTTTCCAAACTTTTCACTGCTTATCATCCTTTGCCAATGGTATAAAATATTGGCATGTTGTGAGACCTCAAAGCACTCGGGATAGTTCCAAAAGACCCTGAGGCAATGCTCCATCCATAAATCCATTCCTACCAGTCGTTAAAATGGTGGCCTTGAGTGGCCTATACGTTAATAGCCGGCCGTGACTGCTTTGGGCTGCAGCACATAAATGGGGTCTTGTTCATTCCTGTTTTCTTGTACTAGAGGAAAATCCCGTCAAAATGATCGGTGCACAAAACTCAACACAACAAAGAGGATTACAATACACACAAAGTTATGGATTACATCTGATTAATTATTTGCAAGCCTGGTGTTGACTTAGCGGTTAGGGTGGCTGGCTTGGGATCTTAGGGTCCTGAGTTTGAGCCCCGTTGGCCACTGAGTTAACACCAGGTGGGGTTGACTCAGCCTGTCATCCTTCTGAGGTTGATGAAATGAGTACTAGAGGGGAAAAGCATCAGCGGCACAGCAGTGCCACAAAAAATGATAGCTGCCCGGCAGCCAAGCTGCCATAAGCAAGAACAGGATTATTTGCAATAAGGAAGTGGGAAATGGGAACGGGCAGAAATGAGATACTAAACATGAATGGGTCAAAATGTTAGGCACTATTTCTTTGATGAGCTTCAGGCGTTCATGTGAAATGCACAAACATATGGTGTATAAGCACAGCCTTGAGTGGTCATGAAGTATGAGAAAAAAAAATAACGCAGGAAATGTATACAGCACAGCCTCGTTCACTTCCGAAAGAATAAAAAAAATAAAGAAAAAAAAGTGGTGTACAAGCATAGAACACTGGCTTGATTGCTTGATGCCTCTGGAAAAAAAAAATTCAGGTTACATAATGAAGCCTAAACATGGCTATTGTTTATGTACTTATATAATACATTGTGTTTATATAGCTTTGATAGACTCCAATTCTACTGGTCCGTGAAGGAATTGTACTCAAGGCCAGAAGGCTTGAAGCCTGAGGCCTACACAAACTGTACGCATCACATCATGCCTGTGATGCCAATGGGCTGCAACCTATTGACATTTGATGATGTTTTTAATCGTCACTTTTGGTCTTTTTCACACTGAAGAGAAAACTTATAGGGAAGTCATGGCAATTGTGAATATAACACTTCTGTTTGGAGCCATTTTACCTCATGTCCTGCGGAGCCTATTATTTAATTATATGTGGTTAGAAAAAAAACAAAAATCAGATTTCACTCGAGATTTCGACATAATTATTTCAGCCATGAGTTCCAATCATCAAATATGGAATCGGATTTCGAATATCAGCTTTTAAAGCCTTGGAAAAAATGACACAATTGGCTATCTTAACACGGATTATACATACAACCTTAACACGGATTTCGCCCAAGGTGGAAAACCCCTTGGGGAGGGGAGCAAATGAAGTCTTAACAACCTCCATCGTGTGACCCTTATTCCTCTGTCAAGTTTGGTTGAGATTGGATAAGTAATGACTGAATGCATCACGGTCAGACAAAGACAGACAGACAGACAGACAGACATCAAATTGAGTATTTAGTATGATAGCATTTAGGTGACAAGATGGTGCAAGTCATTGTTACTGCTTGTTCATTCGTTTGTTTGCAGCACAAGCTGAGGGTAGCATCATGGCTAAGGGCACGGTTGTGCTGCTGATGCAATGTCCTTCTGGTTGGAGCAAGAATTTTTAATTTGTTCATGGTGCGGCGATAACTGCCTCCTGTAAGAGAAGGACACCATGGGATTTTAATGTCCACCAACGAACGCTGGCAGACGAGGAGGAGGAAGGAGGAGGAGAGAGGAGATTGGGACCATACTCTGTGCAGAGCGTTGGTGCTCTTAAGCAGTGTCCTTGGCTATTGGGCACAATCCTGGACGGGTGCCACTCCGACACAGTATACAAGCAT
Organism: Eptatretus atami; assembly: GCA_035128595.1. NCBI lineage: Eukaryota > Metazoa > Chordata > Myxini > Myxiniformes > Myxinidae > Eptatretus > Eptatretus atami. The sequence continues at coordinate 37,149,137 of CM068962.1, read as the reverse complement.
GCTGGCACTCATTTTGCCACCTCGGAAGGATGACAGGCGAGTTAACCCGACCTGGTATTAATTCAACAGCGAGCTGGATTTGAACTCAGGACCCAGGATCCAAAGCCCACCACCCTAACCATTAAGCCAACACCAGGCAATGGGTGGCAGACAGGACACCCGTTTAATGTCCCTACAATGTACGGCACACACATTGATGAAGCACCTTGCCCGTGAGACACAGAGATGGCAGTATATAGCTGGGTCAGGATTCAAACCCAGGCGAGACAGCTTCGAGGCGAGTGTGCATACCTCTAGGAGTCTAGGCCATCCTGTCAGCTCATTATTGCTTGTAACATGGTGCAATCTAGTATTTGTTCTGGTCATCATATTGCAAAAAAAGGAAATCAACTGCAAAATACTACCAGCGTATTTTTCGAGTTAAGTCCATTCGGCAAAACCAGTCATAAAACTGGTGGCATGCACATGGCAGTGATGCCTAACCAGACAGAGCAAGAGGGGTGGCATACAGACATTTTTTTGCTATATTGGGGTAGTAGACAGACAGAGGGGAATGGATGTCCAGTAGATGGGTATTTATTTTCCAACCAATAGAATACACTTCTGCATATGGATTTTCAAGGACAAATACATTTTGACAGGCAACGCAAAGCTTGTGCTGAACGACTGTCACATATTTGTTGCTTGTTTAGTGGTGATATGATATAATAGTAACGTCATTCCTGAATCGGTTTTGAAATTCTTTCTGTTTTGGCCTTTAGTGGCCTCAGTCAGAGTGCAGTCAATTTATTTTGTCAGAAACGACTCAATATAGTCGAAAGGGCTGACTTTTAAAGTAACGCTCTCAGATGAAGATCATCAAGACAAGCTGAATTGTGCTTTATATATAAAGTTACTCATGAATGTAACGACAAGTAAGCTGATCCTGTTATGCCTGGTGACACATGGAGCTTTTTGAGGAGCACGTGCCACTTTCATGTCTTGGGCTCACTGACTGTTTGGCATCCAAGTTGTTTCTAGCTCCTTCAACAACCTTTCTACCACACACCGTCAGGTCTCTCTAAGACGTACAACCCTTCTTTGGCTTTTGGGATTCCAGTGTATCGCTCTTTTTGTGATGATGTAATTTTCTATATGCAGCACAGGCTCAATCTATCTCCACCTCTTCATTTTAATTTCTAATTTCTTAAGTGAGGGTTTTCTTTCCACTTCTTCTTTCTCACTCTACGTGGCCAGATGATTCACAGAATGGATTTGTGAAAGCTACAAAAAAAAACCGTATTATAGTTTCTGTGCAATGACTTTTGATGCTTCATACCGAAATAATTATAATGGAACAGATTTTACATAACCGTAAAAAATATTTAAACTTCGTTTTTGTGTTCTATTTTTATGCCTCCGCCGACGAAGTCGCTGGACGGAGGCATTATGTTTTCGGGTTGGCCGTCCGGCTGTCCGTCCATGATAGGTTTTCGTCACTGCGATAACTTGAGGATGGCTGAAGGGATCCAAGTCAAACTTGGTCCAAGTATACAGTAAAATGATGCAAAGTAAACGGATTAGATTATGGGGTCAAGAGGTCAAAGGACAGAGGTTCCGTTAGTGTGCTAACTTGTGAACCAGTGATGGGATTTCTTTTTTACCAAACTTGGTATAAGTATATATTATGATGTAAATATGAACTGAGATTTCATCCTCCAAGGTCAAAGGTCATGTCAGGTAAAAATGTGATACTTGAGACAGGTGAAGGGATTTAAATCAAACTTGGCACAAGTACGTATAATGATGTAATAATGTGGGTGGAGGCATATTGGTCAACGTCGCGATGTTGAAGAGTGCCGTTATAGTTTTGATTTCTACACTGGCCTCATCCTCATAAATGCTATTGTTGCTTTCTGTATTATTTGTAAAACATGTGAGTCCCACCTCCTTCACACTGACCATAGACCCGAGATACGTAAACTTGTTGACATCATATATGGCCAAGTCATTGCATGTGACAGCATTGTTGGTTGATGCATGTAGTCTCATGCTCTCTATTTTGTTGATGATGATTTTCTGTCCTACTTACAGGGAATACTCCTGGAGCCTATTTACTTTCACTTGCATACTTTACATTGTTCGGTGTCTGAGAGCAAACAGATGTCCTCTGCAAAGCTGAGCCTCTCCAGATGATCACCTTGAGCCCAGTGCATTCCAAAGCTGGCATGTTCTATAGTCCTCCTCGACCCCCAGTCCAATACAAGGAGAAACAGTAGAGGAGACAGCATGCATCTCTGTCTGACTGTTGTCGTGACTTCAATTTCTGGCGACTTCTTTCCATTACAGATCACACAGCATTTGCATCCATTGTATAATGTGTTCTTTATCATTCTGATTAACTTTCCAGATAGCATTGGCCGAGCGAGACATTACAATTGTCCAATGTATCCAATAAACTATTCAGCGGTATTTCCTTAATGAAATAAAGCATTGTCTGATAGACAATATTAGTACTGTATACAGCAATGGTGGAAAAACACATTTTCCCTTGACTTTCTCAAGTCATGCATGCTACAAATGGGTAACGTCACTTGAGTAAATAATAATAAAAATACATGGTGCTCTCTCCAACTTTCAAAACCCAAATAAAACGACAGCTCAAGTTAGTGGATCAACACTGCAGCCTGTCAATTAAGTTATCAACTCATCTGAACTACTTCATCAATAATCAGAAAGTCTTCAATAACTCCCACTGTATTTATGGTTCCTCAATGAGCTTTTTAAAGCACTGTATGAATGAAAGAAGAATTATTGTACATCCATCCACAACCCAGTGATTCCTGTATCTCTCAAACAGTGCCACAACATAAAAACCCTTTATCAATATATAATGTGCAACAAATGTTCGATATATTGAATCAACGACTGAGAAAGCAACTGCTTAGCTCAATGTCCCCGAAGTGCCAGCAGTTATGTTTTGAACCATAATGAAGGAATAATTCTGAATGATCTTTCATAGGTAATTCGCCATCAACTAGGGAGCTATAAATGGAACACATTATTTGCCAACACTCTCGGGCACAGCATTTAGAGAAGGCCCAGAGGCCCCTTATCAATTCGCGAATGACCAGTGGGAATGCTTTGCATCCACATTTCGCAAATTGCAGTTTCTTTACATTTCCACAGGAAACGTGGCTCTTAGGCTAATCAAAACACAGCTAATCATAGCTGGCAAACACTAAAAGTTTGCGAGTTTGCAGACAGGAATCAACATAAAGGTGCAGTGCTCCCTGTGTTTCACTGATTTTGTGGCTAATGTTGGCTTTCTAATCGATGACATCATTATTTGTACACAGGATGCAGTGGACATGCCAGTTGATTGACTTATCTAACAGGAATACCAGGCCTCGATGATCCAATGCCAAGGATGGAGGTCTGATTCCATACGATCGTGTGTTGGTGTGTTTGTATGTGTGTGTGTGTGTGTGTGTGTGTGTCACACGCAAGAACAGCTTGTCTTATTGACTGACAGCTGGTTTGTGTTCGGTTAGCCATGTGGTTAATCATGTGGCTGTTTGTCCAACATACTTGGCTTCACAATTCTCGCAGGTTATGGTGCAGGCCCCCCTAACAAACGGACGCCAACGTTGTCAGACGGAATGAAAACCCGTCATTCTTGTTACAAAAACAGCTAAAATTGATGAAAAAGCGGCCGAAATTGAAACCAACACAGTAATTACGGTCGCAAAGCAGATATAATGGAAACCAACACGTTTATTCTACACACAAGAACGGTCGTGACGGACACAAGAACGGACAATCCCGAAATAGATTGGTGGGGAACGGAAGCAAGATTGGTTATTTCGTCGCGAAACGTCGAGAGCGAAACAAAAGCGGTTCATTCCGTTACTGTAGTGCGAACAAGATGGCGGATCAGTAGAACGACCTGTTACGGTATGTAAATTTTTAGTGCTTGTGCTCGAACATAATGTAATATAGATAATATATAGTGGGGTAGTACCTGATGTAGTTTTAACAATTTATTAAACCGAATTTGTTGTTGTGATGATAATGTTTGGTTTGCCTGTATTTCGAGCCCCCGAGTGAAGGATCGCTAGTTGTGTATGCCCAGTTCAACATAGGGGATCGTGTATGGGATTTTTTACAGTTTTTACTTCATATTAACTTTGTTACTTTATTGGAATTTGCAATTTATTTATACTATCAAATTTTACCTCTTGCAAATATAAACGATCAATCGTCACTGATCGCTGCAGCACGGGGCACGGATTTCACGAAATGTCAGCCACACATTAAGTCAAGAGGGCGCATTTATCGCTGCTTGTATAATATCCTACCACAAACGGTTTTCATTAACAGACATGATATATTCAAGGCAGACTACGTTAAAGTTAACTTACCATAACTTCAAGAACTTTTCAAGCCGCCATGTTTTCCACGTTCTGGTAACCGGAATTAATCGCTTTCGCTTCGGTCTCCGCCGTTTCGCGACTGAAATAACCAATGTTGCTTCCATTCCCCACCGTTCTATTTCGGGATTGTCTGTTCTTGTGTCCGTCACGACCGTTCTTGTGTGTAGAATAAAGTTGTGGTTTCCATTATATCTGCTATTGCGACCGTAATTACTGTGTTGTTTTCAATTTCGGCTGCTTTTTCATCAATTTTAGCTGTTTTTGTAACAGAATGACGGGTTTTCATTCCGTCTGACAACTTTGGCGTCCGTTTGTTAGGGAGGCCTGTGGTGTAGATCATGACATTCTTTCTGTCGAATGTGCTCACGTAGTCCTTACATTTTGACAGCTGTGCACATAAGGATGCTTGTGGTTTGTGGGTGGTGTTAACATTGGACTGATGTTTTATGCGGCTTGGGGTTTCAGAAGTGTGTTGTATGCATGGTAGCACCACCTTCTGTGTTGGTGTGATTGGTCTGTTGCTGCTGCGGTTGGGTTTCCAGTGACAGGCTTTGATGAATGAATTAGGGTCGTGGTTTTCTCGCAGTATTTGAGTGACGTGCAGTATCTCCAGCTGGTATTGTTCACGGTCACTACAGTGTGTTTTGCACAGTCAACTAAGCTGCAAACTCAACTTCTCTTGTGACTGGTGGGATGGCCACTTCGGTAGTCGAAAACTTTGTCCATGTGGGTGGTTTTACGGGACACCCGTGAGTGTAACTTTCCGTCTCTGTCCCTGAAGAGATGTACGTCCAGGAATGGGAGAGATTCAGCTTGTTCTTCCTCACATGTGATCTGTATTGCTGGCCATGTTGAATTGATCTTTATAAGGAAACGGTCAACATCTGCTTTCTTTCTGATCACGTATCATCAACGTACCACAGCCACAACCTTGGAGAAGGTTCATCGTGTAGTGCAAGTTCTTCAAAGCATTGGATCACCAGTTCAGCGATGAGCCCCGAGATGGGTAAGCCCATCGGGGTTCCTTCAAGTTGATGGTATATAAATACAAAATATGTTGATTTGAGGCAAAGTTGAATGAGTGACATGAGATGACAAGAGCTGAGGTGGCTGTTGCTGGCAAGCTCTTGGTCAGTGTTGATGTACAGCTCTAAGGTCTGTTTTCTCTAAGGTTCTGTACAGCTCTAAGGTTTTGCCAATTCTATGGGTATTGATGTGAATAATGAAACGACGTCGAATGAGACCATAGTTTCATCACTCTTGAGGCAGACATTTTTGATCCGGTCAATAAAGTCTTTGGAGTTCTTTACATTATGTGGTGAATGGGTTGTTAAATGTTTAAGTCGGCGGAACAGACACTGAGCGAGATTGTGGGTGGGTGTTCCTGAGAGGGCCACGATGGGTCGGACAGGGACATCAACATTGTGGATCTTCGGTAGCTCGTAGAAGTGTGGTATGATGGAGTCGATTGGTCTCATTGCATCCCATTCCTGGGATAAAAAATTTTTAAATTAAAATTGACCCCTCCCATGCTCTTCTCGACTGAAGAAATTGCATAAAGCAACCATGAAAGGCAACCCAAGTTAAGCCCTTTGCTGTTTCAAACCCTTCCCAGAGTTCCCCCACAGCTGTAAAGACGTTCACAAATAGTACATACATGAGAATCTCAATGCTACACACCCCTTCAGCTGCCAGACCAGTTTCATCACGTGTTGGCGAATCATCAACGACAGCACAGACAGAAATGCAGACAGATGTCGGATGCATTCACAACTCCCCAAAATCACAAAGGTCTGCATGTTTTCGAAGCATTATTGTTTGTCAAGTGAATTCACAAAAAAACAACAACAACAAGCAAACAAACGTGAATGTAGGCCTTCCTTAATCACGTCTGACTTCCATCCCCCTGCACAATCTATGTAATATGGATGTTATCACTTGACCCTGTCTCCTTCTTGGTTACTGTGTTTCACTGAATGCTTGTGTTAATGTGCCGTTAATGTAAAAGCCAATCCCATTCAAGTTTTTATGCTGCGGGCATGGCATGATATCTGATGATGCCAGTCTAAAGCGCGCGGGGAATGAATCACGCACATCGCAATAGGAAGGAAACGTCATTGTGCATGGGAAAGAAACTGGCCAAACAGTTATCGATTAATTTTTACTAAATAAATTCATTTTCTTTTTAAATAAAGTATGGTGTTTAGTTAGTGAACTTACTTGTAATATTATAAAAAGAAAAGCACATGTATGCAAATCTGTGTACTCATATATTATGTTCCCTTTTCTGACAACGGGCATGATGGTGCGTTGCTGTCATGCTCTCAGTGGTCCAACTTTTTGAAGCTATGCACAACACCCACCCCCCTCGACGAAAATCGACGGAAACCAATTTCAAGATGGCTGCCATGGAGGCCACATTGAAAATCGCAGCGCGCCCATTTTCGAAAGGAACCTTCCTCTACTCAACCCCAACACACCCTGCAAAAATGGATTTCATCAGACAAGGCGTTCTCCTCGAAATTGACGGAAACCAAAAGTTGACAGACGCCCGGACGGACGCCCGGACAACGCCTGTGACGACAATACCCCTTAGCCCAATTCGGGCTGAAGGGTAAAAACCAATCTGTTAGGGGAATGTGGGCAGGAGTGCTACATAGGTAGTACAACATTTTGGTGACCATCCAAACTTGCTCAATATTAACAGTAAAAACCTCACTCTCCGTCTTTACAAATATCCTGCTAAATGGAAGCCTGTATTCTGTCCAGCTTTACATAAATTCAATATATATATATATATATATATATATATATATATATATATATATATATATATATATTTTTTAACACAGATGAATACACATGTAATAAACAACTGCAGAAACTTTAACGAAAAAAGCCTGTCATGTGTTCTTTGGTGCTTTGCATGGTACCATCAAGAAAGGGGAATGAACCGATGCAGAAAAAGCTCATGTCCAAATTATCTGCAAATAGTGCAGGCTGTGTTCGGCCTATAGATAAGAAATTGCTGAGCTCTGCCTAAGCAAGGAGCCCACACTCAGCCATTGTGCTGAAGCCGGATCGACATTTCAACAGCACGCCACCTGGCAAACTTTGCACTATAATCTGCACCACTGCAAAAAGCAAGCATGTGAGACGGCTGAGCCGAGGAATGCTGTTACAGTTCGCTTTCCCAAGAGTGAAAATTGCCTACATTTAGGTAACCCTTGGGAGTAGTTGCAATGGAATTATTTGTGCAGAATCATAGAGTGTAAACTGTTAGCCAAGTATGAATTAAATCTTGTCTTATTCACATGACTGCAGCTTAGCGCTGCTGTTGCAGTGTTGAAGTCCAGTGTCTTTGGCTGCATTGTTCTTTGAAATAAATTGAGAGTGAGATGAATTGTTAAATCGTACAATGGACAGAATATGTGAACCAACATCGAAAATCTCTCTGGAATTCGTGATTTAAATCCAGACTTTCTAGCACCTGAGCATGCTGGACAATCAGAGACCTGCAAATAACACAGGTCTGCGACCAGAAAATTGTTTCATATTTATTGGGTGAATTTGATCAATTTTTACCTGCTGATTTCAAAAATGACAAGAAATTATCTATCACGTATGTTTCTTCACAAAATCGATCATTGCGTTTTACCAGTGTGCCCGAGTTTGATTATTGTGTTTACTATTTATCCTAATGTAATATCCCCTTTCTCTAATCCCATTACTTTTTCTTTACAGATCTGTACATGATTGGAAACATAAAGGCTTCTAGAGGATGTGCAACCAGCCCGACAAATTTGTTTACATTTGTGCGAGTTTATGACTAAGAAACGTCAGAGATACATTACTTACTTTGTTAAAAAATCTTACTATGCCTACTTTGGTGTGAAATTAGGAGACCAAGATAAGACATGGGCTCCTCATAAGGTCTGCTCAATTTGTGTTGAAGAACTAAGACAATGGACAAAATGTACAAAGAAGTCTTTTCATTTTGGGGTTCCAATGATATGGAGAGAGCCTAAAAATCACAGTGATGACTGCACTTTGCTCACGTAAGGTACAAGGACACAATTCAAGAGTGTGAAAAACATTGTTTATCCAAATCTCCCATCTGCATTGCGACCTGTGCCCATGGACCAGATGTTCCATCCCATCACTACCAGGAAACCTTGAACTACACTTAAGTTCTGAGTCAGAAAGCAGCATAGCAATGATGATGTAGACTTCAATAGTGGTAAAAGTGAAGAAACCTCAACTATTCAACCAGTGTGAATTAAATGATCTAGTGAGGACTTGGGACTTGCAAAGTGTCAGCAGAGCTTTTAGGCTCCAGACTTAAATCCAAAGTCTTTTAGCTCCTGGTGCATCATTCTCTTGGTATCGTAACCGAGAAAAAGTGTTTGTTCCGTAATTTCCTCAAGAAAATGATTTGGTTTATTGTACAGATCTAATAGAAACGTTTGGCATAAGTTCCAGCCCTGATGAATGGAGACTCTTTATTGACTCTTCAAAGAGAAGTCTTAAAGCAGTTCTTTTGCATAATGGGAATAAATATGCTTCCATCCCTGTTGGACACTCGTGATCATGAAGGAGACACATGAAAATTTGGTGTTACTCTTAAACATGATTAAATACAAAGATCACAACTGGATGATTTGCGGTGACTTGAAGATAATTTGCATGTTACTTGGACACAGTCATACACAAAGTTTCCTTGTTTTTGTGTGAGTGGATAGTAGAGCCAGGGACCTCCATTGGTCTCAAAAACATGGCCAGGTAGGGATACGCTTACTCCAGGGACAAAGAACATCCTTCAAGAAAGCTTGGTGAATCCGAAAAGGGTTCTTTTGCCTCCTCTACATATAAAACTTGGCCTGATGAAGCAATTGTTAAAAGCTTTGCCACAGGATGCAGAAGGCTTCAAGTATTTGCGTAGTAAGTTTCCTGCTCTATCAGATGCCAAGGTTAAAGAGGGTGTATTTGTTGGACCAGATACAAGAAAACTCGTCAAGGATGAAAATTTTGAAAACTCTCTTAGTGATCCTGAAAAAGATGCATGGATTAGTTTGAAAGATGTGATGAAGAACTTCTTGGGTAATTACAAGGATCCAAACTACAAAGACATCGTGGAAGAATGCTAGAAAAGTTTGAGGCCTTAGGATGTAAATGAGCCTTAAAGTTCATTCCTACATGCCCATTTGGATTACTTTCCGGAAAATCTAGGGGATGTAGTGAAGAACAAGGGAAAGGTTTCATCAAGATAAGAAGGAGATGGAAAGAAATATCAGGGAAGATGAAATGTCAGTATGATGGCCGACTTCTGCTGGATGTTGCATCGTGAAAGTCCACCAAATGCTCACAAACGAAAAAGTTCCAGGTGTAGTTTTCAAGTGAGAAAGAAGAGATTTTGAGGTGCTGAAGCTAAAAATGATTGGAGCACTTGTAAAGAATCTATAGTCTTACTTTTTAATTGCATTGTGTCATTTCTCTTTGCTAAATAGAGTACAAATTTATTTTTATAGTTTCATTTTGTCTTACCATATGGGAATTTACCTAAAATTCTTGTATATTTCATCATCAATTTGTAAGAAAACCTTACGTGATGGAGAAAAACTGTTTTGATATTTCCAATTAGCATCCCAAAAATATATAAAGTAACAAAATTATCAAAACAATTTTTGAAAAGTTCCATTTTGCAGACCTGTGTAATTTTTAGGACATTGGTTACAGCACATTAGAGTGGATGAAGTGGGAAAGGGGGGTGATCCTCAAAGCATTTGGTACAGGAGTGTATGTCTAAATTACAAGATATGTATATAAATATATATACATATATATATATGTACACATATATATATATAATACACATATATATACACATATACATATACAATATATATTATATAATACATATATACATATATAAACATATACACATATATATATATATAATATATATATATATACAATACATATATACAATACATATATATAATATATATATATATATATATATATATATATATACATGTTGTGTGCTGTTCTTCTTTCAGCTGCTCCCGTTAGGGTCGCCACAGCGGATCATCCGTTATGATCCGCATACTGATTTTGGCACAGGTTTTACGCCGGATGCCCTCCTGATGCAACCCTGGTCGCCTCTTACGACACAGGGATAAGGATTGGGTTTCGCCATGATTCCGGGCTGCCCTACACCCTCTCATAGCGCGGCCCAGCGCAGAGCACCCGTCCTCAAGCGATCCTCCAACCAAGCCTCCGAGTAGCCGGATTACAGGCGCACGCCACTACGCCCGGTTATATACATATATATATTGGTCGCCGAAATAGGTGACCCTTATTGTCAGTAATTCTGTCTGTTTGTTTGGATGTTTGTTCGTTTGTCATCAGCATAATTGTAGTAAACTGGGCCGATTTTGACCAAACTCGGGTGGTAGGTACATCTTATGACCTAGTGCTTTGGAAATTGTGGTTGCTAGGACGCTTTGGTTCCTAGCAACAACCAAAAAACCTTCAAAATCGGTACCGTTCACGCCTTAGCGACCAGGTGAGTGCATCGATACGAATGAAACTTTGCAGGTTCATGGTACTCAATGAGTACTACAACTTTGCCTCAGGACATATTGACCGATTTCACTTAGGTCAGGGGTCAAAGGTCAATTAGTGCAAAAATCGATAATATGCGAGAGCTGGAGGTGCCTTCGCGGCAAATGCTACTCCTCCTAGGGTTATGGTCGGGATGGTCATGAAAATTCACACTAATCGTCTGGAATACATTGTGCACAACGATCGAGCCGGATTTTCTATTATATCTTTGTTCACCCACAGCACCCCCTCGAACTTTTGGGATTTCCGATTTCAAACTGCATTTTCGTACTTTTCATTCAAATGGATACCGAGTAGTTATCAGTAGATGGAACTGGATGAGATTTGATAGCATAATCTTAATGTGATTCCATATCCACTATATGACATCCATTTTCTCTATATCATATAGTTTCCATGCTCAGCGATGCATCGGCCACCTACCGACTTGTATATACTGTATATATATAGTATATATGTTACGGGCCGGGGTCGGCCGCCAACGACCGCTCTGAACGGAGCCGCAAGTCGAGTCGGCCGACGATCGCCGGAATATAGATCGCCGCCCGATAACTCAGAGCGACGTCCTGTGTACAAGAACCGAAATACGCCAATCGGCAGATCACGTGGGTAGGGTCGATTGCCAATCTTCAATGTACCTAAATACCCACGTGACCAACTACCGGGGTATTCCACCCTCGAGGAACTCGTACGGAACAAACCGCGAGGCAAGCTTGTCCGTGCGCGATTCCGAGCGGCGTAATCGCGAGAACCGTCGTCCAATGTCCCCCTATACGGCAAACCAATGGCTTTCTAACTCCAACACACGAAATGTTCAGTCAATGAGGAATGGACGCAACGAGCAGGTTTACATCACACAAGGCATTTATTATAATGAAATACGTATGCAATTAAATAAGGCAAAACACGTATGCAATTATACAAGCAACAAAAGCACGACAAAAGAACTACAACCGTCTACTTATTATGTACAGTCATTTACACTTAACAGCAGTTCCTACTTATTAGACGGGCCCACGGACACACGCACACACACACACACACACACACACACACACACACCACACACACGACACACGAAAATGGTGGCTGAGGCTTTAATCACGAGCTCCAGCTCGGAGGACAGGTGAGCTGAAACTCAGACCTAACTCGAACCTCTCACCTGTGTGGTCTTCAACTTGTCCGGTCCCGGGCTCCAGCGAGAGCGAGCTGGATCAATCGCGCCGATCCTTCCCGAGCTCCGCGAATCCTCCGCGCGTTCTCAACACTGCCGGTGAGACAAGGCGCCGATCCTTCCTTCGATGCGTCGCTTCCCCGAGGATCCAACTCCAAGAAGAGGCCGATGCGTCGCACCAAGCCGGGAAACAAAATGGAGAACAAAAAGCTCCACGAACCAAGAAGAAGAGGAAGAAGAGAGAGAGAGAAGCCTCCACTCGCAGCTCGAGCCGAACAACCGGCTCAAGTTCCTTCCAAAACAAAGCAGCAGCCGAAGCTCACTGAGCCAGCCGAAGCAAAAAGCTTCCGAAGGCCTCAAGCCAAGCACAAGCAGGACCGATGGCCTGCTGAACGACTGCTCTCTCCGAAGCAAAAGCTTACTCCCACGGGACTCAGCACACGAACTCTGCACAGGGACTCAGAACGGGACTCTTCACGACTCTGCCACGGGACTCCCACACGAACAAAGAAAGGATCTCCTCTTTATCCTTCCACCCCCTCCCCGCACCCGGCGTGATTCATGCCTCGTGATCCACCCTCGCTCAACCACGGGGAGGGAGTTGTTGACGTCACGGGATGGCAGGGTTCTTTCCTTTGCAGAAGAGGGGAGGGACGTCTCCATTGTTTCGTTCCCTAACTATTAAATCGATCCGCACGCATCTAATCGATCTCTGAACATTTAAACAATGAAAGGTGAGCTATCTAGGGAACATGCACTTATCGACATAGCTGACTAAGGGAACCTGTATGTTGTGTGCAATTGAATTCCAAATTCGTAACACTACCCCTCCCTTTTTACAGACTCGTCCCGAGTCGTCAAATTTTCATGTGACCAGCATGTGTAAGTTTTCCCCTAGTACGTTCTACCTTCGGATCCTGAGTGCGACATTTCTTTAAACGTGTCCCAAAAATAAATACCTAATGCGCTGCGTAACTAACTAACAAACTCTCAGACTCATTCGACAACTTAACTAAATTGCCGGCACTAAAACAAACATGCAGGCGGGGGTTCACGTATTTACAATTTTCACTCAACTTAACCTTAACTTATAAATTTACACTAAACCATGCCCAGGACTTGTAATCTGTGAAAAGGGGAAAGGGGAAAGGCAAAAGTCGTTGCAAAGTCTTTGGTGCAGGGGAATGGATGGAGATGTCGCAAAACAAATGGACATGATGGATGCACGGCTGCCTGCAGGGCAGTCCTGCAAAACTGGATGTTCCTGGCGCACATGGTGATGGATGGACACAGGGGCAAACGCAAACAAGGGCTAGCAGGCATGGGGTCATGGCAGAGGCAGGCAAACGAGGCATGGCAAGAAAGTCCATGCAGAACAGGCGGCTGCAGCACAACAGGCCGACAGGTGAAGCTGGCCGGCCTCTGGTGTGGTTCCATCAGGTTGAGGGAGTGCGGTGTGCGGCCGACTTTGAAGCGGGCTCAGACCTAGCACTGTCTCCCCCCCCCACTCTATTGCCTTTGCCTGTCTCTGTCCATACCCGCTCCCTTAATTTGCCACAAAAACAACAAAATTAGCCCCTCTTTATTTTTATTATTTTTTATTTCCCTTTTACAATTGCTCCCTAACCCCCTTTATCGTCATTGTCCGGCTAAACTATCCTGTCAACCTAGCCTACTCCCAACCCTACGTTCCCTCTATGGAGGGGAATAAAGGAGAGCTAACGTTCTGTCTTGAGGCCAAATTAAGCCTCAGAATGGCCTCCTCAGATTTCAGCGATCTACCAAGGTGAGTCCAGCGGCCTACAACGAGCGAAGGGATGGATGGTGCGAAGGGGTACACTCTCTATCTACCCTAACATTCATTAACCTGAAACTACCCCGGGGCTTTCCAAAAACGCCTCACACTTTAAAACTATCGGTTCTAAAACCATGATTCCCGTCGCCTGTGTTGGTGTCCATTATAAATTTGGGCCTTGCCCTCAAATTTTCATACGTGCCCTCGCACAATTTCCTGGCTGGGCAGCGTGGCTCAACTGGCAGAACTCCCCCTCTGCCGAACTCTAACATGGCACCCCCAGGCCCGCAGGCTGCCTCCGAGCCTAGCTGCTCCCTACAACGCGGGGGTTGCCCTCTCTGGCATTGCCCCCGTCCGATGCCCACATGGCGTGTTGATGCCCCGGGTCCTTTCGAGGGTCGCCCGTGCCCACTACACTGCCCCGTGGCATTCTGGCGCTACGGGTCCCATTTCCGACGGTCGCCCGTGCCCACTACACTATCCCGGCCCCTCTTGGGCCCTTGGCCTACTCTGGCCGACTTCCAGTGCCGGGTGCCCACTAAACAAATACTCAACTTTCCACAGCCACGTCCCAGCCGGTCCATGAACTCTTGCACCCCTCCAAACGGGTTTCGTGCCTTCTTCGACACCAACAACAAAACGACCTCCTGTTAGTAAATTTGAATAACCACTAGCTACATTAAACTGACCCCGGGGTCACTTGGGTGGGAATCACTCCTCCCCCCAACCAGTCATTCGCACCATGCATACCACATTCCTCCACTCCACACTTGGGCCCACTGTCCTACACTCATTCCTCACACACTTTCCATTTCGCAACTCACACCAACACTCCACACTGCCATCCTTCTAACTAAATCACCCTGACTAACTCGTGCTCCCTCGTCATCCCTTAAAACTCATGCACGTTCCATTTACTCTACGTAGCTAAGCTACGTCTCCACTACACATTTCCAGTCTGTCCGTGTCTCCAAAAATCCAAAATTCCATTTCCTAAATCTAAACTAAAATCCCTCAACTAATCCATTCCACGGGCTCCATGAGGTACAACCCATGTCCCCATGAAGCCGGTCTCCTAACTCTAACCCATCCTCCAACTAGTACTTCCTGTGCCCCCAAACAAGGGTCTTCCCCCCTTGCCTGGGAATCCTGTTCACGAAGCGAGGCTTGCTTTTCTCAACCTTTTTTTTTCATAATGCGCACCACCAGCGCGGCAGTTCACAGCCGCTCTTTTTCCGTGACGTCATGGCAGCTGCTTGTGCCCCCGCACCTCGTCCCTCTTGGACGGTACCATCCGCAGGAATTCCCTTCTGCCGGATTCAAACACACGTGACACATGACGTCACTTGCGCATCTC
Organism: Eptatretus atami; assembly: GCA_035128595.1. NCBI lineage: Eukaryota > Metazoa > Chordata > Myxini > Myxiniformes > Myxinidae > Eptatretus > Eptatretus atami. The sequence continues at coordinate 37,133,769 of CM068962.1, read as the reverse complement.
AAAGCAAGCCCCGCGTTTCGAGGGGTTCCCCCACGGAAACATGTGCTCTGCTCGTCGGAGCTTTACAAACACGCTCGCGTGGAGAACCCATCCGTCCAAATTCGAATCCAGCCTAGCTTCTGTCCGTCTGCGGGATCGGCTAACATCCAGCGCTGGCGTTTCCGGACCGGGTTTCACCTGCGCAGCCGCGCACGTGGCGGCTTGTGCGTAGCACAGCACGGACCCCGCGCTCGCTGCTGTGCAAACCCGGCACGGTGCTCAAATGCTGCGGCCGCTACCGCCCTTGTCCTTCATCTGGTCCGTCGTCGTCGCCGTTCAACGCACACACTCCTGCGTGCCACGACGCTCACACACTCCACCATGGCACTCGGCCACGGGGATGCGGTTGCGTTCTCCCGCATACGACTGTCATCTCCCTCACTACAGCGACCTCACACACGCTGTCTCTCTCACACATCGCCTTTCACTCACACACACCATACTACTCACACACGCGGTTCCTGTCACACGCGGTGTTTCATCACACGTGCTTTCACACACGGTGCTTCATCACACTTTCACACAACGGTGCTTATCCACACGAGCTATCACCTGGCTTCATCCACACACGGTGTTTCATCCACACACGGTGCTTCATCCACACACGGTGCTTCATCCACCACCGGCGCTCATCCAACACGGGCTTTCATCCACACACGCTTTCACCACACACGGTTTCATCCACACACGGTGCTTCATCCACACACGGTGCTTCATCCACACCCTGCGTGCTGGAAAGCACGCATTTGGGCACACTCGCAAACACACTTTCGACACCACACACACCGGAACAACACGCTGGGAATTAGCACCACCTCAAGGGTCCCGGGGTCCATAACCCCCAAGCTGCGTGCACCCATTCACAGCACTCGCCCCCTTTACCTCGCAAGGCTCGACCAGACTCTCCTCGTCGCGATCCGCCTCAAGGGGCACAGTCCCTCACCTCGTTCCTGAAGGAGGCTATCCTGCTGCTCGCACCGGGTCACAAAACACTCCCCAGCTCAACCCATTGTCCTCACTATACCTACCTGTGTTGTCGTCAATTACCTGGAGTTCTCCTCTACTTGCTTTATCTCAGTCACCTCGTTTTTATTTCCGTTTCTTCCTGGCTTTTCGTCTCTGTTTCCTGTTCTTTCCCGGTGGCTTGGTGTTCCTTCCTTTGTCTCCTGCGTCTCCGTGCATTCTCAGTCACCTCCACGTGTCTCGTCCTGCATGTCTCAGTCACCTCATTTAATTTTTCCCTCTGTGTCACCGTCACTTTTTCCGTCACCTGCACGAGTCTCGCCCAACGGTCTCCCGAATTATTTTCTCCCACCGCGGAGCCGACACATCCACACTCTCCCTCAGCTCGCTCGATGGTTCGGTGCCTCTGCCACGTGCGCCGCCATTTTGCACTCCACTGCCGTATCTCGCCACATGCAGGCGCCATTATGCCTCTTATGCCCAGACTTACTGCCTTTTGCCCTTCCTGGAGGTCCAGCCCCATGCTCTGCATTTCACCCCGCATTGCCGCATCGCTCCTGAATGCTTGCATGTTCGCATCCATTTTGCTTTGTAATTTGTATCCATTTTTCCATCAACCCTCGAACATGTCTCTTACGTCAAATAACAGTGGCAGTCGCTTCGCCATTATGGCGCGGATCCGCCGGGGACTGAGGAGGGATTTTGACGGAGGAGGGAGGGGGGGTTCATACACCGCGGCCCCGCCCTGCGCCCATTGCGACTGCATTTATTTGCGGGAATAGTCAACTGCAAATGGGAGTGTCCTGCATGGTCATTTCGTCCTGAGCCATAGATTCTAACATTTCCAAATCCATTCCTAATCCCTCCTGCCCTGCTCACCTTGGCTGAACATTTTACGTGCTGGGAATAAATTTTAACGCTCGTAATTTGGGGACACGGGGGGTTTGCTCCGTATACCCCTGATCCGACTCCGTGAATTTTGCTACGGAGGTGGAGGGGCCGAATCGCACTCCTCACACCAATTGTACGGGCCGGGGTCGGGCCAACGACCGCTCTGAACGGAACCGCAAGTCGAGTCGGCCCGACCGATCGCCCGGAATATAGATCGCCGCCCGGATAACTCCGAGCGACGGGTCCTTGTACAAGAACCGAAATACGCCAATCGGCAGATCACGTGGGGTAGGGTCGATTGCCAATCTTCAATGTACCTAAATACCACGTGATCCAACTACCGGGGTATTCCACCCTCGACGGAACTACGTACGGACAAACCGCCGAGGCGAGCTTGTCCGTGCCGCGATTCCGAGCGCGTAATGCCGAGAACCGTCGGTCCAAATGTCCCCTATTACGGCAAACCAACGGCTTTCTAACTCCACACACGAAATGTTCAGTCAATGAGGGAATGGACGCAACGAGCAGGTTTACATTCACACAAGGACATTTATTATAATGAAACACGTATGCAATTAAATAAGGCAAAACACGTATGCAATTAACAAGCAACAAAAGCACGACAAAAGAACTACAACCGTCTACTTATTATGTACAGTCATTTACACTTAACAGCAGTTCCTACTTATTAGACGGGCCCACGGACACACGTACGCACCACCACACACACACACACACACACACACACACACACACACACACACACAAGAAATGGTGGCTGAGGCTTTAATCACGAGCTCCAGCTCGGAGGACTGTGAGCTGAAACTCAGAGCCTAACTCGAACCTCTCCACTCGTGTGGTCTTCAACTTGTCGGCCCGGGCTCCAGCGAGAGCGAGCTGGATCCAATCGCCGCGATCCTTCCCGAGCTCTCCGCGAATCCTCCCGCGCTTCTCAACACGTGCCGGTGAGACGAGCGCCGATCCTTCCTGTCGATGCGTCGCTTCCCCGAGGATCCAACTCCAAGAAGGCCGATGCGTCGCACCAAGCCGGAAACAAAATGGAGCACAAAAAGCTCCACGAACCAAGAAGAAGAGGAAGAAGAGGAAGAAGCCTCCACTCGCAGCTCGAGCCGAACAACCGGCTCAAGTTCCTTCCAAAACAAAGCCAGCCGAAGCTCACTGACCAGCCGAAGCAAAAAGCTTCCGAAGGCCTCAACCAAGCAAGCCAAGCAGGACCCGATGGCCTGCTGAGACACTGCTCTCTCCGAAGCAAAAAGCTTACTCCTCCCACGGACTCAGCACACGAACTCTGCACACGGGACTCAGAACGGACTCTTCAGCGAACTCTGCCACGGGACTCCACACGAACAAAGAAAGGATCTCCTCTTTCCTTCCCACCCCTCCCCGCACCCGGCGTGATCTTGCCCTCGTGATCCACCCTCCGCTCAACCACGGTAGGGAGGAGTTGTTGACGTCACGGGATGCAGGGTTCTTCTTCTCTTTGCAGAAGAGGGGGAGGGACGTCTCCATTGTTTCGTTCCCTAACTATTAAATCGATCCGCCGCGCATCTAATCGATCTCTGAACATTTAAATAATGAAAGGTGAGCTATCTAGGGAACATGCACTTATCGACATAGCTGACTAAGGGAACCTGTATGTTGTGTGCAATTAATTCCAAATTCGTAACAATATTGTGAAATTTGCAAAAAAGCTGGACAGAATACAGGCTTCCATTTAGCAGGATATTTGGACTTGGTGGTATAGTGGTTGGAGCATCTCCTCCAAGTCTGGGAGGTTGGTGGTTCAAAACCTGGCCAAGTTAAACCAAAGACCATTAAAAATGGTATGTGCTGCTTCCTTGCTTGACATTCAGCATTTAAAAGGATAAAAGCATGGACAATCCCCATAGATTGGCATTGAGTGGGAGGAGGAAATGTCCTGCTGAGTGTGATGAGAAAGGCAGTGCCATTGTTGTGACATCACTGGCACCCAGAGTATCCTGGGAAGGAATGGTACTTCCCCCAAGCTCAGTAGAGAGTACATAGAACATGACACCCTGTGCTGTGTTCAAGTATATATTTAAATTTTAATTTAAAAATGATTTCAATGATCGATAAAAAAAATCCCGAAGTTTTGTGCGATTGAAGCAGTCTAATCCACCAACCACCCTCATACACCACCATATATATATAACATGTCCAAGTACTGTAAAACTGGAGGTTCTTGGAAGTATTATGAAGGGGATTTGTGTTCTATGTTCAAGTATATAAATCAATTTAAATATAGGTTTAAAGGCGTATAAATAATTTAATTTCTGGTTTTAACACCGTTTTGCCCGATGTCTATTACACTACCCTATCTAACATGGTGCATTAATTAGTTCTTTGTACCTGTTGTTTGTGTCCTTTATAACATCCTTAAAAACAGTAAGTTTCCTGTTTGGAATGATTTTCAATTTTGTTTGAATGCCAGACAGGCAAACAGAGTAAAAAAATTATCTCACTCCTCTCTGCGCATGGATGATCGTGTCAAATTCAGAGCCAAATTACTGTGAAAGGGATGGTTCATTTTCCAATTCATGTTCCGAATCGTGCTCAAAATATAACATTCAATTTAAATAAGTTGGTCCTCGATCATAAATTGACAATCAAAAACTGATAAGACGGACGGACAGACATGAACCAATTGCTTAACCCTGCTTTTAACTTCACATGCATGGTGTAATAAATCTATAAAACTCAGCCAAGCCTCCATTTATAGATTTATTGAAACCATAAACATGACCACAATTGGTTCAACTCATGAACCCACAAATATAAAGAATGAGCACATTAGCTGTGTTATCGTACCATTAGCTCATTTTGGTGACATCACATCATTTAGGAAGCATAACCGCTCTGCTGAACTTTGCAATTGTTGTTTGCAAGGTCCATCTGGCTTCACAGTAGTGGAGGAAAGGGGAGAGAGGGGGAGAGAGAGAGAGAGAGAGAGGAGAGAGAGAGAGAGAGAGAGAGAGAGAGAAGAGAGAGAGAGAGACAGAGAGAGAGAGAGAGAGAGAGAGAGAGAGAGAGAAGAGAAGAGAGAGAGAGAGAGAGAGAGAGAGAGAGAGAGAAGAGAGAGAGAGAGAGACAGAGAGACAGAGAGACAGAGATATATAATATATATATATATATATATATATATATATATATATATAAATTATATATATATATATATATATAATATATATATATGATGTGGGTGGGTGTACAGGTTATTATATTTTCAACAAATTGAAAACAACATTTAAAATCTATGAATATGGAATCTTAGTCTTGATTTCGAATTAATGTACCAAGGAGCAAACACTTGACATGCAATATGTGGAACTCACAATACGTGACAATATGTGGAATAAGAATGCAATATGTGATAATGGCTCATGGGAAATTCCTTGAGGAGCCACAAACATCTTCGGTGTCTCGGATGGGTTTAATCTCTGACCTGACTAAAAACTGTCAGATTGGTGCTTCACAGGCAGGGCGTTGGAGTGACAAGGTGTTTTATTTATTTATGTATATAAAATGCTATGCTGTGCCTTGGATGTATGTTTTGCTGAGTGTCCCATCTGCTCGTATTAGTTGGTAGATGTTAAAACCCATGGTGTATTTTGTGAAAAGTCGGTGTATTTCCTTTTGCCGGCACCATGAACAAATTCTAATTTCCTGCACTGACTATCCATGAGAAGGCAAAGGCCAACCACCTCATTTAATCTTGGCAGCACTGATCCTGCCTTTGGCCAGAGCACCAGGGAGATCCATCAGAGATGTGCAACAACGGCATACTTTTGACTCCTCTTTTTCCATACATTCACACATTTCCTTTCCTTCCTTCCCCTCCAATGCTCATTTCTCTTTTAATAACCCTTCTCTCTGAACTCCACTACACTCTTCTCCTTTTCTCATTTTTATCTAAATATAGCCTCCTCCCTCAACCCCCGACCCCTCAATCTCTTTGTAATAATGATGTAGAGAGTGCTTTGTTACAAGCAATACAATTCCACGAACCAGATGAAACATACAGCAGTATTTTTTCAATAATATGTGAAGAAAAAGGTGTGAGATAATGTTAACACATGCTGTTATTGGATGAGAGATCAAAACGATTATTTCAACCTCAAACATTTATCATGTCCCTGAGTATGCAATCTGGGTTCTATGTCAATAGTGATGGATAACAACTTTTTCACTTTGTTCTGGGATTCCTTCCCCCAGAGAATTACATCAGAGGAACTGTCTCTTTGGTGCTATGAGCTTGTAGAATCCTGGACCATTCTCCGTTCACTGGGGATGTTAAGTTGGTCATTCATTCAGCATTCGCTTCACTTTGTTGTAATTTTAATGGGTCACATATCATGTCCCTCTTCCCATGGCATTGCATTGCCTGGGAAGGAATATAATCAATTTATTTTGTTGTGTTCATTGTTTGGAGATTGGTCCTTAATGTAGCTCAGCTACAGCAGACTGTGGTCTGAGAATCAGGAATTTGGTATCTACTCTTTGTGAAAAGTACGAGTATGTGACAAATGAATGCTAGTCGACAAGACAGCCAGCTCAGCACCTGCAATGATGGATATCATACTTTGTTTGAATTCCCTGCCTGATTGTCAGAAGCAGCAGAATGTTAGTTTTTAATCAGTTCATATTCCACTGTGAATTTAATCAGATTAGACAATGCTGGGATTAAGCAGAGATAGATTTTCTCATAAATCCTCCACCAAGCATTCACATTGGGATCTCATGATGCCCTCGTGGCAATCCATCTCAGGACAAGTTGCATGTACCATTGGTTAATGCATAAACAAGCTGCATGCACGCGCGCGCGCACGCACGCACGCACGCACGCACACACACACACACCTTTTTGTTTTTAAAACTTTCCTCATTATCAAGTTGCCAGTGCAGTTTGCAGCCATTATATAAACGAAAACAATCATGATATGGTTGTTTAAATCGAACTTTTCTTTGTGGAGTGGTGCCTTGTTTGCAAACAGGATATTAAGAATTAATTGTGCATGTCAAGTTTAAATTAACATGGAGTGTAATAATGTGTGCGAGTTGAGAGGTAATTCAGTGTTCGTTGTCCTTTTAAGTGTAAATACAAGCATCTTTAACATAAACATAGTTACTAACTGCTGATAAAAATCATACATGAAAAAAGTTAATGGTTGATGTTTTCAGCTCCATTGGTAATGCAATGGTTAATAAATCGTTCACAAGGGCTTTTGCTCAGGCAGTTAGGTTTTTGCAGGTTTGGATTTTGTTCAAAGACCAAGTTTGACAACATGAAACCGTCCGCATTATTAACAATGTTCATTCCATTAGAAGGACCTCGGACAGTCAGCAGCACAGGAGTAAATTAAAATAAAAAGAAATAAAGAGAAGAAGAAATTGAGTGCACCGAGGTGGAGGGATGTCTTCTTGATTTACTGTAAAGAACCATCCAGAAGGGGAAATATGCAATTCTGCAAATGAAGCATTGGTCTTTCACATATAAGGCTTCAGCAGCTTCCTAAAATGTAGGGCTTGGCAACAGGCAGCATCTATAGGATCTGACACCAGATTACATCACAGGATACTTGAAGTGAAGCAGAATGCCCCATCTGCATAACTCAAGACGATCGGTGTTGTCAAACCGTATTGACCAAAATAGAAACGGCTTTCAGGATGAAATTGAGGTATGCACACTCGCCTCTGAGCTGTCTAACCTGGGATAAAACCCGACCCAGCTGTAAACTGTCATCCTGGTGTTTCACAGGCAGGGCGAGGCGTCAATATGAGTGCTGTCCCTCAGATGGATGTTAAACTTGGTGTCCTGTTTGCCAGCAATACTTGGTAGATGTTAAGAATTTCACTGTGTCCTCAGTGAAGAGTATGTGAGTTATCACCAGCACAATGTACAAATTCCTGCTCTAAACTACAGGGGGCACTGCATCAGCAGTGTAGCTGTGCTCCCAGCAATAGTGCAACCAGCAGCCAAAGACTGAAATGAATGAACCTAAATATAAGGATGAACTTGCCAGGAGAAAGCTAAACAACTTACTGGCTTTGAAAGGCTGACTAAGCAGCCAAAGGAGAGCATGATTCAGAAACATAAATTAACAAGAAAAGAGCAATCAGAGATTGCAGACCCTTGCCAAAACTTGTGTTGGTTGGTGTTTGTGTAGTTTTGTGTGGCATTTATGTACTGGTGTGTTACATAATGAAAAGAGATAATTAGAACTGCCACTTTATAACTGCTGGCAGTGATGACCGGGTACCAAGACGTCCTGCTTTGATGCACCCCACTTTGATCGGACACTTACCCTAACCTTGACGTTTTTTAAAATTATTATTGAATTGAATTCAGAATGGGATTAAAATAAATTCAATTCAGATCAAATGGAAGACCAAATAGGACCAGTCCTGCGTTGGAGTAATCAGAAGGAACCCGACAAGCAAAAAGCAAAGATGAAGTAATCAGGAGGAACATGGATAGGATTCACATTTCAGCTGCTACTCCTCTTCCCTCAAACCCACCTAGACACAGCCAAGTGAGCCTTATTCAAAAAAAAACTAAAACTAAAATAAAATAAAATCCACGTTAAAAATTAAATAATTCGGGATGCCAGACTATGTGTCCGATCAAGTTGAAATTTAAAACGTATATTCCCCATCACAGCGAGATCACAATTGTTATGACTCATATTGATTGATTAAGCGGTTCCAGAGAAAACATTATTCAATATTTTCATAAATCCAATATGACTGTCAAACCATGTGACATCAATTATTCCTTTACAACCTTGTACATGCTTGCCTTGGGGAACATTTATGTGAAGTTTCCCATCGACCTGTCCAGCTGTTCTGGAGAAGAAGATTTTTATATGTTTCAGGGTAAATCCAATATGGCTGCCAAACCATGTGACCTATGACATCACATGTGTGAACCTTTTGTTCCTCATGGATAGTCGGTCATACGTGTAAAGTTTCGCCTTGATCTGTTCAGTTATCTCAAAGAAGATTTTTGAAGGTTTTATTTTAAAAACAATATGGCTGCTGAATCGTGTGACCGATGACATCATCAACATTTTTTTTTGTGGACCATTTTATCCAACGATGACCCTCAAAAAGTATTTCCATACTGATCGGATGGAGCATTCTACATATGAAATTATGACATCATAAAAAAATCACACTCATTCCCCATGAGGAGTACTTGCTTGCCAAGTTTCAATTTTTTCCTTGGTGTGGTTTCAGAGGTCCAAAGTTTTTCCATTTTTCCAACATGGCTGCCATACCATGTGACCTATGACATCATAATTATGATTTAAACATTCTACATGAATAGTCGCACCAATGGTGAAAATTTTGTCTCATTCAGACAAATGGTTGCGGAGAAAAACACAAAAGTTCTGTGCAGACAAACAAACAAACAGACAGACAAACAAACAAATGAAAAATCATGCTTAGCACGACACTTGGCGAATTAGTTGACCTTTCCGGTGGTGGTCAAGCTGTAATGTCATGGAATGTGTGGTGTTTTTTGTTCGTACATTAATAAAATGACGCGACGTCACAAATAACATTATCAGGCGCGCGTTGTCATGGTAACGGCAGCAGATTGAAATTTTCCACAACTCATTTAAAGCCACCATGTGACATTCAACAACTTATCATCGGTGCTTTGTTGCCTTCATTCTGATCGTAGAAAATATTTGAAAATACCTAGGAATATTGCTTTTCAACCAGCTTTATGATCCCATTATCAGGTTTGAAATATGTTGTAAAACAAAAAAAGTATTTTATATGTGTGTTTTACATGTTTTGGGTGACCCTGACCTTGACCTTGGGTCAATTTTGATCAAACTTTGTACACATGTTAATATTA
>CM068962.1:37107325-37123942 GCA_035128595.1 Eptatretus atami | reverse complement strand
GAAGATTATATACAATACATATATACAAATACATATTAATAAATAGCTATATAATATATAATACATGTTGTGTGCTGTTCTTCCTTCGGCAGCTCCGTTAGGGTCGCCATCAGCGATCATCCGTTATGATCCGCATAACTGATTTTGGCACAGGTTTTAACGCCGGATGCCCTTCCTGATGCAACCTGGTACCGCTCTTACGACACAGGGATAAGGATGGGGTTTCGCCCCATGAATTCCGGGCTGCCCACACCCCTCTCATACGCGGCCCATGCGCAGAGCACCCGCCTCAAAGCGAATCCTCCAACCAAGCCTCCGAGTAGCCGGATAACAGCGCGCACGCTCACACGCCGTTATATGATAATATATATATATATATATATATATATAAAATATTATATTAATATTATATATATATATATATATATATACAGTCAACCCCTGCTTCATCGCGGATTCACCTATCGCGCGCCAACCGGTTCATCGCGGGTTTTCCCTGAACAGTAACTATTTTTTCTGGCGGATTCCCCGGTACATCGGCGGTAAATAATTATAAAATATAAATTATTTAAGGCCAATATTATAACGCGTGGGTTGCTCGACCAGTCACAAACGCACGAAACAAAGTTTTTTCGCTTGTGAACTTAGAATATTTCTACGTTTTTTCTCCAAGCCCAGATGGCGCCCAACGCCCTGCACCTTCGAAGGTTTCTGGCAGGGAACCGAAGCGCCAGAGAAGGTCCTGGGACGCTCCGGGAGAAGGTTAAGGTAAAGGTGCTCGATATTGCTTCGGGAAGGAAAAAAGGTTGCCGCCGTGAGAGCACTGCTCATACGCAGCACCTCAAAACGCGACCAGACAGACTAGTCGATCTCCGGCACCTCAACCCACTCACTGCCAACCGACCAGACGCAGACTAGTCGATCTCCGGCAATCTCAAACCCAATCACTGCCAAACTGCGACCAGACCAGAACGCAGTCGATCTCCCGGCACCGTCAAACCCAAATCACTGCCAAACCGATCAGACCAGTAATCGATTTTGGGGAGGCGTCCATTCTCGCGGATTTTCAAACTTAGCGGGGGAGGTTTGGAACGTAACCCCCGCGAGAAACGGGGGATTACGTATATATTGGGTCGACGAAGATAGTACCCTTATTGTCAGTAATTCTGTCTGGTTGTTTGGAATGTTTGTTCGTTGTCATGCAGCATAAATTGGTAGTAAACGTGGGCCGATTTTGAACCAAACTCGGGTGTAGGTACATCTTATGACCTAGTTGCTTTGGAAATGTGAGGTTGCCTAGGGATGCTTTTGGTTCCTAGCACAACCAAAAATCCTTCAAATCGTACCGTCACAGCCTAGCGACCAGGTGAGTGCATCGATACGAATGAAACTTTGCAGTTCATGGTAAACTCAATGGTACTAACAACTTTGCCTCAGGAAATATTGACCGATTTCACTTAGGTCAGGGGTCAAAGGTCAATTAGTGCAAAAATCGATAATATGCGAGAGCTGGAGGTGCCTTCGCGCCAAATGCTACTGCCTCCTAGGGTTATGGTCGGGGATGGGTCATAAAATTCCACTTATCCGGTCTGGAATACATTGTGCACAAACTGATCGAGCCGGATTTTCAATTTATATCTTTGTTCACCCAATTGCACCCCCTCGAACTTTGGGGATTTCCGATTTCAAACCCGCATTTTCGGTACTTTCATTCAAAATGGATACCGAGTAGTTATCAGTAGATGGAACTGGATGAAATTTGATAGCAAATCTTAATGTGATTCCATATTCCACATAATGACATCCATTTTCTCTATATCTAATAGTTATCCATGCTCAGCGATGCATCGCACCTACCGACTTGTAATATATGTATATGTATATGTATATTATTGTTTACGGGCCGGGGTCGGCCGCCACCGACCGCTCTGAACGGAGCCGCAAGTCAGTCGGCCCGAGCCGACTCGCCCGGAATATAAGATCGCCGCTCGGATAACTCCGAGGCGACGGTCTTGTACAGAACCGAAATACCCAATCGGCAGATCACGTGGGTAGGGTCGATTGCCAATCCTCAATGTACCTAATACCACACGTGATCCAAACTACCGGGGTATTCCACCTCGACGGAACTCGTACGGAACAAACCGCCGAGGCAAACTTTGTCGTGCCGCGATTCGAGCGGCGTAAATCGCCGAGAACCGGTCGGTCCAAATCCCCGTCTATTAGCGGCAAAACCAATTGGCTTTCTAACTCCAACACACGAAATGTTTTCAGTCAATGAGGGAATGACGCAACGAGCAGGTTTACATTCACACAAGGACATTTATTATAAGAAACACGTATGCAATAAATAAGGCAAACACGTATGCAATTATACAAGCCAAAAAGCACGACAAAAGAACTACAACGTCTACTTTATATGTACAAGTCATTTACACTTTAAGCAGCAGTTCCTACTTATAATTAGACGGGCCCACGGACACACAGCACACACAACACACACACACCATCCACACACACACACACACACACACACATACAAACACCACGACACACACAAGAAATGGGTGGCTGAGGCCTTTAATCACAGAGCTCCAAGCTCGGAGGACAGGTGAGCCTGAAACTCAGAGCTAACTCGAACCTCTCCCACCTCGTGTGGGTCTTTCAACTTGTCCGGTCCCGGCCTCCCAGCGAGAGCGAGCTGGATCTCAATCGCAGCGATCCTTCCCCGAGCTCCGCGAATCCTCCCTGCGCTTCTCACGATCGTGCCGGTGAGACGAGGCGCCGGGATCTTCCTTCGATGCGTCGCTTCCCCGAGGATCCAACTCCAAGAAGAGGCCGATGTGTCGCAACCAAGCCGGGAAAACAAAATGGAAGAACAAAAAAGCTCCACGAACCAAGAAGAAGAGGAAGAAGAGGAAGAAGCTCCACTCGCAGCTCGACCGAACAACCGGCTCAAGTTCCTTCAACCAAAGCGCAGCCCGGAAGCTCACTGAGCCAGCCGAAGCAAAAGCTTCCGAAGGCCTCAAGCCAAGCAAGCCAAGCAGGACCCGATGGCCTGCTGAACGCTGCTCTCTCCGAAAGCAAAAAGCTTATCTCCACGGGACTCAGCACACGAACTCTGCACACAGGGACTCAGAACGGGACTTCTCACGAACTCTGCACGGGAACTCCCACGAACAAAGAAAGGATCTCCTCTTTTATCGCTTCCCACCCCCTCCCCGCACCCGTCGTGATTCATGCCCTCGGATCCACCTCGCTCAACGCACGGGTGGGGAGGGAAGGTTGTTTGACGTCACGGGATGGGCAGGGTTCTTCTTTCCTCTTTGCAGAAGAGGGGAGGGACTTCATGTTTATCGTCCCTAATCTATTAAATCGATCCGCAGTGCATCTAATCGATCTCTGAACATTTAAACAATGAAAGGTAGCTATCTAGGGACATGCATTTCGACATAGCTGATAAGGGACTGTATGTTGTGTGCAATTGAATTCCAAATTCGTAACACTACCCACTCCCCTTTTTACCAGACCTTCGTCCTCCGAGTCGTCAAATTTTCATGTGCAAGCATGTGTAAGTTTCCCTAGTAACGTTCTACCTTCTGATTCCCTGATGCGACATTCTTTAAACCGTGTCCCAAAATAAATACCTAATGCGCTTGCGTAACTAACTAACAAACTCTCAGACTCATTCCAGAACAACTTTAACTAAATTGCGCGCACTAAAAACAAACATAGTCAGGCGGGGGGTTCACGTATTTACAATTTTCAACTCACTTAACCTTAACTTATAAAATTTACACTAAACCCATTGGCCCCAGGACTTGTAATCTGTGAAAGGGGAAAGGGGAAAGGCAAAAGTCCGTTGCAAAGTCTTGGTGTCAGGGGAATGGATGGAGATGGTCGCAAAACAAATGGACATGAGAATGCAACGGGCTGCCTGCAGGGCAGTCCTCTTGCAAAACTGATGTTCCTTGGGCGGCAACATGGTGATGGATGGACACAGGGCAACCAAAACAAGGGGCTAGCAGGCATGGGGTCAATGGCAGAGGCAGGCAAACGAGGCATGGCAAGGTAAAGTTCCATGCAGAACAGGCGGCTGCAGCACAAACAGGCCGAAATCAGGTGAAGCTGGCCGGCCTCTGGTGTGGTTCCATCAGGTCTTGGAGGAGGTGCGGTGGTGCCTGGCCGACTTTGAAGGCGGCCTCAGACCTAGCCTAACTGTCCCCCCCCCGACTCTATTTGCTTTGCCTGTCTTCTGTCCATACCCGCTCGCCATTAATTTGCCACAAAACAACAAAATTTAGCCCCTTTATTTTTATTATTTTTATTCTCCCTTAACAATTGTCTCCCTAACCCCTTTATCGTCATTGTCCGGCTAAACTATCCTGTCCCAACCTAGCCTACTCCCAACGCCCTACGTCCCTCTATGGAGGGGAATAAGAGAGCTAACGTCTGTCTGAAGGCCCAATTAAGCTCAGACATGGCCTCCTCAGAGTTCAGCGATCTCCAGGTGAGTCAGCGGCCTACAACGGGCCGAAGGGATGGATGGTCGAAGGGGTACATTTCTCCTATCTACCCTAAAATTCATTAACACTGAAACTACCCCCGGGGCTTTCCAAAAACGCCTCACACTTTAAAAACTATCGGTTTCTAAAAACCATGATTCCCCGTCGCCTGTGTTGGTGTGCATTATAAATTTGGGCCTTGCCTCAAATTTCATACCGTGCCCTCGCACATTTCCTGCTGGGCAGCGTGGCTCAACTGGCAGGAACTCCCCCCCTGCGAAACTCTAACCAATGGCACCCCCAGGCCCGCAGGCTGCCTCCGAGCCTAGCTGCTCCTACAACCGGCGGGGTTGCCCTCTCTGGCATTGCCCCGCAATCCGATGCCCCTGGCGTGTTGATGCCCGCGGGTCGCCTTTTCCGAGGTCGGCCCGTGCCTCACTACACTGCCCCGTGGAATTCTGGCCTACGGGTCCCATTTCCGAGCGGGTCGCCCAGTGCCACCTACACTACCCGGCCCCTCTTGGGCCCTTGGCCTACTCTGGCCGACTCTGTCCAGTGCGCCCGGGGTGCCCGCACTAAACAAATACTCACTTTCCACAGCCACGTCCCAGCCGGTCCATGAACTCTTGCACCCCTCCAGAACGGGTTTCGTGTCTTCTCGTCGACAGCCCAACAAAACGACCTCCTGTTAGTAAATTTGAATAAACCCACTAGCTAACATTAAACTGACCCCACGGGTCACTTGGGTGGGAATCACGCCTTCCCCCAACCAAGTCATTCGCACCAGCATACCACATTCGACTCCACTGCGCCACTTAGGGCCCACTGTCCTACACTCATTCCTCACACACTTTCATTTCGCAACTCCACACCAACAACACTCCACACTTGCCATCCTTCTAACTAAATCCCTGAGCTAACTCGTGCTCCCTCGCATCCTTAAACTCATGCACGTTCCATTACTCTACGTAGCTAAGGCTACGTCTGCCACTGACACATTTCCAGTCTGTCCGTGTCTCCAAAAATCCAAAAATTCGCTTTCTAATCTAAAATAAAATCCCTCAACTAATCCATTCCACGGGCTCCCATGAGGTACAACCCATGTCCCCATGAAGCCGGTCCTCACTTAACTCTAACCTCATCCTCCATACCTAGTACTTCTGTGCCCCCAAACAAGGGGGTCTTCCACCCTTGCCTGGGAATCCTGTCACGGACCGAAGGCGAGGCTTTGCTTTCTCAACCTGTTTTTTTTTTCATAATGCGCACCACCGACGCGGCAGGTCCAGCCCGCTCTTTTCCGTGACGTCAATGGCAAGCTGCTTGTGCCCCCGCACCTCGTCCCTCTTGGACGGTACATCCGGCTAGGAAATTCCCTTCTGCAGGATTCAAACACACGTGAGCCAGACATGACGTCACTTCTGCGAATCTCATAAGCAAGCCCCCCGCGTTTTCGAGGGGTTCCCCAGCGAACACATGTGCCTGCTCGTCGGAGCTCTTTACAAACACGCTCGCGTGGAGAACCCATCCGGTCAAATTACGAATCCAAGCCTGAAGCTTCTGTCCGTCTGCGGATCGGCTAACATCAGCGGCTGGCGTTTCCGGACCGGGTTTCACCTGCGCAGCCGCGCACGTGGCGGCCTTGTGCGTAGCAACAGCACGGACCCCGCGCGTCGCTGCTGTGCAAAACCAGGCAACGGTGCTCAAAATATCTGCGGTCCAGCTACTCGGCCCTTGTCCTTCATCTGGTCCCGTCGTCGTCGCGTCAGACGCACACACTCCTGCGTGCCACGACGCTCACACACTCCAGCGCATGGCACTCGGCCACGGGGATGCGGTTGCGTTCTCCGCATACCGACTGTCATCTCCCTCACGTAAAGCGACCTCGACACACGCGTGTCCTCTCTCACACATCGCCTTTCAACTCACCACATATACATACTAACCACACACGCGGTTCCTGTCACACGCGGTGTTTCATCCCAACACACGTTGCTTCATCCACAACACGGTCTAGGTCTTACATCCACAACTACGGTGCGTTCTCACACACACGGTTTCATCATCCACACCGGTCTTACCAAAGTCCACACACGGTGCTTCATCCACACACACGGTGCTTCATCCACACACGTGCTTCATCCACACACGCGCTTCATACACACACGGGCTTCATCCACACACGGGTTTCATCACAACTTATCACACACGGTGCTACATCCACACACGGTGCTTCATCCACACCATGCGTGCTGGAAAGCACGCATTTGGGCACACTCCGCAAACACACATTTCGACACCAACACCACCGGAACAACCACGCTGGATTAGCACCACTCAAGGGGTCCCGGGGTTTCCATAACCCCCAAGCTCGCGTGCACCCATTCAACAGCACTCGCCCCCTTTACCTCGCAAGGCTCGACCAGAGCTCTCCTCGTCGCGATCCGCCTCAAAGGGGGCACAGTCCCTCACCTCGTTCCTGAAGGAGGCATCCCTGCTGCTCGCACCGGGTCACAAAACACTCCCCCAGCTCAACCCATTGTCCCTCACTTATCCCTACCTGTGTGTGCTCGTCAATTACCTGGGTTTCTCCTCTACTTGCTTTATATCCAGTCACCTCGTTTATAATTTCCGTTTCTTCCTGGCTTTTCGTCTCTGTTTCCTGTTCTATTCCGGTGGCTTGGTGTTCCCTTCCTTTGTCTCCTGCGTCTCCGTGCATTTCTCAGTTCACCTCCACGTGTCTCGTCCTGCATGCTCAGTCACCTCATTTAATTTTTCCCTCTGTGTCACCGTCACTTTTTCCGTCACCTGCACGAGTCTCGCCCAACGCGTCCCGAATTAATTTTGTCCTCCACCGCGGAGCCGACACAATCCACACTCTCCCTAGCTCGCTCGATGGTTCGGTGCCTCTGCCACGTGGCGCCGCCATTTGTGCACTCCACTGCCCGTATCTCGCACAATGCAGGCGCCATTATGCCTCTTATGCCCAGACTTACTGCCTTTTGCCCTTCCTGGAGGTCCAGCCCCATGCTCTGCATTTCACCCCGCATTGCCGCATATCGCTCTGAATGCTTGCATGTTCGCATCCATTTGCTTTGTATATTGATCCATTTTTCCCATCAACGCCTCGAACATGTCTCTTACGTCAAATAACCAACTGGCAGTCGCTTCGCCATTATCGGGCGCGGATCGCCGGGGACTGAGAGGATTTTGACGAGGGAGGGAGGGGGTGTTCATACCGCGGCCCCGCCCTGCGCCCATTGCGGACTGCATTTATTTGCGGAAAGTCAACCTGCATATGGGAGTGTCCTGCATGGTCCATTTCTCCTGAGCCATAGATTCTAACATTCCAAAATCCATTCCTAATCCCTCCTGCCCTGCTCACCTGGCTGAACATTTTACGTGCTGGGAATAAATTTATAACGCTCGTATTTGGGACACGGGGTTTGCTCCGATACCCCTGATCCGACTCCGGAATTTTGCTACGGAGGTGGAGGGGCCGAATCGCACTCCTCACACCAATTGTTACGCCGGGGGGTCGGCCGCCAACCGACGTCTGAACGGAAACCGCAAGTCGAGTCGGCCGACCGATCGCCCGGAATATAGATCGCCCGGATAACTCCGAGCGACGGGTCCTTGTACAAGAACCGAAATACGCCAATCGGCAGATCACGTGGGTAGGGTCGATTGCCATCTTCAATGTACCTAAATACCCACGTGATCCAACTACCGGGGTATTCCACCCTCGACGGACTACTACGGAACAAACCGCCGAGGCGAGCTTGTCCGTGCGCGATTCGAGCGGCGTAATGCCGAGAACCGTCGGTCCAAATGTCCCCTATTACGGCAAACCAACGCTTCTTAACTCCCACACAACGAAATGTCAGTCAATGAGGGAATGGACGCACACGAGCAGGTTTACATTCACACAAGGACATTTATGTATAATGAAACACGTATGCAATTAAATAAGGCAAAACACGTATGCAATATATACAAGCAACAAAACAGACAAAAGAACTACAACCTCTACTTATTATGTACAGTCATTTACAACTTAACAGCAGTTCTACTTATTAGACGGGCCCACGGACACACATGTCACGCACACACACACACACACACACACACACACACACAAGAAAAGGTGGCTGAGCCTTTAATCACGAGCTCCAGCTCGGAGGACAGGTGACTGAAACTCAGAGCCTAACTCGAACCTCTCCACCTCGTGTGGTCTTCACTTGTCCCGGCCCCCGGGCTCCAGCGAGAGCGAGCTGGATCCCCAATCGCCGCGATCCTTCCCGAGACCTCCGCGAATCCTCCCGCGTTCTCAACACGTGCCGTGAGACGAGCGCCCGATCCTTCCTGTCGATGCGTCGCTTCCCCGAGGATCCAACTCCAAGAAGAGGCCGATGCGTCGCACCAAGCCGGGAAACAAAAAGTGAGCACAAAAAGCTCCACGAACCAAGAAGAAGAGGAAGAAGAGGAAGAAGCCTCCACTCGCAGCTCGAGCCGAACAAACCGGCTCAAGTTCCTTCCAAACAAAAGCAGCAGCCGAAGCTCACTGAGCCAGCCGAACAAAAAAGCTTCCGAAGGCCTCAAGCCAAAGCAAGCCAAGCAGGACCCGATGCCTGCTGAACGACTGCTCTCTCCGAAGCAAAAAGCTTACTCCTCCCACGGACTCAGCACACGAACTCTGCACACGGGACTCAGAACGGGAACCTCTTCACAGAACTCTGCCACGGGACTCCACACGAACAAAGAAAGGATCTCCTCTTTATCCTTCCCACCCTCCCCCGCACCCGGCGTGAACTCATTCCCTCGTGATCCACCCCTCGCTCAACCACGGTGGGAGGAGTTGTTGACGTCACGGATGGCAGGGTCTTTCTTCCTCTTTGCAGAAGAGGGGGAGGGACGTCTCCATTGTTTCGTTCCCTAACTATTAAATCGATCCGCAGCGCATCTAATCGATCTCTGAACATTTAAATAATGAAAGGTGAGCTATCAGGGAACATGCACTTATCGACATAGCTGACTAAGGGAACCTGTATGTTGTGTGCAATTAATTCCAAATTCGTAACATATTTAATTTATGCAAAGCTGGACAGAATACAGGCTTCCATTAAGCAGGATATTTGGACTTGGTGGTATAGTGGTTGGAGCACTCCTCCAAGTCTGGGAGGTTGGTGTTCAAAACCGGCCAAGTTAAACCAAAGACCATTAAAATGGTATGTGCTGCTTCCTTGCCTTGACATTCAGCATTTAAAAGGATAAAAGCATGGACAATCCCCATAGATTGCATTGAGTGGGAGGAGGAAATGTCCTGCTGAGTGTGATGAGAAAGGCAGTTGCCATTGTTGTGACATCACTGGCACCAGAGTAATCCTGGGAAGGAATGGTACTTCCCAAGCTCAGTAGAGAGTACATAGAAATGACACCCTGTGCTGTGTCAAGTATATATTTAAATTTTAATTTAAAAATGATTTCAATGATCGATAAAAAAAATCCCGAAGTTTTGTGCGATTGAAGCAGTCTAATCCACCAACCCCTCATACCCACCATATATATAAACATGTCCAAGTACTGTAAACTGGAGGTTCTTGGAAGTATTATGAGGGATTTGTGTCTATGTTCAAGTAATAAATCAATTTAAATATAGGTTTAAAGGCGTATAAATAATTTAATTTCTGGTTTAACACCGTTTTCCCGATGTCTATTACACTACCCTATCTAACATGGTGCATTAATTAGTTTTTGTACCTGTTGTTTGTGTCCTTTATAACATCCTTAAAAACAGTAAGTTTCCTGTTTGGAATGATTTTCAATTTTGTTTGAATGCAGACAGGCAAACAGAGTAAAAAATTATCTCACTCCTCTCTGCGCATGGATGATCGTGTCAATTCAGAGCCAAATTACTGTGAAAGGGATGGTCATTTTCCAATTCATGTTCCGAATCGTGCTCAAAATATAACATTCAATTTTTAAATAAGTTGGTCTCGATCATAAATTGACAATCAAAAACTGATAAGACGGACGGACAGACATGAACCAATTGCTTAACCCTGCTTTTAACTTCACATGCATGGTGTAATAAATCTATAAAACTCAGCCAAGCTCCATTTATAGATTTATTGAAACCATAACATGACCACAATTGGTCAACTCATGAACCCACAAATATAAAGAATGAGCACATTAGCTGTGTTATCGTACCATTAGCTCTTTTGGTGACATCACATCATTTAGGAAAGCATAACGCTCTGCTGAACTTTGGCAATTGTTGTTTGCAAGGTCCATCTGGCTTCACAGTAGTGGAGGGAGAGAGGGGAGAGAGAGAGAGAGAGAGAGAGAGAGAGAGAGAGAGAGAGAGAGAGAGAGAGAGAGAGAAGGAAAGAGAGAGGTGAGAGAGGAGAGAGAGGCGAGAGGGGGGGGAGAGAGGAGAGCAGAGAGAGGCGAAAGAGCTGAATGACGAAGGAAACTAGATGTAACTATAATCAAATTTTGGGGGATTAAATATATATATATATATATATATATATATATATATATATATATATATATATATATATATAATGTGTGGGTGGGTGTACAGGTTATTATATTTTCAACAAATTGAAACAACATTAAAAATCTATGAATATGGAATCTTAGCTTGATTTCGAATTAATGTACCAAGGAGCAAACACTTGGACATGCAAATATGTGGAACTCACAATACGTGACAATATGTGGAATAAGAATGCAATATGTGATAATGCTCATGGGAAATTCCTTGAGGAGCCACAAACATCTTCGGTGTCTCGGATGGGTTTAATCTCTGAACTGACTAAAAACTGTCAGATTGGTGCTTCACAGGCAGGGCGTTGGAGTGACAAGGTGTTTATTTATTATGTATATAAAATGCTTGCTGTGCTTGGATGTAGGTTTTTGCTGAGTGTCCCATCTGCTCGTATTAGTTTGGTAGATGTTAAAACCCATGGTGATTTTGTGAAAAGTCGGTGTATTTCCTTTTGCCGGCACCGATGAACAAATCTAATTTCCTGCACTGACTATCCATGAAGAAGGCAAAGGGCCAACCACTCATTTAATCTTGGCACACTGATCCTGCTTTGCGCCAGAGCACAGGGAGATCCATCAGAGATGTGCAACAACGGCATCTTTTGACTCCTCTTTTTCCATAATCCACACATTTCCTTTCCTTCCTTCCCCCAATGCTCATTTCTCTTTTAATAAACCCTTCTCTCTGAAATCCACTACACCTCTTCTCCTTTTCTCTTTTTTATAAAATATAGCCTCTCCCTCAACCCGACCCCTCAATCCTTTGTAATAATGATGTAGAGAGTGCTTTGTTACAAGCAATACAATTCCACGAACAGATGAACATACAGCAGTATTTTTCAATAATATGTGAAGAAAAAGGTGTGAGATATGTTAACACATGCTGTTATTGGATGAGAGATCAAAACGATTATTTAACCTCAAACATTTATCATGTCCTGAGTATGCAATCTGGGTTCTATGTCAATAGTGATGGATAACAACTTTTTTCACTTTGTTCTGGGATCCTTCCCCCAGAGAATTACATCAGAGGAACTGTCTCTTTGGTGCTATGAGCTTGTAAATCCTGGACCATTCTCCGTTCACTGGGGATGTTAAGTTGGTCATTCATTCAGCATTCGCTTCACTTTTTGTAATTTTAATGGGTCACATATCATGTCCCTCTTCCCATGGCATTGCATTGCCTGGAAGGAATATAATCAATTTATTTTGTTGTGTTCATTGTTTGGAGATTGGTCCTTAATGCTACTCAGCTACAGCAGACTGTGGTCTGAGAATCAGGAATTTGGGGTATCTACTCTTTTGTGAAAAGTACGAGTATGTGAAAATGAATGCTAGTCGACAAGACAGCCAGCTCAGCACCTGCAATGATGGAATTCATACTTTGTTTGAATTCCCTGCCTGATTGTCAGAAGCAGCAGAATGTTAGTTTTTAATCAGTTCCTTAACTGTGAATTTAATCAGATTAGACAATGCTGGGATTAAGCAGAGATAGATTTTCTCAATAAATCCTCCACCAAGCATTCACATTGGGATCTCATGATGCCCTCTTGGCAATCCATCTCAGGACAAGTTGCATGTACCATTGGTTAATGCATAAACAAGCTGCATGCCACGCGCGAGCAGCACGCACAGCACCACACCTTTTTGTTTTTAAAACTTTCCTCATTATCAGTTGCAGTGCAGTTTGCAGCCATTATATAACGAAAACAATCATGATATGGTTGTTTAATCGAACTTTTCTCTTTGTGGAGTGGTGCCTTGTTTGCAACACAGGATATAAGAATTAATTGTGCATGTCAAGTTTAAATTAACATGGAGTGTATATGTGGTGCGAGTTGAGAGGTAATTCAGTGTTCGTTGTCCTTTTAAGTGTAAATACAAGCATCTTTAAAATAAACATAGTACTAACTGCTGATAAAAATCATACATGAAAAAAGTTAATGGTTGATGTTTTCAGCTCCATTGGTAATGCAATGGTTATATAATCGTTTCACAAAGGGCTTTTGCTCAGGCAGTTAGGTTTTTGCAGGTTTGGATTTGTTCTAAAGACCAAGTTTGACAACATGAAACCGTCCGCATTATTACAATGTTCATTCCATTAGAAGGACCTCGGACAGTCAGCAGCACAGGAGTAAATTTAAATAAAAAAAAAAAGAGAAGAGAAATTGATGGCACCGAGGTGGAGGGATGTCTTCTTGATTTACTGTAAAGAACCATCCAGAAGGGGAAATATGCAATTCTGGCAAATGAAGCATTGGTCTTTCACATATAAGGCTTCAGCAGCTTCTAAAATGTAGGGCTTGGCAACAGGCAGCATCTATAGATCAACACAGATTACATACAGGATACTTGAAGTGAAGCAGATGCCCCATCTGCATAACTCAAGACGATCGGTTGTGTCAAACCGTATTGACCAAATAGAAACGGCTTTCAGGATGAATTGAGGTATGCACACTCGCCTCTGAGCTGTCTACCTGGGATAAACCCGACCCAGCTGTAAACTGTCTCCTGGTGTTTCACAGGCAGGGCGAGGCTCAATATGAGTGCTGTCCCTCAGATGGATGTTAACTTGGTGTCCTGTTTGCCAGCAATACTGGTAGATGTTAAGAATTCACTGTGTCCTCAGTGAAGTAATGTGAGTTATCACCAGCACAATGTACAAATTCCTGCTCTAAACTACAGGGGGCACTGCATCAGCAGTGTAGCTGTGCTCCAGCAATAGTGCAACCAGCAGCCAAAGACTGAAATGAATGAACCTAAATTAAGGAATGAATTGCCAGGAGAAAGCTAAACAACTTACTGGCTTTGAAAGGCTGACTAAGCAGCAAAGGAGAGCATGATTCAGAACAATAAATAACAAGAAAGAGCAATCAAGAAATTGCAGACCCTTGCCAAACTTGTGTTGTGTGGTGTTTTGTGTAGTTTTGTGTGGCATTTATGTACTGGTGTGTTAACATAATGAAAAAAAAGATAATTAGAACTGCACTTTTATAACTGCTGGCAGTGATGACCGGGTACCAAAGACGTCCTGCTTGATGCACCCACTTTGATCGGACACCTACCCTAACCTTGACGTTTTTTAAAATTATTATTGAATTGAATTCAGAATGGGATTAAAATAAATTAAATTCAGATCAAATGGAAGACCAATAGGACCAGTCCTGCTTGGAGTAATCAGAAGGAACCCGAACAAGCAAAAAGCAAAAGATGAAGTAATCAGGAGGAACATGGATAGATTCACATTTCAGCTTCTACTCTTTCCCTCAAACCACCTAGACACAGCCAAGTGAGCTTATTCAAAAAAAACTAAAACTAAAATAAAATAAAATCCACGTTAAAAATTAAATAATTCGGGATGCGCAACTATGTGTCCGATCAAGTTGAAATTTAAAACGATATTCCCATCAAGCGAGATCACAATTGTTATGACTCATATTGATTGATTAAGCGGTTCCAGAGAAAATTATTCATAATTTTCATAAATCCAATATGACTGTCAAACCATGTGACATCATATTATTCCTTTACAACCTTGTACATGCTTGCCTTGGGGAACATTTATGTGAAGTTTCCCATCGACCTGTCCAGCTGTTCTGGAGAAGAAGATTTTTATATGTTTCAGGGTAAATCCAATATGGCTGCCAACACATCCACTCACATGTGTGAACCTTTTTTTCCTATGGATAGTCGGTCATACGTGTAAAGTTTCGCCTTGATCTGCTTCAGTTATCTCAAAGAGATTTTTGAAGGTTTTATTTTAAAAACAATATGGCTGCTGAATCGTGTGACCGATGACACATCAACATTTTTTTTTGTGGACCATTTTATCCACATGACCCTCAAAAGTATTCATCGATCGGATGGAGCATTCTACATATGAAATTATGACATCATAAAAAAATCACACTCATTCCCCATGAGGAGTACTTGCTTGCCAAGTTTCAATTTTTTCCTTGGTGTGGTTCAGAGGTCCAAAGTTTTTCCATTTTTCCAACATGGCTGCATACCATGTGACCTATGACATCATAATTATGATTTAAACATTCTACATGAATAGTCGCACCAATGGTGAAAATTTTTGTCTCATTCAGACAAATGGTTGCGGAGAAAAACACAAAAGTTCTGTGCAGCAAAACAACAAACAGACAGACAAACAAACAAATGAAAATCATGCTTAGCACGACACTTGGCGAATTAGTTGACCTTTCCGTGTGGTGGTCCAAGCTGTAATGTCATGGAAGTGTGGTGTTTATTTGTTCGTACATTAATAAAATGACGCGAGTCACAAATAACAATTATCAGGCGGCGTTGTCATGGTAACGGCAGCAGATTGAATTTTCACAACTCATTAAAGCCACCATGTGACATTCAACAACTTATCATCGGTGCTTGTTGCCTTCATTCTGATCGTAGAAAATATTTGAAAATACCTAGGAATATGCTTTTCAACGCAGCTTTATGATCCATTCAGGTTTGAAATATGTTGTAAAACAAAAAAGTATTATATTGTGTTTTACATGTTTGGGTGACCCTGACCTTGACCTTGGTCAATTTTGATCAAACTTTGTACACAGTTAATATTACATGCATAAATAGACAGTATAATTTTCATTTTAATAACTGCAAAACTCTTTGAGAATAGCCATGTGTAATTCACAAATTCCCATTGGTTTACAATGGGTGATAATATAAAGTGATGCAGAATCCAGATCCTGATCTTGAACATCACAAAAAGTCACATATTTTTGCACTGTGGATTTCTATCAGCTGTTAAAATTTCATCAAATCGGTTAAGAATTGTGACCTGTAGAAACGAATAGAATTTTTTTTAAATCACGCCAATAGCTAAAAACTTTGACGTCATACGCTTGCGAAAACTGTGCATAATTTGTACTAACATGCATTTTAAAACATTTAGATATTCCATTGAAGTTTGTTTTGGCGTCAAACAGGAAGTCGCTACGACTTCCGGTTACCGAAGTTATGTTCAAAAGCGTTTTCCCCTGTTTATTGAACGTAACGTCGTGACGTTAAGTGCGATTATGATCTGATTTGATCCCAGACTATTTCAGCAAGATTGGCTATCACGTGTTAAAATTTGAGAACTATTGCTTCAGTAGTTCTGGCTGCACACCAGCGTAAATATTTTTTTTAAATGACGTCAATAGGCAAAACTTTGACATCATACGCTTGCGAAAACTATGCGTAATTTGTAATAAGATGCATTTAGTAATCATTTAGATATTTGAATGAGTTTAATTTGGCGTCAACCGAAGTCGCTACGACTTCCGTCACTGAGTTATGTCCAAAAATGTGTTTTCACGTTGTGTGACGTCACGTCATGACGTTTAGTCCGATTAGACGGGTTTGGACGCGGACCGTCTCAATGTGGATTGCCTATCAGGTGTAAAAATTTAAGAACGACTGGTCCAGCCGTTTGGGCTGTAGATGACTGGACAAACAAACAAACAAACCAACAAGCATTCATAGACTGGTACTTACGAAATCGTCAACTTGACCTCTGACCTTGTCTACTAAAAGCTGTCTCTAGAGA
>CM068962.1:37097272-37107300 GCA_035128595.1 Eptatretus atami | reverse complement strand
TAATGGCACGCTACTGGATGATTAAAAAAAAAAAACATGGAAAACTCGGCACCGAGTACTCTAAAATTATTAGCCGAGGGAAGGAACGTATTTCATCGCTACTCCAACTCGAGGGCTGCGGAGGTTGCAGTGACTTTCTGAAAGAGCCTTGGAACAGGCTACGAGAACGAAACTACCAGTTGGTTCAGATCAGTGATCCCTCTACCAAAATAAGGAGTGAGGAAGGCATTTTGTAGAACGTTCTGGAGATAGCCTTCCTCCCAATCCTTGAACATCCCGACCAATAGAAGCACGACCAGACAAAAACCAAAAGGCTACAGATACCCAACAAAACAGCCGAACGACATAAATTAATTGTGTTAGCGCACACGCTTATGTATTAGCAATTTCAAGTGTTTTATAGAACACCACAGCGTTCTTGAGCTTAGTTCGATTTCACACTTACTCATCTGCCATACTTAGCGTTAATTTTAGTAGTATTATATCGCATATGGAACCTAATTTTCTGCATGTTCCGGTTTTATTTCCTTCCCAGAATTACGATTATGGGGTACGCAATCGATCGTGTAGCTTGCTCACCGTCCCATTCCAAGGAACGCGGAGCGAGCCACTACACGGCGGCGATCGCAATATGACACAACATTGTACGTGTTAAGAGGAGTGGGCGTCCTCCTCCCATCCTCGAAAACCGCTGAGGATTAGATCACCTATACTCTTCCCGTGGGGATGCGCCCCCGAGCTTACCAAAGGTAGAACACACCAGCTTTTTTCTCAGTTCATTCGGCTAACATTTCAGGAGTACATGGAAGTTCAACATTTAAAACACACAGAAAGACAAAACAAACACACAAACAAAAACAGATCTAGATTTATCTTGTCCAGGCAGTAAGATACTAGTATGGACCCGGGAACCCGTTGAAGGTTCGCCGTTTGTAGAAGCAGTTGATAGCAATACAAAAATGCTTGCTTCAAAACCAAAAAGAAAAAAAACCATGATTTAGGCTCCAAGCAAAACGGTATACGCGAGTAAAGTATGTTTGGCATTTGATCATAACTACCTCCCCGCAAGAAGTACTTCGTCAGAATCGGAAAATTTTGACTTTTTTAAGATAATTTTTTCGCTTGCCTGATAATTTTGCTTTGAACAACTACGCTTGATTTACTGCAATACGCAAGATGAGAATGGTGAGTAGGTGGCCCGTTAAATTTTTGTTGCTATCAGTGTACCGTTTTGGCTGTATTTCGGGAAATGGGAAAACATACTAACGATAATACATATATAGCCAATACCCTACATTTTACAAGTATGAGAGTTTGTTATTAAGATATATCCTAGATAAGCATGAAAATCCAGCCAATGTTTACACATTTGCAATTGCTGTTTTTTCTGCATTCATGAAAAAAGATGTTATTACATTAACAACTTGCGCTATGCAGATGGTTCTTATGGTAGCAATGCGGTAAACAAACGTGCACATTCAGAAACGAGGCCAACTCTGGCAAGACAGTGCGGGGGTACTACACGGAGACACTATTTTGTAAATTGTCATTGAGCATCTCTCAGCATTCATTGCTGGCCGAGATGTTTTTTTTTATTAACTGTTTTTATACTTTTTTGTAACCTTGGAATTATAGTCTGTGTAAAGTTATGCGATCGGCAAGCAGTCCCGTCTGGTACTGAGTTGAGTAAGTCCAAAGTCAGTCCAGCAGTCAGTCCCGTTAACAAACTTCAGTCATTATCGCTTTGAACCCGCAACACTCCGTGATTTGACGAAAGATAGCCATAAGCGTTCACAATCTGTGCCTCAAAGAAGGTTATAATTGACTGCATCAAAATCCTTGTGCTCATTTAGGGGATGTGCAAGGGGGGGAATTTGCACCCCCTCCTCCCCCCCCCAAATAGGTTTTTGCCTCCTCTATCTCCTGAACTACGACACAATTTCGAATGAACTTGACACACCTTCATTCACCCATGATGTATTCACAGTTTTGTTCAAGGCATTTTAAAAAAGCAGGCATATCAAAGGAGTCTGCAGGGGTTTGAGGGTCTGCCGGGGGTTTCGAGTAAACCTTGCTCCTTGATCAGGTTTGAGTAGATTCCCGAATAGTTGGCGGTTACCTATTTTTTAATATTCCCTCCCATTACCATCGACCTTCAACAAATCGCTAAGGTGGACCATAGTACTCTCACTTTCACCCAACACAAGTCCTCTACCTTCATGCCTTTTGTTGTTCATTAAGGGACAAAGTTGCCCAGCTTATGTATTTTCTAGGACCCACACCATCACATTTAGGCAAATCGGGTTGTCCAAGCAATGAATTGAATGTTTGCTTGTAAGCTTCCCCATTTTGAGGGATGAGGAAACCTCATGTGTAAGGGAGCATGGCTTTGTAGGATTAGATTTACGGTGAGGGAAATTAAAAAAGGAGCACCGACGTTTTAGATTTACCGTATCTCATTTTTAAAAAAAAAAAAACGACGAAAGGTTGCAGGAGTGGTGAGTCCAAAGCTAGGGTTGGTTTGGAAATTTTTAGGGGGCCAGAAGGAGTGTTTGTTGTATGGTTGTGTACTCAAGTATGCAGACGTGTGGTAGACAAGAGCAAAAGTTATTACATGAAATCTACAAGAACATGTTCTAGATGTAAACGGTATTGGACCAGGGGCCTATAGTCCACTTTTTTGTATTTTCAGACAGTGATACTTGATTTGTGTAAAGCCATAGAATTGGTGTGGGGTGAAAAGGGAAGAGTGAGGAAGATTAAGATTATTCAAATGGAAGAAAACTAAAGTCAGATAAAGAAGCATCTTTTCAAAAACAAATGCATTAACCGAGGGAAATGAATGGAGGTTTGGTGGGTCAAAATATAAATTATTTCTTTTCAAGATGAAATTTCTTCATCATTTGCTCTCTCACCTGGGAAAGACAGAGAGAGGGGCAGGAGGGGAGAGAGGGGTTTGGGAGCGGAGAGAGAAGAGAGAGAGAGGAGAGGAGAAGAGAGAGACGAGAGAGAGAGAGAGAAGAGGAAGAGAAGGAGAGACGAGAGAGATGAGACGAGAGAGAGAAGAGAGAGGAGAGAGAAGAGAGAAGGACAGAGAGACAGAGAGCAGAAGACAGAGAAACACGAGAGAAGAAACAGAGAGAGAGAGAGGAACGAGGGGAGATGAAGACGAGGGAGAGCTGAGAGAGCAACGACAGAGAGGACTGCGAGAGACGAGAGGAGACGAGGAGTGTACGAGAGGAGAGACAGAGAAGAAGACAGGAGAGAGAGAGAGAAGAAGATGACCAAGAGGAGGAGACGACAGACGGGAGAGAGATGAAGTGTAGATGACAGAAAGAAACGAGAGGAAGAGACGACCGCGAGGAACGAAGAGAGAGTGAATAGAGAGAGAGAGAGAGAGACAGACATGACGAGAGAGAATGAGAGAAGGAAGACGACGAAGAGACGAAGACAAAGCAAACAGAGAGACAAGGAGAGAAAAATAGACGCAATCAGAGAAAGAGCAAACCCGTGAGACAACAGCCGCCCGCGAAGCCGAGACGAGAGAACAAGAAACCTAGACACAGAAGACACCACAGCACAGAGCACCAGAGACAACGGACGCAGGACCGACCGACCCGAAAGTACGGACGAGCACAGCACAAGCACACCAGACGGCTCAAAGAACAACAGCAGAGAGAGAGAGGCCAGAGCGAGCAACAGACCAACCGAGACCGACGGCAAGACGAGGGACAGACGAAGAACCATGAATGAAACACCCAAGGGACAAAGAACTGACTCGAGTAGAGAGCCCAGAAGCGGAACGAACGACGAAGAGAGAGACGGAGAGAGAGACCCGAGAGAGGCGAGCATCGAGAAGAAGAGAGACTGAAGACATCGAAGAGATGACGATTGACGAGAGAGGAAAGAGAAAGAGATCGAGACCAGCAGATAAGAAAACCGAAAAAAAAACATCGACCATGCAAGAGAAAGACAGGAACAGGACGAGAGAGAGACAGAGGAACGCAGGACAGACAGAGAGACACGATGTGAAGAGGAGCCAGGAAGAACCCGACGAGAGACAGGAGAGAGACGACAGCGAGACAGATGATGAGACCGCAGAAGACCGAGCAGCACACTGAGAGAGAGACAGAGGGGAACAGAGAGGAGACCAGAGAGACAGAGAGACCCGGGAAAGAAACGGGAGAGAGGAGACCAGAGAGACAGAATAAGACAGAACGAGAGAGAGAGCAGCGAGAACGATGAGCACAATTCTACAATACGGACATGTTCTGCAGAATTAATCTTTCAATACAAATCAGGGTGCGCTAGACAGAAGCAAGGTTACCGATGGTAACAAGGACACATGAATCCTGGCATTGGGCCAAACAGGGGAAGTTGGACATTACCAAACAACAGAGAATGGATAAACAAAGAAGAAGAGGAGACGAGAGAGGAAGGGCGCGAAAAGCAACTGTAAGTAATGAGGTTGGTTACGTGTTAAAACGGCTAAAAGTATAATGTTCATGCCCACGTTCAACGTATGGATGATAAGGCAAAATAACACGACTAAACGCTTCAAATCTCATCTCCGAATACTTAGAAGTGGAATTATCTGATAATCATTCACAAATGGCAATATGTTTCAGAGTAATTTCAGATGATCGAGGAATTCAACTACATACTTTCTCTCTAAACTCAAAGTATTGTAATGATGTGTTTCTTATGGAACAACAAATGGACTGGAAGGAAAATCGAAACATTTTAATGAATGTCTTATGCTCACATGCCAATGACATTAGGTTGAACCATAAGGCCGAGGATGTAATGATGGCTGTGTTGCAGATTACAATATACACTGGCGAGGGTAGGCTGCTATTTTGATCATCTAGCGGTTAAAACAGTTCTGACAGGACGGTTAGCAGAGGAAGTGGCACCTACCTTTGAACTCCTTCTAGCCTGAGGATTATGATTTCCACCAACCATTAATCTAGTCAAAAAAGTGGCCAAACCTCAGAAATCGATCTGTGATGGTCAGCATCGAAGTGTCTCAACTTTCTTGCATGACTTGGTTGAACATTAAGAGTAGTTTAGTTATTGGCTCTGGCAATCTAAAAAACACACATTCCTCATGCACCCTCGTCAAATGTCAGGCGTTGGCAACCACAGTTCATAAACCACGTTCTCAGGCATCCCACCATACAAGTGGGCCAATAATTCGAGCCGTTTAAGAAGTAGCAGTATGCTGCCAATAGTAAGCCAATATCCTTCTGCTTGCACTCCGGTACCTCAATAAAAGGAACTCATGTTTTATACTATTCCAACCCGATCGACCTCAAAGAACTATCAAGATAGGATCTGCAAATTGTCTAAATTCTTGTCCTTCATTGTATTTTTTGCTCTATTCTAGTTTTCCTGCCAGAAGTTTTACTTTTGGTGCTTTTGTGTTAAAAATGCATGTATCTTACCATCTTTGTCTTTGAGTCTCACAAGTGCTACCTACAATGGCCTCACAGCTGTCTTCAGCTCCATGACTCTTACTATTTTTAGTGTATCGATCTATTGTCTAGCTAGTATATAACAGTAGTAAACAAAACTACTGGCTTTTGAAGGGCTTACTACAGCCAGGGAAGGCATGATTTCAGAACTGTATAGATTAATTACTAACGGACCCCAGAGACAAGTCGAGAGCTGTGAGCAAGGCCTCCTTTGACTCGAAACATTAGTTAGTTCTGAGGCTTCTCTGTTTGGTGGGTTGTTACTGTGGTCAAGTATCTTTAGATGTTTGCGACCTTTATGTATGGTGGTAGGTTATGTCATTAATCTGGGTGATAACGAGATCTCTAAGTATATATGCTGTCACTTACTATGTTTTTAAATAACTCGCTTTGCCAATGTGGCCGATGAACCGGTTGTTTAGAAGAAGGATGATTGTCTCAATTCGTATTTTTCAATGTTGTAGTGTTCGAACGGCCATCAAGGGACAAGCAACGCAATTAGTCAGGATCGGGATGCTATAATATTTATAATTAACTTTCCCGGTGATTTCGATCACCATGTGCGAATACGATGCGCTAATTAGCGCTTTGAATGCAACCCTGCATTTTATGCCGTCGAGTGACTAACTCAAAGATACGCTCTGTCGTGTGAACTCTCTCTAGACGATGTATTTAAACTTATATTCGTATTGAGTGAGACAGTTTGAGGTATATGGGGGTGCGTTAACTCTCATTATATCTTCGATCGAAAGGATCAAAAGTGACTGAGATATGCGCAGATAGCTACGCCTAAGTCTATTGGACAGTAATCAGAATAACCTATAGATATATATATTTTTAATGATTCCCGAACAGCAAAAGCTTCAAAGTATGAGAAATAGGATTGCAAAAACGAGGTAAGCGAGCATTAAGGATATTTTCAATGGTTAGTGAAAGCCATGATGATGACCGAGAGAGTGAGCGATGTGGTGGTGAGCAGCTTTCAAGACTGCATGACTCCTTACTTCCCTCAACACTGACACAGCCAGTAGCCTTATTCAAAAAAAGAGAACACTAAATAAAATAAAAATAATCTCACGTTTAAAAATTAATAATTCGGGGAGGGAGACTATGTACCGATCAACCTTGAAATTTAAAAAGAGGGCGTTTAGATTCCCCATCACTCGAATATCACAATAGTTTATGACTCATTATTGATTGATTCAGCGTTACAGAGAAATGGATTCAATATTTTATATATCCAATACTGACTGTCAACATGTGAAGATCAAATTATTCCGTTTGTACAACCTTGTGACATGCTTTGCCTATGAGGAACATTTATGTGAAATGTGCCATACCATGTGCAGCTGATTCTGGAGAGAAGATTTAAATATATGTTTCAGCGAGAAATCCGAATAGGAGGCTGCGAACCATGTGACCATATGACATCACTGTGTGAACCTTTTGGTTCTCATGGGATGGTGGTGGTCTACTGTGAAGTTTCCTCTTGATCTGTTCAGTTATCTCAA
Source organism: Eptatretus atami (assembly GCA_035128595.1). Taxonomy (NCBI): domain Eukaryota; kingdom Metazoa; phylum Chordata; class Myxini; order Myxiniformes; family Myxinidae; genus Eptatretus; species Eptatretus atami. The sequence goes on along the minus strand of CM068962.1, from coordinate 37,100,312 downwards.
GAAGATTTTTAGGTTTATTAACAACAATTATGGCTGTGAACGTTGACCGTGACATCATCAAACATTTTTTTTTGTGACCTTTTTAGTCAACGATGACCCTCAAAAGTATTTTCTACTGATCGGTATGGAGGCATTCTACATTATTGCAATTATGACTCATAAAAAAAAGTCACACTCATTCCCATTGAGAGTACTTGCTTGCCAGTTTCTAATTTTTTTTGTGTGGTTCAGAGGTCCAAAGTTTTTACCATTTTTCAAACATGCTGCCATACCATTTGACCTATGACATCAAATTATGATTGGTAAATCTACATGAATGTCGAGCCAATGGTGGAAAATTTTTGTCTCATTCAGCAATGGTTGCGGAGAAAACCAAAGTTTCTTGTGCAGACAAACAAACAAACAGACGACAACAAACAAATGAAAATCTGCTGTGCACGAACTTGGCGATTAGTTGACCTTTCCGTGTGTGGTCCAAGCTGTTTTTTTATGTATGAATGTGTGGTGTATTTTCGTACATTAAAGTAAATACGCGACGTCACAAATAACATTTCAGGCGCCGTGTCTGGTAACGCAGCAGATTGAAAATTTTCACAACTCATTAAAGCCTGTGCATTCAAGCAATTATCTCGGTGGTTGTTGCCTTCATTCTGATGGTAGAAGAATATTTGAAATACCTTAGGAATATTGTTTTCAACCAGCTTTGATGATCCATATCGGTTTGACATTGTTGTAAACAAAAAAGTATTTTATAGGTGTTTTACTGTTTTGCGTGGACCCTGACTTGACTTGGGTCAATTTGATCCAAACTTTTACACATGTTAATATTACATGCATAAATAGACGTAATTAATGTCAATTTAATACCTGCAACTCTTTGAGAAATTAGCCTTGTAATTCACCAAATCCCATTTGTTTACAATGGGTGAAATATTAAGTGAGCAGAATCCAGATCCTGTCTTGAACTCACAAAGTACATATCTTTTTGCATTGTTATTTCTATCAGCTTTAAAATTTCATCCAAATCGGATTAAGAATTTGACCTGTAGAAACGCATAGATTTTTTTTTTAAATCACGCCATAGCTTAAAAACTTTGAGTCATACGCTTTGCGAAACTGTGCTAATTTGTATAACATGATTTTAAAAACATTAGATATTTCCATGAAGTTTTGTTTGTGGTGGCGGTCAAACAGGAAGTCGCCTACGACTTCGGTTTACCGAGTATGTTAAAAGCTTTTTTCACCGTTTATTTGACGTAACGTCTGACGTTAAGTGCCGATTATGATTGATTTGATCCAGACTATTTCAGCAAGATTGGCTATCAACGTGTTTAAAATTGAGAACTATTGCTCAAGTAGTTTCGGTGCACACGAGCGTAATATTTTTTTAAATACGTCAATAGGAAAAATTTGAATCATACGCTTGCGAAAATCTGCGTAATTTGTAATAGAGCATTTAGTAACATTTTAATTTTTGAATGAAAGTTTATTTGGCGTTCAACCGGAAGTCGCTTACGACTTACGTCATGTTATGTCCAAATGTGTTTCACGTTGTGTTGGACGTCCGTCATGACGTTTAGTCCGATTAAGACGGGGTTTGGACGCGGACCGTCTATGTTGGATTGCTTCAGGTGTTTAAAAATTGATAGAACGACTGGTCCAGCGTTTGGGTTAGATACTGGACAAACAACAAACAACACAACAAGTTCATAGAACTTTGTATACCGAAATCGTAACTTGACCTTGACTTGTCTATAAAGCTTCTCTGAGAAGGTAGCGACGCAACCAGAAGTTTCTACGATGATTCGGTACAACCATCAAAAATTCGAATGTTTACTCACTGTGACCTTGACCCTTGACCGATTTGAATAATCTATCGCATAGCCAATCAACCTCCGGAATCCTGGGTATTTGCATTGGTAGTTCTTCCGTCTCAGTATCGTGCTACAAACAACAAAACACAAACACACAAACAGATGACGGAAGTCATCAATATACTTACGGAATCTTTAGATTTCGTAAGTAACAAATGGACCCAAATGCTATATCCTTTGGCGAGGTTAACAATGAGAGGTCCAGTTGACCAATCATCTTTGTCTTGCAACTTGTTTTTGTAATCACATGAAACTAGAACAAGCACATGCGAAAGTTTTCCGATGAAAATGTAATGTGCACACTTCAGTAATTTCACAAGCAAGGTCAGGGAGTGCACAATGAGCCGTTAGTTTTAATCACTAGCAAAGGTACCCGGCGTTGCCGGGCAACACCGGGTCTCTCCTCACACTCCTATACCTCCTTGTCCAGTGGTTGTCGAGAAACAGCGGTCACAGACACACAGACACACAGACAGACAGACAGACACACACACACATTGCTGGAATTATAGATAGATTGTATATATGGATGTACCCTCAGAGATGGTGACAGGTGGTGGCTCGTGTGTTTATAAATTATGAATTGTGAGAAAATGTCTGTTTAAAACCCCGAGTAAGGGGCATCATGGTAAAAAAAATAAAAATTGATCCTATGAAGTTTTATCACAATGAACCTTGGGAGCTCAGAGGAGTAGGGAAAATTGCATCATATAATTCAGAGGAGTTGGGAAAATGACATTGCTCCAAGCTTATAATTTGAAAGCTATAGCACTCGACAAAAGAGAGGTATGAAGATCAGGCATTTGATGAGATGAGTGAGAACAGTGAAAAAAAATTTGAGCGCTTTATCATAAAGAAACCGGAGTGGCCTGTTCTAAGTCAAAACATTGTTGAGCAGGCCGAAACAACATGGCGGCTTAAGACCCCAGCGAGGTGACAATGGGCTGACAAAGATGGTGCGCCGCCATCTTGGTCAGGCTTTTTTTTTTAATAATGAGCACTCGGTAAATTATTTTCAAAAGGGGTGTTTAAATTAACCCAAATAGCTAGTTTTCATCCATGCATTCCCTTGGAGTTCCCTTCGTGTGCATGCAAAGTTTTGGGCCGCTAGGTTTCATGGTTTTGGAGTTATGCATGACACACACACACACACACACACACACACA
>CM068962.1:37080827-37096964 GCA_035128595.1 Eptatretus atami | reverse complement strand
ATGGATCCAACTGTTTCGCCTGATTTAAAAATGGTTGCAATCGTATCAGTGATTTAAGGTCCAACATGTTTCCGGTGATTTAAAAACTGCCCAAATGTTTCAAGTGATTTAAATGGTCCACATGTTTCTGGATTAAGTGCAAGTTTCGTATTAAAATCGGCCAACATTTTTCCGGATTTAAAAAGGCTCAACATGTTTTCGGTGATTTAAAAACGGTCCAATTCATGGTTTACGGTGATTTAAAATACGGTGCCTCAACATCGTGTCAGAGTGATTTAAAATGGTTCACATGTTCGCTGATTTTAAATATATGGTTATATGTTTCAGTGATTTAAAATTGGTCCAACATCAGTTTCGGTGATTTATAAATGGCTCAACAGTTCATATGATTGTAAAAATGTTCGCCAACATAGTTTCGTGATGTATAATAATGGCTCGGAATGTTCAGTGATTTCAAAATGGTCCTACATGTTTCGGTGATTTTACAAATGTGCCAATCATGTTTAGATTAAAATGCAGGTTCCTGAAGTCATCATGTTTCGGTGATTTAAAAATGGTCTGATAGTTTCAGTGATTTAAAAAATGCCATTCTTCGATTTAAAATGCATAGTTTCATTGATTTAAAAATGGGCAACAGTGTGATTTAATGTCTATTTCACTGATTTAAATGGTCCACAATTGTGATTTACAAGCCAATGTTCATGTATTATGTCACATGTTTCGGGTTATGGCATTGTTCGATAAAAGATGATGTTGTGTTAAATGCCCAACATGTTCATGATCTAAAATTACATTATCTGTTAAATGTCACATATTCAAATTGTCCGACTATGTTGGTCAGTAGTTTATAAATGGGTCCATTTTCACATTCATTTTGTATCAAAATTTTAAAAATAAAAAACAAGCCGGTGGAGGGCGGCAATGCGTTATCGCGGCATTACTTGAAACAATGGCCCACCGATCACGTACCAATCTGAGTCAGTGACGCAGTTTTGAGGAAGCCTACCGTAAAAACCTTATCATCTCCGTCAAAAATTGGACGCAAAAAAATCGGATTTTTTTATTGTTGTCACTTATGGACATTACGCACAGTCCTACTGATGAATATGATTGCTGACGAAAAAAAATCGAGAAAAAAAATAAAATAAATAAAAAGTTCAAGTGGGCGTGCTCCACCCACAAGGGGGCGTGGGACGGCCCCTCATTACAAAAAGACACAACTAGACCACATGCTATCTGACTTGTGTCCATAGTTCATAGATGCATCAAACGTCACGGACTATGCTCTGGAAGCAGAGTCACAACAGACAGAAGACAGACACACACACAGACGACAACGAAAATAGTGGTCACTTGCTGTCACCGCTCGAGCCTAACAATGCTGGCGCCCCGCGAACCAAAAAAATCTATTACAAGCCGGAGCGACGGATGGTTCACGGGCATTAATTCGAACATGCCACGATAGGTACAGATTGGTCAGTGGAAATTTTGAGGAAGCCCTACCGTAGTAAACCCTATCTCTTCCGTCAACATTCTACGCAAATAAATCGATTTTTTATATGTTGTACTTGATGGACCATTACGCAAGCTATCTAGGAGAAATAAAATGCGAGAAATAAATATAAATTAAATAGTTCACAGTGGGCGTGGCATCAGCCCACAGATGGGTGCGGGACGGCCTCATCAAAAGACACCACAATAGCCATGGATATCTAGCTGTGGTCCAGTTTATGGCATAGATCGCATCCCAACGTCACGCGGAGCTATGCTTGGCAGAGATCACTACAACAGACAGACAGACAGACAGAACAATCAAAAATAGTGGTCACTGCTGGCGCCGTTGAACCAACATTCAGGTATACAGTAATATGTATTGTTTACGAATAAATGTAAATCTGTCCAACCAACTCACATTGATCAAGTTGTAGGGTGGCAGGCTTGACATTTCACGAGAAGTTAGTACATGAGCTTGTCTCAATATCCCTCCTCATGTATTGCTGCATTAGGCAATGGCAAGTGTCACAATTTTAATCTGAGTGCGTTTTATACATTGCATATGACTCTTCTCCAGGTCTCAATAATAGTAAACAGAACAGAATGGCTGACCTCCGTTCGTCAGTTGCTGTATGTATTATTTCCACAGCATTACTTTAAACATCGGAGTGCATACTGGTATGAGATGCTTGACACACAAGTTTCCGGTTGCCATAACCACTGAATGTCAATCATCATCTTCAGTCGAATAATGTGTTAAGTTTTAGAGAAAGTGCTCCAAAAGTACAGATCTTCCCATTGCATTTGCTAATCTTTTTCTTATGCAACGTTTAATCTATACAGTTCCACTTTGTTTTCAACCTAGGTCATTGCTTGGACGTCCATTTTTTCATCGGCCTTTCAACACTATGAATAGAATCTGGGGGTTGGGCTTAACTGGATAGTAGCGGTGTGAGCTGGGATCCGAGGGTCCGAAGGTTCATAAATCCTGCTTTGCTGTTGAGCATTCAATTATTACCACGGTGGGTTGTAATCTCAGCCTGTAACCACTTTCTAAGGGTTGGGTGAGAATGAGTACCAGCTTGCATGGGGAATGATTGAAGCTTGTTAAAGGTAATCCCTGTGTTGTGGAGTGGTGACCCTATCACGAATCGCCGCAATAGCCCAGGAGACTGCTGGGCAGGCAGCAACTGGCATCGCAGTTAGTATGGTGTCCCAATGAGATGGATTGGATGACCGTTGCGCTCGAGTCATAGCCTTTAGGCAATGGCCACTGCAAATTGTGAATCTCTTTAGCTTAACATTGCACTTAGTTTAATATTGTGTACCTAATATTTTGCAATACATTTATATTTGTGGCTAAAATTATCTTTCCAGGATATATTTTAACTCTTCCAAGTAGTCTTGATGTGTAAACATCTCAGTCCCCAAAAATGTAATTTCAGTTCTTTGCTGGCGCTAACCAAGCCAGGATTGACCACTGAGTTTGTGGTTCTTCAGCTCTTATTTTGGTTTTATAAATCGTTGTCACAATTCTCAATTTTAGCGTCATCCCGGTTGAGCTGTATATCTTGCATGAGGCCCAGTGCGCCGAAATGCTTCTACGTGTGTCATTTCTTTTATGGTCCCGATTTCGCGCAGGTTGGATGTAGTCAAATGCCCTGAGCGAGAGACTTAGAGTGGTTTACCTATGTGAGATTAGAGGAATCCACTTTCTGACTACAATAGGACTTGTCTGCGACGTTTCTGTTAAAGGAGGATGAAATTAGCACAAATCCCAGCGCCTTTACTATGAGATTAGTCAGGGTGGCAAGTGACGAATACGTGGCTGAGTCAGCGTGGCCAATCAGTGCACAACCACAGAAAAGCGGCTGAACAATAATATAGCACAAGTGCGAATACCCCGAAAAGGTGGTTGGTCATAAGGCTGAGGATCAGTCAATTTAGTGCGTATTTTGTTGCGCGAGTCGCAGGCTCATGCATTCCTTTGTACCAGACCCCATTTGCATTTTAGTATACTCTCTCCTTATAGAGAGATGCCTTCTGTACCTATGCACCATGTATCCCTTTCCCTTAGCTTCCGTGTATCTTTTTGCTATTCCACCATTGTTTTATTCTTAAATTTTCTTGTCTTCTTCCTGTTGTTGTGTCGTCGTATGTGCGATCATATAACCACAGATGCACCCTCACGTTTCATATTGCGTAGAAGACTAGCCCGCATTCGTCACTCTATGTTAATACTACGCTACTCATACAGATTAATTATTTGGATAGATCTCCGTTGGTCATACGTGCGATGAATACTTCATCTAGGTGTCTCGTTGATCGCATAGGGTAAGTCAACTTCATCTCTCATATCCTATATGCACAGGGACCACTGCCGTTGCCCTGAGACAATGGATCTCACAAACCCCAGACTTCCTGCTTCAAGTACTGAAAATGATGTCCCTAAATTGAACCAACTCAGCCACTAAGAAAGGAAGCTCATGGTCACATACTCAACTCACCATGTGATCTTCTGACAAATCAGTATGATCAGGAAGATAAATCAATTAGAATGATCTACCTTACACTAGCTACGTCATAGAACACATAACTTACCAGACCACTCTTAATTATAACCTGTTCATGCATGAATCAGGTCCTATATCAAGGAAATATACGCGAAAAAGTTATGAGGACGAAGTGTAAGCCTTGTACGTCCTTGATGCGCTATCAGACATTGCAGCCACTGAAAAAACATTTAGCAACACTTCGTCAATGCCTATTGTGATGTGTACGAGTCAGCAATACTTATGTTGTGACATACAGCGAAGTACTCAATGAAAAGTGATCAATTTAAGAGCTTAGGCCTTGATTTCTGACCAATAAGTTTATCCTTAGTTTCAGCCAGATAAAACATACAATACGAGAAAATCAAAGTTAATCATGATTGATTACTCTAGAGTTAAGCCTGTATTTCTAAATGCCTACTTAATAATTTCATAAGCTTAGATGAGCGCCACCCGATGTGTAGCAGACGCGCATTACAAAAGTATAACTTTCAACGTTAAGCCACGACTGAAGCGATATCTTGTTTGATATTCAGTTCTCCCACTGAAGTGTCAGAGGAGTAGTTGATATATGCTATATACCTATTTTCAGCAGCTAATATTGTAACGATACAATAGTGTTTCCGAAAACCGCTCATGTTCCATTATTCGTCTGTGCTGTGGAGACTTATTTTTTATTCCGATAACATGGTCTCTCATTACTATTTATCTCATTAATAATATTGAGGAATCTTATACAGAGCTATGTAAAAGTCATTGACAGATTTTGAGTTCATAACAAACACTGTAAAATCAAATGGGATATTATTGACCTTGCTTCCCCACTGAATACTGTAGTTGTATTTATATATTGGGGATAATAATAATATTTTTGAAGCGTTTTGTATATTTTTCTGGATAAATGGGATTAATACGCCCACCAGATAACCCGCCGGTTTTAGACCCACATCCTCATATGGCAGCCCTTTATTCTAAGAGATATAGATTGAGTTGACCTTGGCACCTAGTGATGAGTTGACACTTCACCTAACAAGATCATGATATAAGAACCCAAGAGTGAGTCAAGTAGTCTCCCAAAGTAATCACCCTCGAGCAATACCTCCATAAACATCGTGAGGGATGCCTTCTGACTAGTTATTGGAGATAATTTATCCCTTTATCATTAATGAGATCACAGCGAACAATAATTTTCATTGATTCTAGCCCTTTGGTAGTATATTAATCATATATCAATTGAACTTCTTAACCCGTGAATCAAGCGAATTAATCCATAGTAGCGGCCTATACATATGGAATACGGTATGAATCAAGAGTAGTGGACGAGCCCCGGGGGGCGCCCATCTGGGCGCCCGCAAAAATCAAAAAAAGGTGTCACCTGAAGAACCCTCACCGGTCAAGTATGGCGAAGCATGCTTCACTATGGACGAGACCACGTTCGCCAACATTGCTGGGTGCTTGGTACCACGAATTGAACCAAACGACCCCTTGTGATTGACCCAGCCGAAAGCACGACTTCTCGCTTCTCGCTCTCTGGCTCCTCTCTCTCCTTCCTCCCCTCAGTCTGCATCTCTGCTCCTCATAGTCCTCCCTACTCCCCTACCCTATCGTGATTTAAAAACGGTCCAACATGTTTCGGTGATTTAAAAACGGTCCAACATGTTTCGGTGATTTAAAAATGGTCCAACATGTTTCGCTGATTTAAAAATGGTTCAATATGTTTCAGTGATTTAAAAATGGTCCAACTGTCGTTTCAGTGATTTAAAATGGCCCAACATGTTTCAATGATTTAAAATGGTCCACATGTTTCGGTGATTTAAAAATGGCCCAACATTTTTCAGTGATTTAAAAATGGCTACAACATGTTTCGGTGATTTAAAAATGGTCCAACATGTTTAAGTGATTTAAAATTGCCCAACATGTGTCAGATGATTTTAAAATGGTTCACATGTTCGGTGATTTTAAAATGGTCTGATATGTTTCAGTGATTTAAAATGGTCCAACATATTTCGGTGATTTAAAAATGGCCCAATATGTTTCATTGATTTAAAAATGGTCCAACATGTTTCGGTGATTTAAAAATGGTCTGATATGTTTCAGTGATTTAAAATGGTCCAACATATTTCGGTGATTTAAAATGGCCCAATATGTTCATTGATTTAAAATGGTCAACATGTTTCGGTGATTTAAAAATGGTCTGATATGTTTCAGTGATTTAAAAAATGGTCCAACATGTTTCAGTGATTTAAAAATGGCAACATGTTTCAATGATTTAAAAATGTGGTCCAACATGTTTCGGTGATTTAAAAATGGATCCAAACATATTTCAATGATTCAAAAATTGTCGATATGTTTCAGTATTTATAAATGGTCCAATTTCACATTCATTTTTGTTCAAAATTTTAAAAAAAAAAAACAACGCCGGAGAGGGGCGATGGTTAGCGGGCATTATTGAAACAATGCCACGATAGGTACAATTGAAGTGTGAAGCTTTTGAGGAAGCCTACCGTAAAAACCTTATTCATCTCCGTCAAAATTGACCAAATAAAATCGGATTTTTTTTATATGTTGTACTTATGGACATTACGCACAGCTACTAGGATATGAAATTGCGAGAAAAAAAATCGAGAAAAAATAAAATAAATAAAAAGTTCAAGTGGGCGTGGCTCCACCCACAAGGGGCGTGGGACGCCCCTCATACAAAAAGACACAACTAGACCATGCTATCTAGCTTGTGTCCAAGTTTCATCAAGATCGCATCAAACGTCACGGAGCTATGCTCTGGAGAGAGTCACAAACAGACAGACAGACAGACACACACACAGACACAACGAAAATAGTGGTCACTGCTGGCACCCGCGAACCAACTGCTGGCGCCCGCGAACCAACTGCTGGCACCCGTGAACCAAAAAATCTATATACAAGCCGGGAGGCGACGATGGTTCACGGGCATTATTGAACAATGCCACGATAGGTACAATTGAGTTAGTGGAAACTTTTGAGGAAGCCCTACCGTAAAAGCCTATCTCTTCCGTCAAAATTCACCAAATAAAATCGGATTTTTTTATATGTTGTACTTATGGACATTACGCACAGCTTCTAGGAAAATAAATTGCGAGAAAATAAATAAATAAATAGTTCAAGTGGGCGTGGCTCAGCCCACAAGGGGCGTGGGACGCCTCATACAAAAAGACACAACTAGACCATGATATCTAGCTTGTGTCCAAGTTTCATCAAGATCGCATCAAACGTCACGGAGCTATGCTCTGGAGAGAGTCACAAACAGACAGACAGACAGACAGACACAACAAAAATAGTGGTCACTGCTGGCGCCCGTGAACCAACATACAGTATACAGTATATGTATTTTTCAGATAAAGTAAATCTTCCAACCAACCTCAATCTGATCAAGTGTGGTGGCAGGCTTGAATTTCACAAGACAGTTATAACATGAGCTTTTCTACAATCCTGGCAGTATGTGCTTTTAGCAATGGCAGTGTTCACAGATTTAACTTGAGTCTCGTTTTATAAGCAATGACTCTTCTCCAGCTCAATAATAGTTAAACAAGAACAATGGCTGATCTTCAGTTGCTTATGTAATAATTTCCACACATGTACTTAAAACATGGAGTGCACTGTATAGATGATTACAAAAAGTTTGGTTGCCATAACCACTGAAATTCATCATCATCTTCAGTCGACATAATGTGTTAAGTTTTAGAGAAAGTGCTCCAAAGAGTACAATCTTCCATTGCATTTGCTAATTCTTATTTCTTTATGCCAGTATCACATTCCAATTGTTTCAACTAGGTCATTCTTGGACGTCCCATTTTTTCATGCCTTTTATACCATAATAGCAAATCTGGGGTTGGCTTACTGGTTAGGGTGGTGAGCTTGGGATCCGAGGGTCCGAAGTTCAAATCCTGCTTTGCTGTTGAATTAATACCAGGTGGGGTTGATTCAGCCTGTCATCTTTCTAAGGTTGGTGAAATGAGTACCAGCTTGCTGGGATGATTGAGCTTTTCAAGTATCCTGTGTTGGAGTGGTGACCTATCCAAGAATGTGCCCAATAGCCCAGGAGACTGCTGAGGCAGCATCAATGCTCTGCATAGAGTATGGTCCCAATGGATGGATGGATGGGGTTGGCTGAGTCATAGCCCTTTGGCAATGCCCTGCAAATTGTGATCTCTTGTTTTGAATTATTTACATTGTCCAAATTTGCAATACAGTTATTATTTGTAAAATTATCTTTCCAGGATATATTTTAAAATCTTCCAAGTAGTCTTGTATAACATCCATCCAATGTAATTTCAGCTTTCTGGTAAAGGACCAGGGGTCTCAGCTCCATGTAAAACGTGTCACATTCTCAATTTAACTCCTCCCCGGGAGCTGTCTGACAGTGCGCCAAATGCGGGATTTGTTTATTGCCGAGAGGGGGATTAGTCAAATGCCTGGAGGCAGAGACTTGTGGTTTGAACTATGGTGGAGATTAGAGGAATGCCTCTGGCGGTGTGGGGCTTAGGAGATGAATGGAAAACCCAGCTTCATGAGTCAGGAGGAAGAGTGGGTCAGCGTGCAAGGCAGAACCAGAGAAAGCGGCTGAAAAAGAGAAGTGCACAAAGGTGGTTTCATGCTGACAGTGCAGTTTAGTTTGTTCCTGCAGGCTATGCATTCTCCAACCACCATAGGACATCTCTTCATAGAAAGCCTTCTTGCCGTGCCTTTCAGCAGCTTCCTATAGCCTTGTATTCCCACCATTTTTTTTTAAATTTTTCTTTGTCCTGCAGTGTGTGTTTTGCCTGATTGTACCTGACCTTCTTTGCTGCCGACTTCTTATCGCATACAGTATATTGGATCTGTGAGCACTGTGCATGTTATCTCATCATCGTCATCATCTTGCGGTCGTGGCCAAGACAGATCTCACAACCCCCTCCCAGATGTCCCTATTGGCCACCGCCATAGGAAGCTCACTGGCCTGAATTCCTGTGTCTCTGACAATAATGTCAGGGTAGAACAACTTCCGATCATACTTCAATGATAAGGGTTTGGGCTTCCAAAGGATGAGGGACGAAATCACCTGCTCCTTGGCCCTAAAGCAGTGACCTGAAAATTGAACCCTTCGTTTGCTAGTTGTGTCAGAGATTAGTGGGAGGTTACCATAAATATCATTAAGTGTGGCATGATTCCTCCAATATATGCTTTTGACACTATAAGGAGGTTAGTGTATGTTGTATCAAGACGTTCTTGCCTTTTTGCACTAAGGGTCCACGTTTTAGAGCCATACAAAAGTATACTTTCAACCGTAGCCCTGAAGCTTTTCTTTGAACTTCCCTGTAAGTTTGATCACCAAATTTTGTCTAATTTGTTACAGGCTGTCCAAACCATACCTTTCCTGATCTGGAAGTCTTTTCCCAAGTCCATTATGTAGGAACCCAGGTATTTAAAGTCATTGACAGATTTGATGTTCATACCAGACTTAGATTGTATGGTTGGTGACTGAGTGTGTGTTTATTGAGATAAATTCAGTTTTCGTTTCATTAAGATTAAGGCCTATACCTCACTGGCAGCTATTTCTAAGGAGATAAGAAGATCTTGGGCACCTTTTAGACTATCAGAAACAAGTGTGATGTCATTAGGAATGTCAAGATCGGTAATGACTTTGCGGGATGCTTTTGACTAGTTATTGGGATAATTATTATCCCTTTATCATTTAATGAATCAAGCGAAAGGTGATATAATCATTGAATGAATCAAGCGATATAATCCATAACTATAATGAACGGATAGGGTGCGAGGGTGTCACCCTGAAGGACCCTCACCAGGTCAAGTATGGCGAGCATGTGCCAGAACAGCACGTCGCTGCGTCCACTTTACACGGTACTCCAGGGGCCTCCGTCTGGCCATCCCCCAGGCAGATGCCAGGCCCATCCCCATCTCCTTGAGATGCCGGTCAACCTGCTGCAACCACGAGGCACGTGGTCGGCCCATTGGCTCCTCCACTCACGAGACTCCCTCGCTGAGATAATCTTATCTGGTGAGCAGGATTAATCGTCAGGAAAACGAGCCACATGTCCATACAGCCGCAACTGACGCTCACGGACTATGCAGGTAACAAATCTCATCTGAGTCTTTCTCCAGCATCCGCTCGTTGGACACAAAATCCGACCAGCGATAGCCAAGGATTCTCTGAAGCCAATTAAGTCTCCGTCTCAGATCCTAGGTCAGAGTCAAGTCTCGCATCCATAGAGCAAGACTGGAAGCACGAAGGACTGAAGACTCGGACTTTTCGTCTCCCGCACAGGTACCGGCAGCGCCACACCCCATGATCCAGTGAATCCATAACTCCCCAGGCCGACCCAGACGTCTATTGACCTCTGACTCACAGCCAGCAGAGACATGAAATCACTGCCAAGGTAAGTGAATCTCTCCATGACCTCAACATCCTCACCACAAACAGACACAGACAGGACAGCAGCATCCAATATGTCATTGAAAAGCCTGGATCTTAGTTTTGACCCAAGAAACCCGTAATTCCCAGCGGCTCCGACTCCTCATTCAGCACCTCGAGGGCCCCAAAAGGATATCTAAAGTCTCCAAAAAGATGACTGCATCATCCGCGAAATCAAGGTCCGAGATCTTGACATTCCCAAACGATGCACCGCAGCTTGATCTCTCCGACATCCTCCTAGAATCCAGTCCATACAAGTGCTGAAAAGTGTGGGGGCCAGTACACACCCCTGACGAACTCCAGTAACAAACTGGAAATAAGTCAGAGATGGTACCACCACACTTCACAGCACTCTCAGTACCAGAGTAGAGTTCAGACATAAGATCGATCAGTTTTGGTGGCACCCCACGAAGACCAAGAATCCTCCAGAGGGATTCCCGATTCACTGAATCGAACGCTTTACAGAGATCAACATTGGCTGCAAGCAGCCCCTGCCAAAAACTCTCGTCTGCGTTCGGTGAGGACACGAAGAGCAAGGATACGGTCAATCGTTGACTCTTTTGGTGTAAAGCCTGACTGCTCTGGACGCTGGTGCTCAAGCAGATGGTGGCGAACCCCATCATAATTATCCAGCAAAGACCTTGCCCGGCACTGAGAGCAGCGTCACCCCTCGCGTAGTTGTTGCAGTCTTGGCGATCACCCTTCCCTTTCCAGAGAGGGACAACAAGGCCCCTTCTTCAATCAGTTGGGATGATGCCTGTGTTCCAGGCAGAGCACAAAACTGCATGCAACGACAGAGTGCAGCATTTTCACCAGCCTTGAGAAGTTCAGCATGGATGCCACAGATCCCTGGAGCTTTACTCCGTTTCAACGCGTTCACCACAGGCCCGTGTTTCCACAAGCGAAGGTGGACCAAGTTGATTGGAGGGTCAGCAACAGGGATTGTAACACCCTTGACGTCCAACTCGACAGCTGGTGGATCAGCCTGGTACAACCGCTCAAAGTAACCAGCCCAGTGTGCCTTCACTTCAGACTCCTCTGTCAAGAGCCTACCAATCTCTGCTCTGATTGCAGTGCTCCGAGGGATGGGCTTGGATGAACGCAATGCGCGAATTCCCCTGCAAGCGGGACGAGAATCACCTGTCCCTCACTAGCACGAGAAGCGGGGCCCTCACTAGCAGGTCAAATAATTTGGTCTGCCCATTCGCTGTAAGAGCTTGAGTATTGGTGGATAGATGTTTGACTTGATGGCATGTCATCTAAAAGCTTGACCATGGCATGATGCCATGATCATCTTTGTAAAAGCAATCTTGGTGTTTCTGCTTGACAAAAACAAGGACCCCAAAGGCTGTGTTGTAAGCAACATCCCTTGACTTCTTCCAAGATTATTCAATGTCAGTGATGTCTTCTGGAATGACAGCTAGTGCTTCTCCGAGTCCCTGGTTCCTGACTGGGTCTTTAAGGGGATTAATCTTCCAACATGGCTTCGGTCTGGGTCTGGGCAGTTTGGGTGTAAACTGCAGGGACCTGATGCTTATATAGTCCAGCATTTGCCAGTACTTAGATCTGGGGTGCATCGTTTCCATATTGTTTTGAGTTTGTTGGGCTGTTAGAAGACCGCTTGTGATAATGAGGTCAGACTCGCTGCTGTTTAGGTGTGTTACTCATCTGATGATGCAACTGAGATCATCATAGAAGGCTTCCTTAACTTCATCTGTGTGGGTCATTGTTGGTGCATAACATTGCTGATGGTAGCATGCTGGATATTTGCAATATTTATCCAAACTACCATGAGTCAATCATCGATTCCTGGAGTGAATGAAGTATATGTGCAATTTTGGAGTGAACAGTGAATCATATGCTTGATTGCTGAGGCTGATCTTCAAACTTACCAATCCAGTATAAGGTATAACCTGCACCTCTCTGCTTTAGATGTGACTCCTGTGTAGACCTTATTTTGCTTGGAGCAGCTATGTCAATGTTGTGCATGCTCAATGTTCTGGTTATGAGAACTGTTGGATGCTCTGGCCTTTCACAATTGTCTAATAATGTTATAAAGTTCCGTGAACCAAATATCATCCTACATGCTATCTTGTGCGTAATTTTTGTTTCAACCATAACTTTGGATGACTGACCAGAAGCAGTGATCGAGCAGGGGTTAGGGGGACAGGCTGTGTGTAAAGGGTTATTTTTCAGTTACCTGCCCCTAGAGTGCAGAGAGCAGCATTTCACCGAGATGGTCTGCACTCTCACCTTAGCAGGATATAAGCTACACATCTGTAATGGTCTCTGAAGAATGCCCGTCATCCTAAGGTCGCCTGTGCGAGGGGTTGTGAATGAAGACTGTCAGCAACATCTTCTATCCGTCCCCGTTGCCACTACCCCTTTGCCACAGGCCTTGATGTTGCTACACAACGTGCACACTGAGTGGAGTTAAGTAGTTGAGGTGTGTGCAGAACCCCCACTCTCTCATCCAAGCAACTGTTGCTGCACTGTTGCAAAAGATGCCACAAGTACAGCAGCCAACAAGGATGCAGGTGTTTTTGGAGATTTTTTTTTTCTGGATGAGCTGCTGATCAAGCTAGAGAGCATCATCTGCCCTAACGTCATTTCCATCTAATCCAGCGACACTAAAAGTGTGTTATTCCATATTCTCAGTCAAGAAGACTATTACTACTTCCCCATATCTGGGGAGGATGCTGTCGATTAAAGACACTTTAATTAATCTACCTTTTGATGGCATTTGCATCAAGGGTTCTACTACCCTCACCAGGCACCTATCTGCCCGAAGCCATTGGCACTCCCTGCGGTGATGAGTTATTTAACCAACGCTTTGCTCTCGGTGATTACATTGGTTTATAAAAACCAACCACACACTACACTGGCTTATCCCTTGTGTAAGTATGCATGTATTTATACATAAATATAACACATACATGCACACATTAAATAGGGGCTGGCAGGATAGCCTAGAGGTACAGTGGTGAGAAAAAGTTTGTGAACCCTTGAGAATTTTCTGTATTTATCCATAAATTTGACCCAAAATGTGATCAGAACTTCATCTCAGTCCTAATAATAGATAAAGGGAACCTGATTAAACAAATAGCACACAAAAAAAAAATCGACCTTTTCATTTATTTATTGTGCAAAATGATCCAACATTCAATTTCTTTGGCGGAATAAGAATGTGAACCTTCACATTCAGTAACTGGTGGTACCCCATTGAGCAGCAATAACTTCAACCAAACGTTTCCTGTAACTCTTGATCAGTCCTGCACATCGGCTTGGAGTAATTTTGGCCCCATTCCTCCTTACAGAACTGCTTCAACTCAGAGATATTTGTGGGCTTTCTTGCATGAACTGCTCGTTTCAGGTTCTGCCACAACATTTCAATTGGGTTAAGGTCTGGACTTTGACTTGGCTATTCCAAAACACAAAATCTCTTCTGCTTCAGCCATTCTGTTGTCGATTTACTTGTGTGTTTAGAATCATTGTCTTGCTGCATGACCCACTTTCTGTTAATCTTCAGCTCACGGATGGATGCCCTGACAGTTTCCTGAAAAATTTGCTGGTACAATCCAGAATTCATGGTTCTGTCAATGATGGCAAGCCATCTGGGTCCTGAGGCAGCAAAGCAGCCCCAAACCATGATACTCCCACCACAATGCTTCATGGTTGGGATGAGGTTCTTATGTTGGAATGCAGTGCTTGGCTTTTGCCAAACATAACGTTTCTCATTTAAGCCAACAAGTTCCACTTTCAACTCATCTGTCCACAGACTATTCTTCAAATAGCCTTCTGGATCATCCAGGTCATCTTTGGCAAACTTGACATGGGCGGCAATGTTCTTGGAGAGCAGTGGTTTCCTCCTGGCTTTCCTCCCATGCACACCATTCTTGTTCAGTGTTTTCCTGATGGTGGACTCATAAATACCGACATTAGCCAATGCAAGAGAGGCCTGCAGTTCCATCGACATTACCCTGGGGTTCTTTGTGACCTCCTGGATTATTGTATGCCTTGCTCTTGGAGTGATTTTTGTTGGACGATCGCTCCTGGAAAGAGTAACAATGGTGTTGAATTTTCTCCATTTGCACACTATCTGCATGACAGTGGATTGGTGGCACCCAATATCTTTAGAAATGGTTTTGTAACCCCTTCCAGACTGATGAGCATCGAGAACTATTTTTCTGAGGTCCTCAGACATCTCTTTTGATCGGGGCATGAAACGCTTCCACAAACCTGTGTGATGAAGACCAGACTCTGATGCTGATGAACAAAGTTTATGTTTTTTTATAAAGGGCAGGACCACCCAAACTCACTCCTGATTATCATCCCATTAATTGAAACACCTGACTGTAAATACCCCCTTAATTGAGCTGATTAACCAAGAGGTTCACATGTGTTTTCCAACAAAGAAAATGAATGTTGGATAATTTTGCTCAATAAAGAAATAAATGAACTAGAATGGCACTTGGTGGAGCGCATACCTCCACCACGCATTGCCTGATCCATGAGAACATATCAGGCCCAATACATTTTTGAAATATTACGCTATCCATCGTTTTTGGCCCTATCTCTCGATGGTGAAGAATCACTTTAAAAATTAAAAATTCTCGAGTCCAGATCCACATTCGGATCTTCACCAGAATCGAATCAATTTGTCCTTGTCACACACCCAACGTGTCCACCAAGTTTCGTCAAAATCTTGCACAACGTTTTGAGATATCGTGCTATATATCGTCTTTGGCCCGATCAATGGTGAAGAATCACCTTAAAAATTCTCGTAGTCGGATCCGAAATCGGATCTTCACCAAAATCGAATCGGTTCGTCCTTGTCACACACCCAACCTGTCCACTAAATTTCATCCGAATCCGTCCACAACATTTTGAGATATCCTGCACACAAACAGACAGACAGAAAGGGGTGAAAACATAACCTCCTTCCACCTTTGGTGGCAGAGGTAACAAGTAGATTTATTTTGTGTGCTATTTATTTAATCAGGTTCTCTTTATCTATTATTAGGACTTAGATGAAGATCTGATCACATTTAGGTCAAATTTATGCAGAAACACAGAAAATTCTAAAGGGTTCACAAACTTTTTCTCACCACTGTATGCACACTCACCTTTAAACTGGCTAGCCTGGGTTTGAATCTTGCCCCAGCTATATAACTGTCATGCTGGTGTTTTGCATGCAGGACACGGCAACAATGTGTGTGCTGTCACTTGGATTGACATTAAACTGGGTATTGTGTCTGCTCGCATTAGTTGGTGGACGTGAAAGACGCAATTGTGTCCTTCATGAAGAGTAGACGAGCTATTGCCGGCACACTGGCCAAAGACCACATTCCTGCACACCCAGCTGAGTATCCTGTGTCAGAGTGACGACCAATCCAGGATTGTAACCTTTGCCAATAAACTGTTTCAGCAGAACTTATTATCTGTAGAGTATGGTACATGATGATGATAATGACGACGATGACAATGACACTTCAAATACAAACTCCTTCACTGTTGTAAGACCAGGAACCATGTGCCACATGGATCTTGACCAACAGGAAGTGTCTGTCACACAGATAGTGGAGCGGCCAAGAGCCAAAAATTTAGCTTGACCCCTCCACACTTTAGAACAAGGCAAATTAGGTA
>CM068962.1:37059209-37071656 GCA_035128595.1 Eptatretus atami | reverse complement strand
GCAACGTAGTTGAGACTTGAAGAAAAGCGAGCACACTGAACGGATCAGGACATAACACGATGCAAAAGGAACAGTAGAGAGAGAGAGAGAAGATAGAATAGAAGATAGAGAGATAGAGAATAGAGAATAGAGAGATAGAGAGATAGAGAGAAGAGAGAGAGAGAAGAGAGAGAGAGAGAGAGAGAAGAGAGAGAGAGAGAGAGAGAGAGAGAGAACAAACAGCAGAGTAGAAGGCCAAGAATGGGAGGTGAGGGCAGGAGAGGATGCATGGGGTGGACAAGATGGATCCAGAAGGAAACTCCAAGGAGGGAAAATTGGAAATTTGGAAGGAGGAGGAATTGGTGTGGGGTGGGGTAGGTAACGAGGGTAGAAAAGATTATGCTTTTGGATGGGGATGATCTGAGATGGTGGTGAACAGCTGTCTTGAAGATTGGGAGGGAAGAATGAGATTGAAGTGAATGTGGAAGTTAGTGTGGAGGTGAGCAATACTTCAAATACCCTTCCCAACAATACCTCAAATAAATGGAAATGTGAGCTTGGAATTCTAATGCATGTGAAGCAGTTTGTCGGTGAGGTCGAGGGATAATATCCTCAGATTGAGCACGACTACTCTGGCCAGAGAACGTGGGATGATATGATGTGCCAGGGGGCTGTCCAATGAGCTATTTTCAAATAGGCCATTTGTGTTGCGAGTTTCAAATGTGGCTTTGTTCGTGCCTCTTAAAGCAGTTATGGCTGAGCAACTGCAACAATGACATCACAGTGATAGCGGTGTGTCCGAAGAAACGAATCTTTCAATACAAGGCAAATCGGACTGCAAACTGAATGGATGTGTTGACATCATAACTAGCCAGTCTTGAAAATTACCAGGACAGATTTGTTTTCTTAGACTGAGCACTGGTTATGATGTCAGACACATAACAATATGTTCTTTATACATTTCTTTTGTGGCAATATGCATAAGGGAATACTGCAAGATAAGATTCTGATATGATTTGTTGGATACTACCCCCCCCCCCTCTCCCTTGCCTCCCCACCCAAAGATTCTTATTCCAATCATATTAAGGCCATCCGACTTGTGAAATTGAGTGGATAAATAAATATCCGATATCAGTCAGTAGTACTGATTGGACAGTAGAAGTAAAATGGATTACAAAAGAACATTCTTCAAGTACCATGATGGCTCCCATATTTCATGGAAGTAATATTTACTGGAAAAATACTGTCCTCACAATAATTTTGGATCTTCTCTAAGTAATGATATCTCACCCCCCCCCCCCGAATTGCAACCAAAGAATAAAGTAATTAACCCCACTCAATCTGGCAGAAGTGTAAGGAAGACGCCCCCTTTTGTTGAGTACCAAGCATAATATCACGTGAGATAATGGGGTGCCAATAAATGAGTCGAATCTGAACTTTTTATTGAGAAAGAAACAAAAACACATGTTTGGAGAGTATAATGAACCACTGTTGGTGTTATGTCACAATCAAATACCAGAATCAATCGACTGAGGAAAAAGTTCACCATTTGGGCAAAAATAACGGAAGGATTCAACACAAACAAATCGTCTGGTTTTTTTCCAACTTCGTGCAATTCACCCCGTCTACTTAAATCTACCTCCTCCTAACCCCTCACCTGTTACCCATCTACTTACCCTTCCAATCTTGCCCCTCATCCTACATCCGCTCTTGGTACCTCTTCATTGTCTTCTGCTTCAGTATCAGCTACTCCTCTGTTGCCCCAAAGTGTGGTGTTCTAACATCTGTGTGCTCCATTCTAACCTAACAGATATCTCACTCTCTCAATCAGTACACTCATCATCACAAACATGCTCCTTCTTTCCTCTCAGCACATCTCCACCTCTTCCCAACCCCTCAAATCTTGTACCCCCACCCCCTTGCCCGCTCTGTTCTTCATCACACCTCTACCAAGTCTCATCATTCCCCTCTCCCCACCTCTTCCATCGCCCTCTTGCACCTTGGCCATGCCTGCTGTCATCATCTCCCCTCCCTCTTTCCCGTCGGAAACCACGATCTTTTCTACCCACACAAATCCACCTACTTCAAAATCCCTGTTTTCCTTCTTGAAAGTCCCTATCGTGTAAGGACCTGAAAGTCCCTGTAGTGTCCATCTTGTTTACCCTGTGTACTCTACCCATCCCTCTCCCTTCCACAGATCTCCTCATGTCTCTGTTCCACATTTTTTTTCCTCTCTCTCCCACCCCTCTTGTCTCCTGCTCCCCCTTGTTGTGAGTTTCTGTGTTAGCTCTCATACGAGCCTCGACAGTGTATACAAAAAAAAAATAAAATGGCAGGAAATCCATGAAAGCTGAGGCAGATTCGGCATGACATTGGAAACACTACGTAGTGCAGGGAAGGAAGAACGATAAAACCCAAATAAACTTCCATACAGTGGCCTGCAAAAGTTTTCACTCACCTCCAAATTTTCACATTTTGATGCCGCATGAGCATATTACCTCTGCCACTGAAAGTGGATGGAGGTTACATTTTCACCCCTGTCTGTCTGGTTGTCTTTCTGGGAACAGGTTTTCTCAAAAGTTGTGGACGGATTTGGATGAAATTTGGTGGACAGGTTGAGTATGTGACAAAGACGAAATGTGATTAGATTTTGGATTAAAAACGGATCCCGATACTCGAATTTTAAAAGTGATTTTCACCATTGATTGGGCCAAAAACGATATAGCACAATATCTCAAAAAACTTATGGACGGATTCAGACTAAACTTGGTGGACAGGTTGGTGTGTGCCAAAGATGAGTTTGTTCGATTTTGTTGAAGATCCGAATCCGGAACCGGATCTGAGAATTTTTAAAGTGATTCTTCACCATTAAATGATAGGGCGAAAACCAAAATATAGCACAATATCTAAAAAAGTTATGACAGATCCAGACGAACCTTGGTGGGCAGGTTGGGTGTGTGACAATGCTGAATTGATTCGATTTTGGTGAAGATCAGAATCCTTCTCCTGATATGAGAATTTAAAAGTGATTCCTCACCATTGCGAGATGGTGCCAAATTGATACACTGTATGGCATGCGACTTCAAACAGTTGTGGATGAGTTGTGACAAAAGTAGGTGGATGAGTTAGTTTGGAGAAAAGAACAAGCCAATTCGATTTTGGTTCAGATCCAGCCTATCAGTGGGTACAACATGTAATCTGTTCAGCCTGGCAGAGGTATGCGCTCTACCGAGTGCCATTCTAGTTTCATGATGCTTTCAAATCAAACTTGATATATAATATCTTCTCGACTTCACAAAGTTGGAAGGGTCTGTTCATTCGATAACTCCTCAAATTTTTGGGAAATCTCCACCAAACTTTGCTTGTACTCAGGGTTCCAGTGGGTGTCCAAAGGGTTCTATGTCCTCAGGTGGTTGGCGCCGTAAGGAGGTTGGCATCACAATTTTCTGGTGTGAATGTTCATGACAAATATTAAAACTATTACTGAAAGTCTCAAGGGTGTAATGTACAACAGTATAAATGGTTTCTGAAGAGCAAGGGTTTAACCAATGTTGAACGATGAAAGGTGTCAATTATGGAATGTCAAAAAGACGAAACCCTCGTACATTGGGTAAGGTACAAAGCTGTCGAAAAGAAATGGACATGGCATCTTGCTTTGCAAACCTTTTTTGACAATAGTTGCACCATTAACTCATTAAGTTAAACGTTATAATATATATATCTTTCATCCATATCTTCTACGACTTCATCGCAATCTCTTTTATGACATGTGTTTAAGGTGCATTTGTTGGTTAGTACAATGCATTGACATTGACCATTTCACAGGTCTGTTCACTTACAGAAGACGAAAAATTACACACCAGAGTTTGTCAGAATTGTCCCATCACAAATACTACATTTATTCCTCAAATTAGGACTGTGATGATATGATTACTCACATTCGTTTTCTGAAATGGATCTGTGCAGAGGCCTGCAAAAGTTCCCCCCCCCCCCCCACACACAAACACAAACAAATTTTCACATTTTGATGTCACCTGAGATTATTTCATTTTGCTTTCTAATCAAACTTAATATATGGAGTATTCAAAAACTACTGCAGAGTGATAAAGCAAAAAAATGCAGATAAACAGAAAAATCAGACGATTTTCAGTTGCAAAGTATTCATTTGAAAGGTTACAAAATAAGTGTGAGTTTTTCCTGCATGTAATCAGTGATTTCACTGAAAAATTAAGCTCCCCCACTGATCGAAGGAGATTTAAGGTGCAACTCATTTGGTCAACCAACAAGGCAAACATGAAGACCAAGAAGCTTTCCAAAGAAGTCAGACATAAAGTGGGAGAAGCACAGTTCAGGAGAGGGTTATAGAAAGATTTCAAAATCACTCATTATCCCTTTGAGTATGGTGAACTCCATCACTAAGAAGTGGAAGATTCATCATACCCACCATACTCTACCAAGATCAGGACGCCCATCCAAACTCGGCAGCCGGGCAAGCAGGAAACTGGTTCGGGATGTCAATGTAAATCCAGCAATTACTTTGAAAGATCTGCAAGGCTATATGTCCGAGATGTGGGTCAGTGTTCATCAATCAGCAATAAGCTGTTTTCTTCACAAAGCTGGCCTCGAAGGACAGGTGGGTCAGTTCTGGGAGCATGCGCTGGAGCAGCACATTGCTGCGTCCACTTTCCGCCAGTATTCGCGGGGCCTCCGTATGGCCATCCCCAAGGCATATACCTGGCCATCCTAATCTCCTTGAGATGCTGACTAACATGCTGCAACCACAGGCACATGCTGGCTCCATTGGCCTCCTCCACTCATGAGGCTTCCTTGCTGAGAGAATCTGGTGAGCAGGATCAGCATTAGAAAAATGAGCCACATGTCCCTACATCTGCAGCTGACACTCACAGACTACACAGGCAACAAATCTCATCTGAGTCTCCCTCAGCAAATGCTCATGGACACAAAGTCTGACCAGCAATAGCCAAGGATTCTCTGAAGTGACCTGGTACCAAAGCAATCAAGTCTCACACACCATAGAGCATGACTGGAAGCCACAAGGACATAAACTCGGACTTTCGTCCTCCTACATGCTAGGTACCGACAGCGCCACACCCTATGATCCAGTGAATCCTTGACTCCCTAGTTCTTACCCAGAGTCTATCAACCTCTCTCTCTGGCTCACAACATATGGAGACATGAATATAATTGCCAAGGTAAGTGAATCTCTCCATGACCTCAACATCCTCAACACAAACAGGTACAAACAAGATAGCAACATCCAAGATGTCAACGAAACCCGTATCTCAGTTTTGACAAAGGAAATCCATAATCCCAGCAGCTCCGAATCCTCTTCAGGATCTGGAAGGCCACCATAAGGATATCAATAGTCTCTGCAAGGAAGACTGCATCACTCATCTGCAAAATCAAGGTCAGAGATCTTTACATCACCAAACGATGCACCACAGCTTGATCTTTCTGACTTCCTCCCCAAAATCCAGTCCATACAGGCGATGAAAAGTGTGGGAGCTAGGACACACCCCTGATGAACTCCAGTACAACTGGAAATAAGTCAGAGATGAAACCACCACACCTCACAGCACCCTCAGTACCAGAGTATAGTTCAGAAATCAGATTGATCAGTTTTGGTGGCAACCAAGAAGACCAAGAATTCGACAGAGGGTATCCCAATTAACTGATTAAATGCTTTACGGAGATTAACATAGGCTGCGAGCAGCCCTGCCAAAACTTTCATCTGCGTTTGGTGAGGACATGAAGAGCAAGGGCATAGTCAATCGTTGACCTCTTTGGTGTAAAGCCCAACTGCGCTGGGTGCTAGTGCTCAGGCAGATGGTGGTGAACCCTCAAAATAATTATCTGAGCAATGACCTTGCCAGGCACTGAGACCAGCGTCTCCCTTCGATAGTCATTGCAGTCCTGGCGATCAGCCTTCCCTTCCAGAGAGGACAAGAAGGCCCTTCTTCCAGTCAGTTGGGATGATGCCTGTGTTCCAAACAGAGCACAGAAATGCATAACATGACGTGAAAACAGCATTTCCACCTACCTCGAGAAGTTCAGCATGGATGCCACAGATCCAATGAGCTTTAACCCCTTTCAACTGGTTCACCACAGCCTGTGCTTGCACAAACGAAGGTGGGTCACAATTGATTGGAGGGTCAGCAGTAGGGATAGTTACACGCCTGATGTCATACTCAACAGCCGTTGGGTCAGCCTGGTGCAGCCACTCAAATTAACCAGGCAAGTAGGCCTTCACATTGGACTCCTCCGTCCAGAGCCCACCACCCTCTGCTCTAACTGCAGTACACCGAGGGATGGGCTTGGAAGAACGCAATGCACAAATTCCTCTGCAAGAAGGACGAGAACCATTTGAGTACAGGTGATGCTCTACCCCTTCATTGATTCCTCGTACATAGGCTCCTTGTCCGCCCTCAGCGCATGTCCAGTTTTACACTTCAACTTCCTGAACAGCTCAGGTTTGCCATCAAGCCTGGCCCTACGACACTGGTCAATGATATCCAGTGTCCCTTGGGAGACAACGTTCTCTTTGCCGGACGATGGGTTTTAAGACTTCCACTAGCAACATCAAGGATGGTAGTCTTCAAGGCACTCCACAACTCATCAGGATTCCCCAAAACACCCAGACTCCCCAAATCTCCATTCAGCCTGTTGCAAACTCCTCAGCTACCCTCTCATCCTTGATCTTGCCAACATCCAGTCGAGGTTGTGATGACACCATTCTCCCGGATTGAAGCTGCAACTTTGGAGTTGCTACAACACGCTTGTGGTCAGTATTGAGGAACCGAGTACTCTGGGAGACACTGCAGTGCCGAATTAGCCTCGAGCACATGGTCAATCTCCTTTGCCCACACCAACAACATTAGAATACCAAATCCAGCGATGAGGCTGTGAGATGCTGAAACAATGAACGAGCCATGCTAAGTCCATGACTTCTTGCAAAGTCAGGAACTTAGTGCTTTTCTGGTTCACAGTTCCAGACCCATATGGACCAATACATGTCTCATAACTCATAAGAAACCTGGAGTTGGCTTAGTGGTTAGAGTGGCTGGCTTGGGTTCTTAATGTCCGAGTTTGAGCTCAAGACCTTAAGAGGGATAGGACATTCCAGGCAACAACTCAAAGGACCACCTCAGGTTAACCAGAGGATTCCACCGTCTAGTGGATGACACATCAGCACCACCCCGACACACAAACACCACAATCCCCCCAGGAAGGTTACTCCAGCTTTCCCCCCTAACATCAGAGAATGGTCTTTTGCAGAATAAGTGTTTTACGGTGGCCAGAATGCAAATTCTGCCGCCAACTCCTAGAAAAATGAAACCAACTGCATGATGTCTGCAACAACAGTTGGGTGCCAGATATTGGTGGCCGTTGGCTCACAAGGAGCACTCTTTTCTTGACAAGTTTTGTTTTTAAACCTGCTGGGTGTCCATGTCTATACACCTTCCTCACCAGGAAACCTTGTGGGGCAGATGGTTTAGTCACCGACAACCGACTGTGGACAGGTGGGAAGAAATGACTATCTATGGACAGTGGGCAGAAAGAAGCCATTACTGAAACAGGCACATCGAAAAGCTAAAATGGAGTTTGCAAAAAAGCATCATAGTGATATCGCAGGCATGTGAAAAAAAGCTTTTTGGTCAACGAGACAAAAATTGAACTTTTTGGTCAAACTTTTTTTGGCGTACGTCTGTCGCAAACTCCACATCACTCTGCACTCCACATCATGCAATCAACACCATCCCTAGTGTCAAGTATCATGGTGGCACATCCATCATTCTGTGGAGCTGCTTTTCAGCAGGGACTGGCAAGCTTGTCAGGACAGAAGAGACAATGAACAGTGCAAAGTATAGGAAAATCCTTGTGAAAACCTGCTCGAGTCAGCCATGAATCTGAAACTGGGTAAGAGATTCACATTTCAGCAAGACAGTTATCCAAAGCACAAAGCTGAAGCCACTCTGGAATGGCTGGTAAGAAAAAAAAATCATGTTCTTGAGTGGCCCAGGCAAAGACCTGACTTTAACCCATTTGAACATTTATGGTGAGATCGATAGACCATTTAAACTTGGCAGAACGAGAGCAATTTGAACGTGAAAAATGGGCAAAGATTTCACCATCTCACTGTACAAGGATGGTAGAGACCGACTCAAACAGACTCATCGCAGTCATTGCTGCAATGTGCTTCCACCGAGTACTGACATCAGGGGCTGAATACTTTTGCAACCGGTGAATTTAGTTTTGTACATGTTTTTTGCAGGTATTCCTGACATTTAACCTCCTCAACTATAACATTGTTTAGTTTGATCTCTGCAGTTATGAATACAAAAGTTCATTTGGAAAAATCGTTTCTACATAATTCGTAATTATCTAAACTAGCCGAAACCCCGTCACAGATGGATTCCGTTCCATGAGCCCAATATGACAACCAGTGGCGGCTCTCGTAAGAGCCGGATCCCAGTCGATGTACTCCATGGCCTTACCTAATGAGGCCTACAAAACGTCCTTGTACATGACATTTTGGTGTACACTACTTGTGAAGAAGTCCCTGATTTGTGCACGTGTCTACTTTGACGTACACCGTGTCAAAACTTCTCAGGTCACAGTACCGAGAAAAATGTGACGCGACCGCTAGGAGGAGCACAAAATTGAGAGAGAGAGAGAGAGAGAGACAAACAGCAGAGTAGAAGGCCAAGAATGGGAGGTGAGGGGCAGGAGAGGATGCATGGGGTGGACAAGATGGATCCAGAAGGAAACTCCAAGGAGGGAAAATTGGAAATTTGGAAGGAGGAGGAATTGGTGTGGGGGTGGGGGTAGGTAACGAGGGTAGAAAAGATTATGCTTTTGGATGGGGGATGATCTGAGATGGTGGTGAACAGCTGTCTTGAAGATTGGGAGGGAAGAATGAGATTGAAGTGAATGTGGAAGTTAGTGTGGAGGTGAGCAATACTTCAAATACCCTTCCCAACAATACCTCAAATAAATGGAAATGTGAGCTTGGAATTCTAATGCATGTGAAGCAGTTTGTCGGTGAGGTCGAGGGATAATATCCTCAGATTGAGCACGACTACTCTGGCCAAGAGAACGTGGGATGATATGATGTGCCAGGGGGCTGTCCAATGAGCTATTTTCAAATAGGCCATTTGTTTGCGAGTTTCAAATGTGGCTTTGTTCGTGCCTCTTAAAGCAGTTATGGCTGAGCAACTGCAACAATGACATCACAGTGATAGCGGTGTGTCCGAAGAAACGAATCTTTCAATACAAGGCAAATCGGACTGCAAACTGAATGGATGTGTTGACATCATAACTAGCCAGTCTTGAAAATTACCAGGACAGATTTGTTTTCTTAGACTGAGCACTGGTTATGATGTCAGACACATAACAATATGTTCTTTATACATTTCTTTTGTGGCAATATGCATAAGGGAATACTGCAAGATAAGATTCTGATATGATTTGTTGGATACTACCCCCCCCCCCTCTCCCTTGCCTCCCCACCCAAAGATTCTTATTCCAATCATATTAAGGCCATCCGACTTGTGAAATTGAGTGGATAAATAAATATCCGATATCAGTCAGTAGTACTGATTGGACAGTAGAAGTAAAATGGATTACAAAAGAACATTCTTCAAGTACCATGATGGCTCCCATATTTCATGGAAGTAATATTTACTGGAAAAATACTGTCCTCACAATAATTTTGGATCTTCTCTAAGTAATGATATCTCACCCCCCCCCCCCGAATTGCAACCAAAGAATAAAGTAATTAACCCCACTCAATCTGGCAGAAGTGTAAGGAAGACGCCCCCCTTTTGTGAGTACCAAGCAATAATATCACGTGAGATAATGTGGGTGCCAATAAAGTGAGTCGAATCTGAACTTTTTATTGAGAAAGAAACAAAAACACATGTTTGGAGAGTATAATGAACCACTGTTGGTGTTATGTCACAATCAAATACCAGAATCAATCGACTGAGGAAAAAGTTCACCATTTGGGCAAAAATAACGGAAGGATTCAACACAAACAAATCGTCTGGTTTTTTTCCAACTTCAGTGCCAATTCACCCCGTCTACTTAAATCTACCTCCTCCTAACCCCTCACCTGTTATCCCATCTACTTACCCTTCCAATCTTGCCCCTCATCCTACATCCGCTCTTGGTACCTCTTCATTGTCTTCTGCTTCAGTATCAGCTACTCCTCTGTTGCCCCAAAGTGTGGTGTTCTAACATCTGTGTGCTCCATTCTAACCTAACAGATATCTCACTCTCTCAATCAGTACACTCATCATCACAAACATGCTCCTTCTTTCCTCTCAGCACATCTCCACCTCTTCCCAACCCCTCAAATCTTGTACCCCCCACCCCCTTGCCCGCTCTGTTCTTCATCACACCTCTACCAAGTCTCATCATTCCCCTCTCCCCACCTCTTCCATCGCCCTCTTGCACCTTGGCCATGCCTGCTGTCATCATCTCCCCTCCCTCTTTCCCCGTCGGAAACCACGATCTTTTCTACCCCCACAAATCCACCTACTTCAAAATCCCTGTTTTCCTTCTTGAAAGTCCCTATCGTGTAAGGACCTGAAAGTCCCTGTAGTGTCCATCTTGTTTACCCTGTGTACTCTACCCCATCCCTCTCCCTTCCACAGATCTCCTCATGTCTCTGTTCCACATTTTTTTTCCTTCTCTCTCCCACCCCTCTTGTCTCCTGCTCCCCCCTTGTTGTGAGTTTCTGTGTTAGCTCTCATACGAGCCTCGACAGTGTATACAAAAAAAAATTAAAATGGCAGGAAATCCATGAAAGCTGAGGCAGATTCGGCATGACATTGGAAACACTACGTAGTGCAGGGAAGGAAGAACGATAAAACCCAAATAAACTTCCATACAGTGGCCTGCAAAAGTTTTCACTCACCTCCAAATTTTCACATTTTGATGCCGCATGAGCATATTACCTCTGCCACTGAAAGTGGATGGAGGTTACATTTTCACCCCTGTCTGTCTGGTTGTCTTTCTGGGAACAGGTTTTCTCAAAAGTTGTGGACGGATTTGGATGAAATTTGGTGGACAGGTTGAGTATGTGACAAAGACGAAATGTGATTAGATTTTGGATTAAAAACGGATCCCGATACTCGAATTTTAAAAGTGATTTTCACCATTGATTGGGCCAAAAACGATATAGCACAATATCTCAAAAAACTTATGGACGGATTCAGACTAAACTTGGTGGACAGGTTGGGTGTGTGCCAAAGATGAGTTTGTTCGATTTTGTTGAAGATCCGAATCCGGAACCGGATCTGAGAATTTTTAAAGTGATTCTTCACCATTAAATGATAGGGCGAAAACCAAAATATAGCACAATATCTAAAAAAGTTATTGACAGATCCAGACGAACCTTGGTGGGCAGGTTGGGTGTGTGACAATGCTGAATTGATTCGATTTTGGTGAAGATCAGAATCCTTCTCCTGATATGAGAATTTTAAAAGTGATTCCTCACCATTGCGAGATGGTGCCAAATTGATACACTGTATGGCATGCGACTTCAAACAGTTGTGGATGAGTTGTGACAAAAGTAGGTGGATGAGTTAGTTTGGAGAAAAGAACAAGCCAATTCGATTTTGGTTCAGATCCAGCCTATCAGTGGGGTACAACATGTAATCTGTTCAGCCTGGCAGAGGTATGCGCTCTACCGAGTGCCATTCTAGTTTCATGATGCTTTCAAATCAAACTTGATATATAATATCTTCTCGACTTCACAAAGTTGGAAGGGTCTGTTCATTCGATAACTCCTCAAATTTTTGGGAAATCTCCACCAAACTTTGCTTGTACTCAGGGTTCCCAGTGGGTGTCCAAAGGGGTTCTATGTCCTCAGGTGGTTGGCGCCGTAAGGAGGTTGGCATCACAATTTTCTGGTGTGAATGTTCATGACAAATATTAAAACTATTACTGAAAGTCTCAAGGGTGTAATGTACAACAGTATAAATGGTTTCTGAAGAGCAAGGGGTTTAACCAATGTTGAACGATGAAAGGTGTCAATTATGGAATGTCAAAAAGACGAAACCCTCGTACATTGGGTAAGGTACAAAGCTGTCGAAAAAGAAATGGACATGGCATCTTGCTTTGCAAACCTTTTTTGACAATAGTTGCACCATTAACTCATTAAGTTAAACGTTATAATATATATATCTTTCATCCATATCTTCTACGACTTCATCGCAATCTCTTTTATGACATGTGTTTAAGGTGCATTTGTTGGTTAGTACAATGCATTGACATTGACCATTTCACAGGTCTGTTCACTTACAGAAGACGAAAAATTACACACCAGAGTTTGTCAGAATTGTCCCATCACAAATACTACATTTATTCCTCAAATTAGGACTGTGATGATATGATTACTCACATTCGTTTTCTGAAATGGATCTGTGCAGAGGCCTGCAA
>CM068962.1:37008220-37059199 GCA_035128595.1 Eptatretus atami | reverse complement strand
CACAAACACAAACAAATTTTCACATTTTGATGTCACCTGAGATTATTTCATTTTGCTTTCTAATCAAACTTAATATATGGAGTATTCAAAAACTACTGCAGAGTGATAAAGCAAAAAAAATGCAGATAAACAGAAAAATCAGACGATTTTCAGTTGCAAAGTATTCATTTGAAAGGTTACAAAATAAGTGTGAGGTTTTTCCTGCATGTAATCAGTGATTTCACTGAAAAATTAAGCTCCCCCACTGATCTAAGGAGATTTAAGGTGCAACTCATTTGGTCAATCAACAAGGCAAACATGAAGACCAAGAAGCTTTCCAAAGAAGTCAGACATAAAGTGGTGGAGAAGCACAGTTCAGGAGAGGGTTATAGAAAGATTTCAAAATCACTCATTATCCCTTTGAGTATGGTGAACTCCATCACTAAGAAGTGGAAGATTCATCATACCACCCATACTCTACCAAGATCAGGACGCCCATCCAAACTCGGCAGCCGGGCAAGCAGGAAACTGGTTCGGGATGTCAATGTAAATCCAGCAATTACTTTGAAAGATCTGCAAGGCTATATGTCCGAGATGTGGGTCAGTGTTCATCAATCAGCAATAAGCTGTTTTCTTCACAAAGCTGGCCTCGAAGGACAGGTGGGGTCAGTTCTGGGAGCATGCGCTGGAGCAGCACATTGCTGCGTCCACTTTCCGCCAGTATTCGCGGGGGCCTCCGTATGGCCATCCCCAAGGCATATACCTGGCCATCCTAATCTCCTTGAGATGCTGACTAACATGCTGCAACCACGAGGCACATGCTGGCTCCATTGGCCTCCTCCACTCATGAGGCTTCCTTGCTGAGAGAATCTGGTGAGCAGGATCAGCATTAGAAAAATGAGCCACATGTCCCTACATCTGCAGCTGACACTCACAGACTACACAGGCAACAAATCTCATCTGAGTCTCCCTCAGCAAATGCTCATTGGACACAAAGTCTGACCAGCAATAGCCAAGGATTCTCTGAAGTGACCTGGTACCAAAGCAATCAAGTCTCACACCCATAGAGCATGACTGGAAGCACCAAGGACATAAACTCGGACTTTCGTCCTCCTACATGCTAGGTACCGACAGCGCCACACCCTATGATCCAGTGAATCCTTGACTCCCTAGTTCTTACCCAGAGTCTATCAACCTCTCTCTCTGGCTCACAACATATGGAGACATGAATATAATTGCCAAGGTAAGTGAATCTCTCCATGACCTCAACATCCTCAACACAAACAGGTACAAACAAGATAGCAACATCCAAGATGTCAACGAAACCCTGGATCTCAGTTTTGACAAAGGAAATCCATAATCCCAGCAGCTCCGAATCCTCTTCAGGATCTGGAAGGCCACCATAAGGATATCAATAGTCTCTGCAAGGAAGACTGCATCACCTCATCTGCAAAATCAAGGTCAGAGATCTTTACATCACCAAACGATGCACCACAGCTTGATCTTTCTGACTTCCTCCCCAAAATCCAGTCCATACAGGCGATGAAAAGTGTGGGAGCTAGGACACACCCCTGATGAACTCCAGTAACAACTGGAAATAAGTCAGAGATGAAACCACCACACCTCACAGCACCCTCAGTACCAGAGTATAGTTCAGAAATCAGATTGATCAGTTTTGGTGGCAACCCAAGAAGACCAAGAATTCGACAGAGGGTATCCCAATTAACTGATTAAATGCTTTACGGAGATTAACATAGGCTGCGAGCAGCCCCTGCCAAAACTTTCATCTGCGTTTGGTGAGGACATGAAGAGCAAGGGCATAGTCAATCGTTGACCTCTTTGGTGTAAAGCCCAACTGCGCTGGGTGCTAGTGCTCAGGCAGATGGTGGTGAACCCTCAAAATAATTATCTGAGCAATGACCTTGCCAGGCACTGAGACCAGCGTCTCCCTTCGATAGTCATTGCAGTCCTGGCGATCAGCCTTCCCTTTCCAGAGAGGGACAAGAAGGCCCTTCTTCCAGTCAGTTGGGATGATGCCTGTGTTCCAAACAGAGCACAGAAATGCATAACATGACGTGAAAACAGCATTTCCACCTACCTCGAGAAGTTCAGCATGGATGCCACAGATCCAATGAGCTTTAACCCCTTTCAACTGGTTCACCACAGCCTGTGCTTGCACAAACGAAGGTGGGTCACAATTGATTGGAGGGTCAGCAGTAGGGATAGTTACACGCCTGATGTCATACTCAACAGCCGTTGGGTCAGCCTGGTGCAGCCACTCAAATTAACCAGGCAAGTAGGCCTTCACATTGGACTCCTCCGTCCAGAGCCCACCACCCTCTGCTCTAACTGCAGTACACCGAGGGATGGGCTTGGAAGAACGCAATGCACAAATTCCTCTGCAAGAAGGACGAGAACCATTTGAGTACAGGTGATGCTCTACCCCTTCATTGATTCCTCGTACATAGGCCTCCTTGTCCGCCCTCAGCGCATGTCCAGTTTTACACTTCAACTTCCTGAACAGCTCAGGTTTGCCATCAAGCCTGGCCCTACGACACTGGTCAATGATATCCAGTGTCCCTTGGGAGACAACGTTCTTCTTTGCCGGACGATGGGTTTTAAGACTTCCACTAGCAACATCAAGGATGGTAGTCTTCAAGGCACTCCACAACTCATCAGGATTCCCCAAAACACCCAGACTCCCCAAATCTCCATTCAGCCTGTTGCAAACTCCTCAGCTACCCTCTCATCCTTGATCTTGCCAACATCCAGTCGAGGTTGTGATGACACCATTCTCCCGGATTGAAGCTGCAACTTTGGAGTTGCTACAACACGCTTGTGGTCAGTATTGAGGAACCGAGTACTCTGGGAGACACTGCAGTGCCGAATTAGCCTCCGAGCACATGGTCAATCTCCTTTGCCCACACCAACAACATTAGAATACCAAATCCAGCGATGAGGCTGTGAGTGCTGAAACAATGAACGAGCCATGCTAAGTCCATGACTTCTTGCAAAGTCAGGAACTTAGTGCTTTTCTGGTTCACAGTTCCAGACCCATATGGACCAATACATGTCTCATAACTCATAAGAAACCTGGAGTTGGCTTAGTGGTTAGAGTGGCTGGCTTGGGTTCTTAATGTCCTGAGTTTGAGCTCAAGACCTTAAGAGGGATAGGACATTCCAGGCAACAACTCAAAGGGACCACCTCAGGTTAACCAGAGGATTCCACCGTCTAGTGGATGACACATCAGCACCACCCCGACACACAACACCACAATCCCCCCCAGGAAGGTTACTCCATGCTTTCCCCTCTAACATCAGAGAATGGTCTTTTGCAGAATTAAGTGTTTTACGGTGGCCAGAATGCAAATTCTGCCGCCAACTCCTAGAAAAATGAAACCAACTGCATGATGTCTGCAGACACAGTTGGGTGCCAGATATTGGTGGCCGTTGGCTCACAAGGAGCTACTCTTTTCTTTGACAAGTTTTGTTTTTAAACCTGCTGGGTGTCCATGTCTATACACCTTCCTCACCAGGAAACCTTGTGGGGCAGATGGTTTAGTCACCGACAACCCGACTGTGGACAGGTGGGAAGAAATGACTATCTATGGACAGTGGGCAAGAAAGAAGCCATTACTGAAACAGGCACATCGAAAAGCTAAAATGGAGTTTGCAAAAAAGCATCATAGTGATATCGCAGGCATGTGAAGAAAAGCTTTTTGGTCAGACGAGACAAAAATTGAACTTTTTGGTCCAAACTTTTTTTGGCGTTACGTCTGTCGCAAACTCCACATCACTCTGCACTCCACATCATGCAATCAACACCATCCCTAGTGTCAAGTATCATGGTGGCAGCATCCATCATTCTGTGGAGCTGCTTTTCAGCAGGGACTGGCAAGCTTGTCAGGACAGAAGAGACAATGAACAGTGCAAAGTATAGGAAAATCCTTGATGAAAACCTGCTCGAGTCAGCCATGAATCTGAAACTGGGTAAGAGATTCACATTTCAGCAAGACAGTTATCCAAAGCACAAAGCTGAAGCCACTCTGGAATGGCTGGATAAGAAAAAAAAATCATGTTCTTGAGTGGCCCAGGCAAAGACCTGACTTTAACCCATTTGAACATTTATGGTGAGATCGATAGACCCATTTAAAACTTGGCAGAACGAGAGCAATTTGAACGTGAAAAATGGGCAAAGATTTCACCATCTCACTGTACAAGGATGGTAGAGACCGACTCAAACAGACTCATCGCAGTCATTGCTGCAATAGTTGCTTCCACCGAGTACTGACATCAGGGGCTGAATACTTTTGCAACCGGTGAATTTAGTTTTGTACATGTTTTTTGCAGGTATTCCTGACATTTAACCTCCTTCAACTATAACATTGTTTAGTTTGATCTCTGCAGTTATGAATACAAAAGTTCATTTGGAAAAATCGTTTCTACATAATTCGTAATTATTCTAAACTAGCCGAAACCCCGTCACAGATGGATTCCGTTCCATGAGCCCAATATGACAACCAGTGGCGGCTCTCGTAAGAGCCGGATCCCAGTCGATGTACTCCATGGCCTTACCTAATGAGGCCTACAAAACGTCCTTGTACATGACATTTTTGGTGTACACTACTTGTGAAGAAGTCCCCTGATTTGTGCACGTGTCTACTTTGACGTACACCGTGTCAAAACTTCTCAGGTCACAGTACCGAGAAAAATGTGACGCGACCGCTAGGAGGAGCACAAAATTGGTCCTTCAGTATTAATATATAGATGCTTCAGAGTTTAAGGTTGACTATTGTCACTATGTGCGATGCACTCTTACAGGTACGAAGTTTCTTTCAGTCCAGGTCACAGCACCGAGAAAAACGTGACGCGACCGCTAGGAGGAGCACAAAATTGGTCCTTCAGTATTAATATATAGCATGTGACATTAGTGGTACGGGGTGAATACATATGCAGACCACTGTACATGTTGACGTATACTTCTAACTTCATAGCGCTACTCTTACAATCCCCCTACCTTTAATACTACAAATCATTTTAATGCAGTGAAAAACCATTTCAATGCAAGAAAGATTTATTTTCTTACGAATATAATGATGTGTGGTTGAGGTAGGAGGCCAATGAGGTTGCAAGGAGTAAGACGAGGTTGTAAGTTGCCCTTAGTGAGCTCTAATTTAAATTTTACTTGTCTCAATTACCTTGAACACTTATTCTACAAGAGGACAAGTGTTGTTAGAATCTTAAATATAGACAGTGTTATAGCAAAAGTGAGTGAAAGTACCATTAAAGTGTGTTGAAAACCGAAAAATGCAAATTCTACAGAAGCATAACCGAGGTAAACTCATTTTTATGATAAAGGCTTAGTTATTTCCATGGCCTCGGACTGGCCTTGAGACAAGGATAGAATTTCTTAATTATACAAGCTTAAGCAAAACACATAGCAAATCAAAAACTTGAGAATTATAATTTTCCTTGACAGCTTCAATTAGTTCCACCTTTTTGGTCACTTGGCAGGAACGATTGTGGTCCAAATCTTTCTGCAACCGGTACGAGATCCACCCACCAGCAAATATAACGTCTGTGAACTTTCAGTAGCTTTTGTAAATAAAGCCATTTCTTACTCAAAACTAGAGAATAAACACACGTGTGATGTCACTCATGTGTACGAGGCAATGGTTGACAAGACATGACTGCTTCAAATTGAATTACTGTTTGGGGAGAGAATTGCCAAAAAGTTGCATTTGCTGTTTAATTGAGCATTTTTGTTTTCCGAGTTGCAAAATGAACATTTTGAAAATGATCAGATCTTGTAATTCTCGAGTTTTGAAATTTGTCTTGTATTTCACTTTCAAGAGTATCTTCCTGTAGAGATAAAATCATTGCAAAATCAAAATGTGAGCACTAAAGCCGATGCAGATGTAGCATACTCAATATCAGCAGCAACACAATCTTGGCCTCCACAGCATTCTGGGTATCTAAATTACTGCCTTTAAAGCTCTTTGGCCGAGTTTGTAGAACATGCTGCCCAGAATTTCCCATCGATTGGTGCACCGTTAATAGTGACCATTATTCTCGTTGGTTTGGCCTCTGGTATAAACCGCCGAGTATTCTACCATGTTGTAAAGTTTATTTTCTCTTTTTAGGGAACTTGCCCCAGATTGCATAATGTTTCTGGAGTTTTCCTGTTTACAGGTATGGAATGCATAATAAGCTGGAACATTCCAGGAACTTCGAGAACAGTTCAAAATATTTGTAAAACCATTATGTACAGTACATGTAGAAAAGCCTCATCAAACTACCAAGGCCATCCTCTTGGTTTGTAACATTATTTTAATTTGGTCTCGAGGCTGTAAACTTCCATGGGAGCTCTTTGACAGTGATGCGAAACCAGCATAAGATTGAAAAGCGAAATTTACATTCCCACAGCACAACACAAGGACAAAGGCATTGGGTATAATGGAGTTGTGATAGACTGATAGAGGAATGTAGAGATGAATTGGCAGCAAAGGAAATTTACAATAGAGTACGAGTGGGCAGTAAAGCGACTTAAAAGACATGCACGTCAAAATTAAGTTTGAAACTTGAAACAAGCAAGCATAGCTGATGCACGAAAGCACATCAACTACAAAGGGCTGTCTGGTTACTTAGTAAGACTGGGAATATCCAGAATGCAGTAAGCTTGATACTTTTACAAACAGAGTGCCACGTTTTAAGCCTCATTGCACCAACACAGTTTGAATAATGTGTATTTTCTCTGCAGACTGTGAATACACCATTTTCCTGATGCAATGGGTAGATTGTAACCAGTTCATTTTTAACTACAGAACTAATAGAACACCTTACTCTGCACAGATATGAGAAAAAAAATAACATAGGAAAGGCCTTTTCAACTCTTGCTTAGTGTTTCCGAGCACGATCTATATTTGATTTGTTTGTGAAGTTTGAATAACAGGAGCGATGGCATCCATAAGAAGCTGATGGGTCAAACGGAGCAGCCCAGAACTGAACCTACTGCCAAATCTGCCCTGAGTGAAAATGAGAATTTTGGAATGATCTTTGAGAAAAGGATGCACTAAAGTCTAAACAGATGTTTTGGATGAAGTTTACACTCACGCCACCATTTTTGTCTGAATCTCACTGTTACTCTGCCCTCAGAGCACACGGAAAATTTGGTTTGTTGAGAGGGCATACATTTTTCCAAGTACTGCTAAACTGAAAGTTATTGGAAGTACAAACAAGGCGATTTGTGTTCCACAGTGTTCAAGTATATTATTAAACATAAATAAAATAAAGATTTTAAAGGCTGTAGAAAAAAAACTTTTTACGGAAATTTACGGCTGTTGATGCAGTGTCTTTTACACCACCTTATTTATCACGTTACATTAGTTATTCGTGTCTGTTGTTTGTGTCCTTTCAGAAGTCCTAAAAACAGTAAATTTCCTGTTTGAAATGATTTTTGGATTTGTTTGACCGCCACACAGGCAGACAGACTGAAGCAATTGCTATACCACAAGTGCGCATGTGCACTTGGGACGAGATTCCATACAATTTGCCAAATTCAGAGCCAAAGTACTGCTAAACTATAGGTTTGTGTTGTGATTCATGTTCCATCCAGTATGTGTTCCACAGTGTTTAAAATGTAAAATTGAATTGTAATTAAGTACTTCCTCGATCATAGACTGACACCAATCAAACTGAACCAATTACTTAACTCCACTTTATAGTATGTACATACAGGGTAAAAAGAGATGTAAACATTCATTTTATTGAGTCTCAGAAGTGTTCCTGTGGGGCAATCAAGAGCTACTGTTGTTCCATTGAAGTTTTTCTCAATCATGGCCCAACATGACATTTTGCCTATAAAGCTCTTCGATCTCATTCTTTCCTCCAGGTCTTCAAGACAGCTGTTCACCACCATCTCAGGTCATCTCCAATCCAAAACCAAGATATTTTAGACCCTCGTTAACGCCCCCCCACCCCATCCTCTTTCCAAATTTCCAGTTTTCCATCCTGAGAGTTTCCTTCTGCATCCATCTTGTCACCCCATGCATCCTCTCCTGCCCCCATTCCTCCCACACTCATTTCTTTTCTGCCTCCCCCTGTCTTGCCTTCGGCTCTGCTTCTGGTGCCCCCCCTTCTTTCTGCTGTTCCTTTTGTCCTTTGTTTTATGGTCTGTTCAGCGTAATAGTACTATCTCTTCCACAAGCCTCAACTATGTGTACAAAAAAAGCATACATCCACATCAGGATATATGCAACTTGGTTTTCTCCAGGATGTAGTACAAGCATCTAACATTTGCTTTAACTCGCCTTCCTCTTTATCTTCCCCTTTTGACAGTCATGACTGAAGAGGATGGGAAGAGGAATTATGTTGCATAAACTTTCGAAACCTAAACAAACTAGTCAAGAACCTGCCCTTAAGATGGGTTAATTCCCCCAGAATTATGGACGGGTCAATTCCCCTCAAATTGGCGTATTTTAGTATGACTTGTGATACCCCTCCCACTGGGAGCGGCACAATGCCACACATGCTTACACGGAGAGGATTGGGGTTCTCCCCCAACCCTGAACTCCCAGGAGTATGAAATATTTAACCCCTAAAACCTTCCTGTGCACACTGAGTACAATCAGAAGTTTTAAACTCATTCTGTCCAGCGATTCAGCAGTGCATCAAAGTCAAATAAACAAAAACACACAAACAGACACTTCTCGAATTATAATGTGATGATATAAGCATAACCTGTTTGGCATTTCAATTTGAACCCCTGGTTGCTGTCGGGAACCAAGGTTCAATTTCCATACATCACTTATGTTTGTTTGTCCATTGTCTACTAATGTCCTTATAATTAATGTATAAGTGCACTGAGGTCTATTAATGACTGTGTCCTGCATGTTATTGATGTACTTGCTCACCATAAGCCTTTGATCAATGTTAAAATAAAAATAAACCCTCTTGGGCAAATTCTGAAAAAAAATACATACTATTCTGGACAAACTGTGGCAATTCATGTGAAAGGAACTGAGTAAAAATTAAATGAGGGCAGGAATATTTGAAGAGGAAGCATGATTGGAGAAAATTTTAATTCACAATTAAATACTAGCTCTCATTGCAAGAAAAAACATGAATCACATGACACGAGCACAACAAGGCAGTTAGTTGTGATGAAAAAGCTTCCTCCACAGACAATGAAGAACCCTCAAAACTGGTGTGAAAAGGTCTAATTCCAGAGAATTGTCTTACTCAACTTGTCTTTCTTTTCCCTTTTTATGTCTGCAGAATTTCTTGCTTGCACATCATTCTTTTTTAAACCTAACTTTTCCGGGCTATATAATTATGGCTTTGATTGAAAATCATAAGGTTGATCCTAACTCCCGAGATTGATGTTGGTCGCCGGTTCAAGCATGAAATAATCAATGCTTGCTTTCTGACTTTGAGAAAGCATTTTTAGTGGTTGTAACTTAAGAACAAAGTATCTTACCAACCACCCCCCCCCAAAAACAACAAAAAAAAACAGGGTTTACAAACTTGGACATTATATATTTGTGCGATATGATGTAGAGAAATAAATTTTGCAGCAATAACTCACTCCACCCATAATCGGAAGAAGGTGCGGGGTGGGGAGTGGGGAGAGGAGTCGGTGTGGTTGCCCCGAGCACAGCTTGGATGGGGGGCTGCATAATTGAGGGTCATTAAAGAACTTTCAATAATTAAATTAGTTCGGTTAACAAACCCTGGGGACCAAAAGGATGATCTGGGAATTGCTATGTTTCAGGAGCAGGTTTTTGTCCAAAGCTTGAACTGCAGTTACAAAACTTTGAGTGCTGTAAGGTCCGGGTCCCATTTGTCCCAGTTATTGGAGATTAAAAGTTGTCTTTTTTTCTCTGGCAAGTTGTGGTTCAGCGTAATGGTGACTGAGAGTGACAAGTTAGCTAATATAACTCGTAATTTCTTGACTTTGTGAAGGCTTGTTTGACGCCTCTCCAAGGCGTAGGATATTTCCCTCAACATATTTCTCGGTATACTCTGTCTGCTTTCCTAATTCCCTGGATGTGCTTTAATCGTGAAAAACAAAAGTAGAGTGGTATAGTTGTGAACCTTGGCCAGTGTGAGGCGATCCAAATTGCTACACCACTGACCTCAACTATGATAAAAAGTGCATTTACTCGTGATTATTAAATAAAGTTTAGTGCAATGTGCATGTTCGGAGTCGTGTGTCATGCTGGTTTCTTCAAAGATACAACTCCACATCAACTCACATGTTTGAATATACTGATGATCATTTTAAATAAAATATGCTGCTCAGTTTGGCTGTACATCAAGCAGAAATGCAAAGAAGCTATAACATTTAGATTCAAATTATATTTTCTTTCATCCCTGCCATATTTTACTTTTGGAAAAGTGGCTTGCCTTGCAATTTTTGGCATTGTTCTCTGGGTCATTCTGATTTATTCATCTGAAATGAAAGACTTCATCAATAGGTATGAAAACCAAACCATTTTAGCCCCAAAAATTTGATAATGGCAAAAAATAAGGTCGATCATTATTTAAGGTTGGTCAATGAGTCATGCAAATGATCATTGCTGCTGATGTCAAGTCTTTCAAAAAGCCTGATGTCTGACCATCAGTTTGTATTCCATCTGGGTAACTCAACTCTGGACATGTTGTTCCTCCTCTCTCTGCAATGCTTGAAGGCCCTAAATCTCAAACAAGAGGCCAGGACCATCTCAGTGGACAAATCTTGGGAATTCGACATACTTTAGCATTCTGCTTTGCTTGCAAAGCTCCTTGCCTGGATTCTAGACTTTCCCCACTCATACAAAGTGTTGCTATCAATGAAACCCTCTCCGAGTGGAGGCTGGAGTTCCCCATGGAAGTTTCTTGAGTCCAGTCTTGATCCTCAATTACATAAACAACCTCTCCGATGCTATAGAAAATGCTCTTTTCCTTTTTGCACATGACTCCACATTGTGTTGTACAGTACCCCATCCCCCTTCTTGGGAGACTGCAGCTGTGTCCCCCTCTGCTGATCTGTAATTTATTAGATGCTCATGTGATAAATGGAGCATGTCCTTCAATCCTGGAAAATCTCACTATCTCCCCCTGTCACTCCAGAGGATCGTCAAACTAACCCACCTATCTAT
This sequence comes from Eptatretus atami, assembly GCA_035128595.1. Taxonomy (NCBI): domain Eukaryota; kingdom Metazoa; phylum Chordata; class Myxini; order Myxiniformes; family Myxinidae; genus Eptatretus; species Eptatretus atami. Next base: position 37,048,079 of record CM068962.1, on the reverse strand, counting down.
TTCCATGGTCAGCCCCTGGAAAAGGTTCCGCCTCTTGAACTTCTAGGCCTCAAAATCAGCCATGACCTCTCCTGGGCCAACCAAACAGCAAAGCTATTTTCCAAATCCAGCCGCAAATTGGGCATCCTCCGTAGATCCAAGTCTTTCCTTGGAAAATCAGAGACTCTCACAGTCCACAAGGCCTTTGCCTACAATTCAATGCAGTACCTGCTCTCCCATAAGTGCTGATGCCACAGCATCACATCTGTCTCTCCTGAATTCTGTTGAAGGTAAAGCTTTAAACATATTTCGAATCTCCCATGATGAGGCCAAAGCACAAATTCTGTTGGTTTCGCATCACAGACAGATCAGTTCTGTCTGATTTTTAACGCCTCTTCTCCAATGTTACTCCCTCTGCTCTCTGTTCTCCAACCCTTCCTATAAAGTCCAGTATGTTCGCTTTCTTCTCGTAACCCTTTCCTCATTAAATTCCATAAACCAGGCTGACTGCACACCTCAACTCCTTTGTTCCTTACTTCTCCTGTCTATGGAACTGCCCATCATAGGCCGTTCTTTCACACTCTTCCCTCGAGGGATTCAAGCAGGCAGTGCACCACCATCTTATGTCATTCCCCCTCCTGACCCATGATCTCTATTACCTCCATTAACTCCTTTTAACCTATACTAATACTTTCACTTGCTAGTTTCAGTGTTTTCTCTCCTCCTCAATCTCTCCTCTTCCTGTTCGTTCATTCCCTTACTGGTTGTGCTTGGTAGTTACCCTGCTGCCCCTGTCAGTTCAGCCTTTTTTTTTTGTATACCTTGTCGATGCTCGTTTGAGAGCCAACACACAACGCACAGCAAGGGGGGCATGAGACAAGAGGGGCGGGAGTGGGAAGGACAAAACAGTGGGGAACAGAGGCATTAGGAGATCTGTGGAAGGGAGAGGGATGGGGTGGGGAACATGGGGAATACAAGATGGACATTACAGGGACTTTGAGGAAGGAAAGCAGGGAATTTGAAGGAGGTGGGCTTGGGTGGATTATCGGCGGTAGAAAAGATAGAGGATTTGGATGGGGGATGATAAGAGGTGGTGGTGAACAGCTGTTTTGAAGGCCTGGAGGGAAGGAAGGCCTGGAGGGAAGAATGGGATTGAATAGAGTGAGGGAGTTTATTCCAAAGGCGGGGAAAAAGAGGAATGAAAGTGAAGGTGAGCAGTGATTCGTGATTTTTACCGCCTCTTCTTGCTCTTCCATGAGCCTCATTCTCATAAAAATTAAGGAGAACAGCATGAAAAGAGGCATAAAATGGACAATAAAGGGAGAGACAGTAGATGGAGGTAAACAATACAAACATCCCATGAACTTCGAAAAAATTTAAAGAAGTACTCAAATATTCCCACAGCAGAAACAGAGATCAACATGAACAGTGTTTCATGGTAGAGCACAAATGTTAGCCTGTTGAGCATTGCATGATGGTGAACAAGCAGCCAAACATCACAACAGGCGACCAACTCATCACCCGTTGTGCAACTCAGAGGAAAGATTTACGATATAAAGTGCATAAAAACAGATATATGCACATATTTTAGCAATACCACATTTTTCATTAAAACAATAACTGTGCACATCATTTCAGCCATTAACAACATTTGCATTGGCTAAGAATGGTCACATGGGTGAGAATTGGTATGTTTGTGGGTTGTCCTCCTTTTCAGCTTAACTTGACATTTCTCCCAACAATAGCGGTGCTGTTATGGAGATTCGTTTTGCAAAAAATGGTGAACTATGTGTCTGCAGATTGGTACGGAACATTAACTTGGTGCACACGCTGGACTATGCTGTGAATTCAAAGAGAGCTAGCTAGCAACATGACAAGTGGAAATGTACCATTACATTCCAATATCTTGACATTCTGCCCAAGCATTGCATTATTGGGAGAGCCAAAAGGGCAATGCGTTTACTTTTTCAAAGCTTCTTGACAATACATTCCGCAGTATGCAATGCAGATTCAAGGCACAGTGTGCCAAGATCAACTACAATATGTCAAAGGTATCACAATGTGCCAGCCATGACCTTGACACTTTTTCTTGATAAGAAGAGTGAGACTACGCTTAGGATTTGGAGAGATTGAGGCTGTGAAAGAAGTAATATCAACATATTGTTTCTCCCCCCAATCCCCAACCACCACCAATGTGCACGTGTTCGTGTGTCAGGGAGAATTTTCAACATTAGGACATAAGAACAAAAGACAAAATATATTTTGACATAAACTCAAATGCTCGCAAGGTTGACTTGAACAATTAATTAATTAACTCTTATTGGCCTTAATTGCATTATAGTTTTAATATTAATAAAATCCCACTTATATGAGAGTATTGTGATTTGTACACTGTACCTCAGTCAAATCACACATATATATGCTAGCTGTAATTGAACAATTAATGAATGACCTTCAATTGGTCATTTTCACATGATAGCTTTAATATTAATAAAATCAGACGAAAATGCGAGTATGTATTGCGATTTGTACACAATGCCTCAAATTACTCAGAGGTAGGACCGTAAGATTGGCTTTAACTTGATGATATAACACATCGATCATTCACAATATTGGTTAATACTTTATCCTTCGGGTAATACACATCAGTGCTTTTAATTTATTTTACAATCGTAATTTGTTTGTTTTTCATGTTTGAGCAGTCTCGGGTTGACAAACTTGAGTTATGGGTTTTTAGCTGGCACGTTTAAGGGTCAGTTGTAGGTGTAGACCATAGATGAGAGCAAGGAGGTGAACAGCATTGAGCATCAGCAGTGTGGCTTAGTAAATACTTTATGAAGATTAATATTTTTGCATGGTAAAATAAAAATTCTCACAAATAAAAACCTTGTTTTATGTACTGAGCACTTTGGAAAGGGTGTGGTTCATATAATGTGGGGTTGTTTTTTTATTTTAATATTTTGCAGGGTTGCTTGTGTGCAGGTATGCACATAGGATGGTTTCCCAATACACTACACTTTAAGATAAATAGCTTTAAGTTAATGTCTATGGCCCTGACAAAAAAAGATAATCTCATCAAACACATTGTTATATCATCAGTGTATGAAAGCTTGCATCTAAATAAACATAATAAGAGTCAAATGCTCAGTATAAAACAAGAAGTCATGCTTGCAAAAAAATTTCAGGTTTATCTCGACAAACAAAATAAATCACAGATTGTTACAATATGCTTGGTCCCCACCACCTTCATACACAAAATGATAGTCAGATTGCATTGCGTTTGGTAAAAATAAAAACAATAAAAATATTAACGAGACATAATTTGACGTCGCGACGTCGACCGATATACCTCCACCCACATCAAGTCTTTGCTTACTCTAACTTTGATTTAAAACCTCAACCATTTGCCGTCAATATCTAATCTGTACATATGTATCATGGTACATGTACTTAGTTTAGTTCATATCCCATAGCCAATGGTATAACATTAACAAGAGTTTTAATGTGACCTTTGACCCTTGACCTTTAAGTAATCTATTGCAAATAATCTGTCATAGATGGACGCACTGACCGGGGGTTATACATACTTGTACCAAGTTTCAGCTGTTCTCAAGTATCACATTTTTACCTGAGATGACCTCTGACCTTTGACCTATTGATGCCGAAATTGAATCAGTTCATCTTTGCATCATCATACATACTTCTTCCAAGTGTGGTCAAAATCCCATCACTGGTTCACAAGTTAGCGTGGTCACAGAATTTTTACCTAATTTTTACCTCTGACGTTTGCCCTCTTGACCCCATAATATTAGCAGTTCATCTTTACATCACTATACATACTTATACCAAGACTTACATTGATCTCTTCAGCCGTTCTTAAGTTATCGAGGCAACAAAAACCAATCACGGACGCACGGACGGATGGACGGACAACCCAAAAACATCAGACAACCTGAAAACATCCGAAAATCAAAACTTGGCCGCGAAGGCATGAAAAAAATAATTAACTCTCTGCTCAAGGTAGTGTAAAAATGTAAGTACAAAGCAACAAAAATGCACTCACATTGTGAAACTAGTAATGAACCCGTGACAAAATTTAAGGTTTGTTTCGTAATTTCCCATTTGACCTTCGATACTGTGATCTCCCCACCGCCCTCCCAAAATCTTTAAAACAATTCTCCACAACTTGGTGAAGGGATTTTAAAAGGAAGGGCAGGAGTGGGACAGTCAAAATCAAAAGGTAATATATGTGCTACCTGTAAAACAGGCACAAGTTATCTTTTTACACAATAATATATATTGGCTATATCTAGATTGGCCACAATAAACGGCTATATCACCTGAGAGTTGTCAAAGGTGTGCTATAATCACTATCAGAGTAACAATCACCTGACGAAGGGCTAATGTTTGAAACATCAGCTTGACTTTACTTCCCATGGTGATTAGCACACATTTGACAAAATAGAGTATCACCCTAAACGTATTACCTCTGCCACCGTAGGTGGACGAAAGTTATGTTGTCATCCCTGTTTGTCTGTCTGCTGTTTGTCTGTGAGCAGGATATATAAAAAGTTATGGATGGATTTGGACAAAACGTGGTGTAGACCTTGATGTGTGACAAAGCCAAATTGATTACATTTTGGTGAAGATCCGAATCCGTATCCTAGAATTTAACATTTTTAAATGTTTCTTTGAACATTCTTGACCACTGAGAGATGAGCCAAAAATCAATATACAGCATGATATCTCAGAGATATGGACGAGATATGACAAAACTAATGAGGTGTCAGATGAGTTGGGTGGGTTGACAAGAACAAGCGGATTAGATTTTGGTTCAGGTCAGGATCCAGATCTGGCCTATCAGTGGATACAAAATGTAAACTTCAGCCTAGAGGAGGTACGTGCTCTACCGAGTGCCGTGCTCCATAAATAATGCAAATGCTCTGTTTAATAATTATTCTTCCAATAAAGACCGAACAATATTTATACAAATTTGATCTAACTTGTACAATTTGAAGACATATGTACAATTAAACTTATATTTCTATTAATAACCTGTTTGGATGGTGGAAGATCTAGAATAATGGAGAAGCAAGCAAGAACACCAAATAAAACAACGACATTTTCAAGATCACAATAACAAGAATCATCATCTACATCTACTACGATTATGACTACTGCCCCAATTATTCGCACCTCCTTGTAGGGTCAGCAGGGGATTGTTTTTAGCTTAAGTCTCACGAACCAGCAAGCCAGACTTTACATTCAACTGAGGGTACAGGAATATGGAATTTGTTTAGGGTGCTAGCGATCACGCCTACTCTTTACAAAAAAACACGATGGGAATTTAAATATCCACCAATGACCAGTTCTGGCAAATGGGTCCTCCGGCTTAACATTCTTCTGATGGACGGCACACATACACTTTAAGCTCTGGTAGTGCCACATTGCATCACCCATCATGTGAAACATGAGAATGGTTCTTCACCATTGAGAGATATGGCCCAAAAAAAACCATATACTGTATATCAAAATATTTCCAAACGTTATGGATGTGTTATGACAAAACTAAGTGGACAAATTACACTGATAGCTGGGTCAAGATTCAAACATTGGCTTGACATCTCAAAAGTGAGTGTGCATACCTCGTGGCTATCCTGCCAGACAGAAGATCTGAAAAGAAATATTTCAGCTGAAGGTCCGTGATAACAAGACTTACAACAAATGAAATTTTTTTTTTCAACAATCCACCTCCATACTTATGTAATCTTAGATATAGGTTTTTGAAAACAATTTGGCATCAAAAGTCAAAGCATATAAGTGACAACTACACTAGAAGCTTAATGTTGGATTATGCCTGGTGTTGGCCTAATAGTTAGGGTGGCGGGCTTTGGATCCTCGGGTCCTGAGTTCAAATCCAGCTCAGCTGTTGAATTAATACCAGGTGGGGTTAACTCGGCCTGTCATCCTTCCGAGGTCAGCAAAATGAGTGCCAGCATGCTGGTATACTGTGTCGGAGTGACGACCCGTCCAGGATTGTGCCCAATAGCCAAGGAGACTGCGTAAGCAGCACCAATGCTCTGCACAGAGAATGGTCCCAATCTCCTCCTCCTTCTACACTAGAAGGCAAACCAACTTTAGACTCATGTGGGATACCAAATGTATCAGCCTTCAGATAATGAAGAGCAGAATGGAAGGATTGATGTACTGTATTCATTCTCAAGTGAATCCACACTTTCTTGAGAAGAGAAATGTAACGTGAGAATAATAAAGACACACACACACACACACACACACACACACACACACACACACACACAAAACAAACACGCACATACACACATACACACATTCTCAAATACCAAGGACTGAACAATAACTGGCTGTATGTTCTTTATCACTGCTCTGTACATCTGCTCGAAGATTTTCCTATTCCTGTTAAGATACACCGAGGAACGATTCCAAAATAAATTGTCGTGATGCATTCTTACCTCAACATCCAAAAACTGTACGAGTTGTTAGCGAATTTACATTGGACTGAGATTCAACTCTGACTTCATCCTGCTGGTTGCTTCATTGCTAAGACATAAGGGAAATAATTTATATTTTTTTCAGGGTGCCAGCAATAACTGACATCCTCTTCACGAAAGACACCGTGGGATCTTTAACATCCAATAATGAATGCTAGCAGATAGGACACCCAGTTTTACAGCACACACACTGATATATTCCCCTGCATGCAAAACACCAGCATTGCAGTTTAAAGCAGGGTCAAGGTATGAACCCAGGCTAAATAGGTCAAAGGCTAGTGCACATACCTCTTAAGGCTATCCTGCAAACTACTGCACTAGTAAAACCCAAACAACTGAGAAAAACAAAAAAAGTTGGAGATAAAGTCTTCAAACTAGAACAGTACTTGGTGGAGCACATACCTCCACCAGGTTGAACAGTTTACATTTTGTATTCCAATGATCGGCCGGATATGCTTCAGGACATTAACCAAAATCGAATTGGCTTGTTCTTGTCACCTATGATACTCATCCACCTAGTTTTGTCATAACTTTTCTGCAACTTTTTGAAATATCGTGCTCTTTCATTTTTGGCCCCATCTCTCAATGGTGAAGAATCATTAAAAAAATTATATTATCCGATTCAGGATCTGGATCTTCAGCAAAATCGAATCAATTGGTCCTTGTCATGCACCCACCAGTCCACCAAGTTTCGTCCAAATCAGTCCACAACATTTTGAGATATCCTGCTGTATATCGTTTTGGCCCTATCGCTCAATGGTGAAGAATCATTTTTAAAAATGAAAATATTCTCGTATCGGGATCTGGATCTTCACACAAGATCTGGATATCCTTCTCACAAACACACAGACAAATAGGGGTGAAACAACCTCAGTCCAACTTCGGTGGCAGAGGTTAAAAAACACCAAAAACGAGTATATTCAAAAGTGTGACACATTCTTACAATTCTGTTGCAGTTAGCTTAAAGCAAGCAAGGGAGAGGCTCTCAGTTGTAGAAGGATGCAGATGTTTGCAATGTGATAAGAGATCCTGTGCACAGCTCTGAAAATGCCAAGTGTCATTCAAATGAAGGACACAATTGCGACTTGCCACAACGACTTTAGAAAAGTTACACTCGGCATTGATTGAGAGGTAAGCTTAGATTTACACCTGTGAGAAGCAAATCACTTTCTTGATTATGAATTTCAGAAAATTCATTTCTGAGCAACCAACCTCAAGCAGAAGTTTCCGATATCGTGATCTGTTACATCATACGTACACGACCAATGGTCATGGTTCATAAGAATTCACATGCAAATGTGAACATGAAGATAAGGCTTCGAGATGTTTGGAGATGATTTGCGTCCAATTGGATAACTATAAGATGTCATTCCTGGAAGTAAATTTGCAAATTTCTCAAGCGATTGTCTGAGTAATTGCAGACGAGTTGATACTTCGATTTAAAATAGGCCTATGGTACGAAGGTCAGCAAAAATAAGTGCAAATTAAAAGAGAATGGACAAATGAGGCAGCTTTGCAGGAGCTGCCTGTGCATTGGTGAAAGTGATTCATCTAAAAGCCAATATCTGAAGCAAAAGATGCCTTGCAAGCTCTTTCCACATCTATATGTTATCAGAGAATGTGGGATTGAATGGCAGGCCATCAAATGGATGGCATGGAGCTGGAGGGAGGATGGCGCTAGTGTCATGCTTGCATATTGAAAATGTGTGTACGTGACGTTGGGCCCTCTGCATTCTCTCCTGGATTCACAGATTCTGTGGGATGGTAGACTGTAAGGTCTTCTTTGAGACAGAACTCCTGGTGGCAGCATAAAATCTTTTTTTTCATGTTGAAAGAGAAGGAAACTGCATAAGCAGACTATACTCGCATGCTTAAAAATTCCTTGTGCTGCCACGTACACAATCGGTGAAGCACTCAACTGCAAAGCAGTGCAGATGGGTTTGGATAATTTATTACACACACACACACACACACACACACACACACACACACACACACCAGAAAGTAATGAGAAATAAAAACAGCCTCACAACAGGCCTGGTATCACAGCCCGACTGACTCAAAGCAGCACAAAACATTCACAGACTCGTCCGTGAAAGTTGGGTTCTCATTGCGGGCCAAGCACGTTTGACATTGCACTGCAATTTCGTGAACTTTTTACAGATAAATCCGTAGAAAGCTGCACGTCGACGGCACCTCGGGTATAAACGTACCCAGTGATAAAGATTCATAAGAGCAATGTTAAAGATGAAGTGAAGGCAACACGACATTAGAAGACAGAGAGAGGCAGGTAAGGAATATCGAGACTCAGACAGAAAACAAACGTAGAATTCAGGACAGTGGATCGAAGAAGGTGATGAACAAAAGCAGAATCAGACAGAGGCAAGAATATGACAATAAGTGCAAGGAATGTGAAAGAGACGAGGACATGAGCGATAGCAAAGGACAAGGATGCTCCCCCTCACGCGGTAAGCGATGCATTGAGCACCCGCATTTTGCGGAAAGAGAGAGAGAGAGAGCGAGAGGGATAAACGAGAAGGCGCCCCGGCCGCTCCACTCAACTCTTTCGAGCCAGCGCTCCTCCAGCCAAAGCGCCGCGAACACGGACGCGGCGTCCATACCCCTCCCGGCGTGCTGCCCACGAGCCGTGTCCCGGGCCCGTTGCACGCTCAGCTCCCCGCGTGCGGACGCCGCTCGCCGCTCACCTTAGACAGCGCCGCCCTGCCGGCCATGGCGAGAGAGCCCCCTGCGGCCCGCACGCTGCACCCCGCAGCGGGGTTCAGCCCTGGGCGGCCGGCGCGGCGCGCTGCAGACGGCTGAGCCGGCGCGGAGCGGCCCGGGAGAACAAAGCGCCGGGAAAGGGAGCTCGGGCCGCGCCACCCGTTACACGCGCCATGGCAACGGCGCCGGGCGGCGGGAACGGAGGGCGGCGACGGAGAGGACCGTCAACGCAATCGGGGTGGGGACGTGGGGGTGCAGGAGGGGGTTGATGTGGGTTGAGTGAAGGTGAAGCAGAAATGACAGCAGGTGGTGAAAGGGGTGACGATGAGAAGAGGAAAGTGGTGGAAGGAAAAGAAGGGACAGGTTGAGAATGAATTACAAGAGTTGTGACTTGTGAGACGAGCCCAGGACGAATGAATACGAGAGGTTAATTTGAATGGAATTCAGGATGAGAAAATGAAAATATAAATGAGAAAGGCCGAATGGAGAAAAATAAATAGATTTGCAAGACAGAGAATGGAAGGGGAATGATGAGAGAGAAAAATTCTGTGGAAGGATTAGGCAAACGGGGAAAAAAAAAATCTGTCAATACTAGATAGTATTGTGATGAGGGATAGGATAAGAATGGCGATGCAATGTGGACAGTGGACGCTGCTCCAGGACTCGCCGGCCCCGCACTCTCTGCACTTACTGTGCTTCTCTCCCCCCCCCCTCCAACCATCCACGCAGCACTTCTCACACCTCGCATGCAGAGCCCCATCCAACACCTCCTGCTGCTTTTACCTTTCACTGCAGCATGAACAATCACCGGCGGCGCCACAAAAAGAGAGACGGCCGCACCATAGGGTTCTCGCACAGTTTTCAGTTGCGCAAACCCGGCTGGGAAGAGAGCCGAGAGTTTTATTCGGTCGGAGACAGCGGGCCCGACCAAACACAACCTCGAGCCTCAGCCGCTGCCTTGTGGATCAACTTTGGAGCAAGTGAGAGCCGTTTCATGTTTCCATGAATAACAAACTACCCGAGACAGCCAATCCATTTTGCCTCTCGGCAGAACGTAATGACCACTATTATACATATCTTTCATCTCAGGAAAAGGAATAAAAATCCTTTGCATCTGCAAAAAGATAATTCAATGGATAAATTAGTTAATATTCTTATTAACCCTTTAAACTACCTAAATAAAAACGGGCAGAAAAACAAAACGCCAACAGCTTCGTGTGTGTGTGTGTGTGTGTGTGTGTGTGTGTGTGTGTGTGTGTGTGTGTGTGTGGTTGTGTGTGTGTGTGTGTGTGTGTGTGTGTGTGTGTGTGTGTGTGTGTTGTGTGTGTGTGTGTGTGTGTGTGTGTGTGTATATATATATATACAAATAAAAGGCAATGTGTGTGTGTGTCTCCTTCATAACTCCAAAACCATGAACCTAGCAGCCTGAAACTTTGCATGCACATACAGAAAACTCCAAGGAAGTGCAAGAGTGAAAATTTGGTGTTTGGGTTAATTAAACACACCCTTTTGAGATAATTAACGGCCTTATTTAATTATATCCTTCATCAGGCGATCCTCGGCCACCTCGCTGTCTGGGGTCTCAAGGAGTTTCCTGAGTAATCTCGCTGTGGGGTCTGAAGCCGCCATGTTTCTTGGCCTGCTCAACCATGCCTTGACTTGGAACGGGCCGCAACGATTTCTTAACGATAAAGTTGTTGTTTTCACTTTTCTCACTCATATTATTGAATGCCTGGTTCATCGTAGCTATAAATCGCTGGGTACATTGCAATGCTTATAAACATCCAGAGACGTCAGCGTCGATGGCTTGACATTTCGGGTGTCTCTGGGAGGTGTATGTTTAACGTGTTGCTAATCGCTTGCCAAACTAGCCTTTCTTAACCATTTTGTTGGAGTGCTTGCTTGAGTGCTTAAGCCACTTGGCGAGCGCTCAACAAGCTGCTTGGTTGTTCGTTTCGGCAAAGTATCTGTGCTTTCAGGGGAACATCAATTAAACCAGGCGTCGGCAACCCTGAACAGGCCGGCGGCCACGGGCCACGCCATTCGGGCCACCTCGCGGGCCGCACCCCCTCCCAACCCGAAAAAATAACAAACACACCTAAAATCAATGATAATAAATGTAATTGTAAATTGAACCTTAAGACCTTCAGCCATCTGAAACAACAACGAAAAAATATTTAAGACCAAGTTAAGTGGACTAGAAGCGAAATAATTTATTGTGACGTACAGAGACTGTGATATATGTGGAAGAATCATATGTCCACATATGTTAAATTTGCCGTCGGTTCAGAAAAATGTTTCGCGCGGCCGCACCTAAGGAAATCCGGACAAAGCGCCGCGGGCCGCACGGGAGGAGCTCGCGGGCCGCATTTGGCCTGCGGGCGCAGGTTGCCGACCTCGGAATTAAACAGACGTGCGTTTCCCTCTGTGTTGGGCCCTGCGGTTGGTGTCTCGGGAGGTGTATCATCCGCTGAAAATGTGCAATTTTATTTTCACACCTTTGTTTTAACCTTTTGTGCGATCTCCTAATGTAATCCTCCCCTCACGTCAACATCGTACAAGTCATATATAAAAACAATAAGGTCCACCCGACCACGTGTTTGCCCTGATCTGGTTGTGAATGAGAGCACAGAGATCTACATTTTGTGTTCTGTGCCTTGATATATTTTTTTTATTGAATTTTGCTAATTTCCAACTTGAATTCCTTTTTTCAAAGAACTCTGTTTAAAGGGAAATCTTTGTGTTTGTCGTTTTTATGTATTTTATGCGTGTGTACATTTGTGAACTGTATTACCATAATGGAAGTGTGTGTGTGGAGTAGGCAGAAAGAATATGTTGTGCTTTATGAAAACACACACACACACACACACACACACACACACACACACACACACACACACACACACACACACACACACACACACACAACACACACCGATATCAGCAATTTTTCGGGAATCAGCAGGTTGGAGTTAGTGTGCATTACCAATTACAGTACTTAATGTATACAACACAGAAATCTTGAGTAGCTTTCACCGAAAAACAACGTTGCATGTATATAGAGGTTTCAGGGATATGTTCACAAACATTATTCTTTATAAACAGCTGCATGTGACGGGTGGAAAAAATTTTGGCTCGGTAATTTAGAAAACACGTTAATATCTGCAAACAGTTCTGAAATTGGGTGTTATTTCACAACTCGCTCAGGGTGACGGAGCACGAACCACTCGCCAAGGGTGACGGAGCAGAATCACTCTTTCAGGGTGACGGAGCACGAACCACTCACTCTGAATGATGCGGTGCGGCAAAAGCGTCCGCAGAGAGTGAACGGTTCATTCAGCATGACATAGCGCGGTACCACTGTCAACAATGTGTGCTTGGCAAATGGCTTAAGCACTCATGCAAGCACTCCAATTAAATGGTTAACAAGGAACAGTTGGTCAGAGGCTGTCACTGCATACCATAAAGGATATCTTTAACTTTAAAGCTCGTCTTCACCACGCACACAGCAGTTATTGAAATAAAATGAATTTGTTCAAAAAAATGACTTTATCCACAAAAGAGTTGCTGCTTAATGCAGAACAACCCTGGAATTTTCACAAAGTTCAATCGCCTGTGAAATAAACATAGCAAAAAATCTGACATTTTGCCTGCTCGTCTGTGCACGTGTCACGTGGAACATCGGTTTGGGTTCCGTGCAAACATTATAACTTTTTTGTGAAATGTCCGTTTTTCACTAGATTTGCTTTGTTTCCCTGTGGAGCACCTTGCAAAACCTCTGAAAATATAAACACAGATCTGGCAAACACTATGGATAGGCAGTTCCTCTGATAGAGTTCCTCTGATGTGATAGGGCGTGAGGACTAGCAGTGAATCCATTAAATCATGCATCTCAATGAAGCTGGTAAATTTTGTTACATTCCTAAATTTTTTGTTTACTCAATATAATTCTCCAAACAGGAGAAAAAGAAAAGTTTAATGCTTTGGAAATTTCACATTTTCTTGTGTATGTATGGAGTAGGGAAAATAGCCTTGCTTGCTTAAAGTAAATAGGTATATTGGCTTAGTTATCAGACTCGTTATTTCTTTAAATTAGTCAGATTTCACAACAGATTTCAACACTTAGTTATTCCAGACGACAGCCAATCCTAAAAAGTGAAATAATATTTTGATGATTTACTTTAATTAGTCCGTGAGAGTATATCGCAGAAAATCGTCATAATATATATACTGTATATATATAATGCATGAAATTGGTCCAAGCTCCTAATTTGAAAACTTATTGTACTTACAAAAGCGATGTACACAACGATTCGTAGCTATGATGAACAGGCATTGGTAAGAGTGAGGAAAGTGACAAATAAAGTTTATAGTTAAGAAATCGTTGTGGCCTGTTCCAAGTCAAAGTAAGGTTGAGCAGGCCAAAAACACATGATGGCTTCAGACCCCAGCGAGGTTACCCAGGAAACGCCTGAAGACCCCAGCCAGTGAGGTGGCCGAGGATCGCTTGATGAAGGATTATAATTAATAAGGCGTTAATTATCTTCAAAAAGGGTGTTTTAATTAACCCAAACACCAATTTTCATCTTTGCACTTCCTTGGAGTTTTCTTGATTGCATGCAAGGTTTCAGGTTGCTAGGTTTTATGGTTTTGGAGTTATGGAAGAGACACACACACTGACACACACACTGAACACACACTGACACCACACACACACACACACTGACACACACACTGACACACACACTGACACACACACTGACACACACTGAACACACTGACACACACACACACACACAACACACGCAATGCCTTTTATTCGTATAGATAGGTTATTCATAAAAAGGCGACATGTGGTGCCATGGGGGTAACTAACCTCGGGGCACACAGTTATATTGATGGGGTGAGGTTTTGTTCAGTCAGACAGGCATGTTTTGACCTGCCTGTTAAGAGTGGGGACAAGTGGATGGACAATGACATGACCTCAAGAGTTGGAAGGATTCACCTCACCTCTCCTAATCCCTCAGTCAATTTTGCCTTCAAGGATGATCAGCTGTGGTGCGGCTGGAGAACATCAGCCCAACTGCCGACCCGACCCATGGACCGAGTGTGTATGGTACCCATGAGGACAAGAGGCTGCCATCTTCTTTAGACATGGGGTTTCTCTTTTGTCTTCTTTATTCTTTTCACACGTTTTTATTATCCCCCGCCAGTCCCCACTGATCGCCTTGCTATTGGCTGTAGTGGGGAGGTTAAGTTTTAAGATGTATTTGTTTTATGTTCATCTCGTATTGAGGTTCCGGTGGCTTTTTACTTCCTGCGATAAGTGCTTTATTATTGTTAATATCATCAAAATAATTTTTAATAAATTCTTGTTAATTTGTGAGTCTGGTTCTTGTTCTGTAGTCTTAGTGGGAAAGGTAATATAGAAGATATTTGGTTCACGTGAACGAGGAGAGCACACGATATTTCACTCACTTATTTAAAGTAACCAATAAGACTGCTTGGTTGTATCTTGAGGCGAAAATGCCCAGTGCGACTGTGGTCTATTAAGGCCCCGGCACATTACAAAATTGGTATCAGTAGTGTGGGACTTGAACCATCTCTCAGGGAGCAATTTGATCTATAAATTCTGTGCTGAACTGAAATCTTAAGTTGAATTTATAAACTCCGAACATTGGTACCAGGAGTGTGTAATTCGAACTCTCCAGGCCACGGGTTGGTTGTTTTGTCTTATTGGGTTTAAAAGATAATTATTCCGGGAATTTTAAAATTCACAATTATAATAAATTAAAATGTAATAACGAGGAATGGTATCTGACAGGCCATTCATTTACAAATATTTCAGAGTACTGAGCAAGTAGATGTGTATTTGGAACAGCCGTGTACAAATTATGTACACAAGTATTTCTAAATTTTAGAAACTTTATAAAATTATTAGATTTAGATGGCAGAGGAGAAGGACACCCCACCAGTGGGTGAGAAGGAACAGGAGGCTGTGTCACCTGTGCCTCAGGGGAAGCAGCGGCCTCACTGAACATCATGGTTATGCTCCAAGAGATGACCAAACAAAAAGCGAGCCAGGATGATCTGTTTGGCAGGATAGAGAGGAGCCAGGCCCAGTTGAAGTCAGAGATGATGGCAAAACAAAGCTAGCCAGGCTGAGTTGACTAATATGCTGGAGGCTAAGATGGAGGTCAGTGCTAATAAAATGGAGGAAAGCAAAGCCAAAATGGTGACAGATATGGACAGGTGGGCAGAGGAAATGAAGGGTGGCCGAATTGAATTCCAGGCTGAGCCTGCAGCTAAAGGCTTGTGCAGTATTTTGAAGGAGGCTCAATACCAAAAATGGACACTGCTGGGGCTGAGTCTGACATCTTGGTAGGGAGGTATCCCCATGTAGAGAAATAATCTGGTACGACCCATGAGATGGTCATCACACCCACCCATGTGACAAAGGGTGAGTGGGCAGAGGAGCCAACAAAGATGCAGCAGTAGGCTCAGGAGAAACGGAAGGACGAGGGTCAATGTCAGTAGGGTCAGCGTCAACAATGGTAGGCTCAGAGTCGACAGCGGTAGGGTCAAGGTTGATGGCGGTAAAAGAGGGGATGGAGAAGGCTCTGCTGCATCTGACGATGGTGCAACTGGCAGTGGTATGGCTGAGTGTGGTGCAGCAAAGAATGGTGCAGCCGGGGATGGTGCAGCCCAGAATGGGATATTTGGAAATGGCATGACTAAGGTTGGCACGGCCAGAAATGCTACAGCTAAGAATGCTGAAATGAAGGTTGATACAGCCATCTGCGGTGCAGCCAGCTGTGGTGTGACCGGGAGAGAAAGAGTGGGAGGTCACCCCATTGGAGGGAAGACGAAACCTGAGGTACAGAGCCTACGGAGGTAAGAGTGGAGCTGGCAGAGAGAGCAGTCGAGCCAGCGGAGATAGTAGTGGAGCAAGCAGAGCCAGCGAGGGTGGAGTTAGAACCTATAGAGGCAGACTTAGAGCCTGCTGAGGTGGTATTAGAGTCCATAGAGGTGGTGTTAGAGCCCATGAAGGTGAAGTTAGTCCATGGAGGTGTTGTTAAAGCCCATGGACATGGTGTCAGAGCCCACAGAGGAAGCCTAAGGAGTGTAGACATATGAGTTAGAGACAGAGTGGTGGTGAGGATGATGTAGGTTACTACACAAAGGGACAGCGAGGCCTAAAGAGTAGATAGTAACGACGGAAGGCATAATAGTGGGGACAGCGAAGGTGCATAGAAAGAGACAGGGTGGTGTCAGTAGATGATGAACTGGGAGGACTGGGGGCAGCCAGCAAGCCAGAAGCTTTGGTGATGATGGGTGCCAAGCCCACATGCCAGGTAGGCCACACCAGGAGGGAGATAAAGTGGAGAGGGGCAGGCGAGCTTGGCTGGTTTCTGACACTGGGGGGCAGGAATGGATTGATATGGGACCTTGGGAATTGCTTGTGTTTATAACGAGTTCCAGGTCACCGCCATGCACATAGTATTTGATTTATGTTTCTCAGTGCATGGTGAATGTTTTATGTGCTTATAAATGTGTTTCATACATTTAAAACCGTTAAATGTGCTTGCTTGTGTTTAGTATAGAAAAGCATGTTGTAACAACAAGAATGAACAGTATCAGTAAGTAATTCACTGAGGGGACCCTCATATGCATGTGTAGGATAATTACGTGGTAGCTTTGTCGTGTGTGATTGGGCAGGGGGGTTTACCTGGCAGAAACACCAATCCATCCCTCCATCAGGACCATACTCTGTGCAGAGCATTGGTGTTGCCTAAGCAGTCTCCTTGGCTATTGAGTACAATCCTGGGTGGGTCGCCACTCCGACACAGGATACCAGCAAGCTGGCACTCATTTTGCTGACCTCAGAAGGATGACAGACAGAGTCAACCCCACCTGGTATTAATTCAACAGCTGCGTTGGATTTGAACTCAGTATCCAAGGATCCCAAGCCCACCACCCTAACCATTAAGCCAACACCAGGCATAGAAACACCAATGTGTATGTATGTATACATATTGGTGAGGGTACACGAAACCTTTGCATTGGTTAATGATGCACCGATAACTGTCATTGGTGACGACACCAGATGGAGTCCCATTTCAGCTATTGCTGCATTATCTGGGACCAACAAGTGCCATCTGCCACAGGGACACATTGTTTTACCCCCCCCCCCACACAATCACAAAGCAGGAAGCTCAGCATAAATGGACTTTAGAAATGATCAGGTAGTTCTAGTGTAGAAGATAAATGATAAGGATAATGTTAAAAGAGACAAAGAAAAAGAAAAAAAGCGGTAAAAAGAAAAAAAAAATAAAAATCTATAAAGATGAATCGAAAAAAAAAAAGAGAAAAAAAAAAAAAAAAAAAAAAGAAAAAAAAAAAGAAGAAAAAAAAAAAAAAAAAAAAAAAAAAGAAAAAAAAAAAGAAAAAAAAAGAAAAAAAAAAGAAAAAAAGAAAAAAAAAGGAAAAAGAGAAAAGATGATTAAAGTTCTCCAACCTGGACGAACGCCGTGACAATACCGTCACGACGACTCATGACTGCATCCCCAGAAAGGCCTCTGATTGCAAGGCAATGATGCCAAGATAAAATGCTGTCACTAAGCAGATGAAAAGCAAAGCAGCCTTTTAAGGCTTAAAAAGGTTGGAGAACTTAATAATCTTCACATCTATATACCGACATAAGTGCAAGTTGCTCGATTGTGCCTGAACGGGGTAAACATCATTTAACCACAGCACGTATAATGATAAATGTTACCTCAATTAAGAGCTCTCGGGAGTCCAGACAGTGCACGGGGAGGTTTACAAATACGAGTATTCACAAAATTTTGAGTCGTGTGCATTACTGTTGCACACATGGGTGGTGTATAGGTTCAGAGTCACTGAGTTGCACACTTACCGGAAGTAAAAAAAATAACAGAACCACAAACTACTCGGTCAATTCCATCCAACGTATAATTACCATTTCTTCGATTTACTTCACCAAGAAACCTTAGTAGTCTTAACAGTTGGTAACTATTACACTGTCAAAGGACCAGGTTCAACAAAGCCCAGGGGTTTGCACACTCGCTTCAAATCTCGGCCCAGTGCTCAATAAACTGTCATCCTCGTGTTTCACAGGCGGGGTGAGGCATCAATGTGTGCCGTCCCTCGGATGGGCGTTAAACCGGGAGTCTTGTCTACCAGGATTAGTTGGTGGACATTTAAAATCCCTTGGCATTCTTCATGAAGATTGAAAAAAAAAATACATATATACGTATATAGTGTACTGTGTACATATACGTTAAATGTGTAATGGATGCCTCAGCAGAGTGGACGTGTAGCAGGTGTGCCCTCTGTTAGTCAAGACCTTTGCAGCAAGGACTTGTGTGGTACATGGGTACATGGCTCCTGAACAGTTAAGAGGTGATATTTGGATATAATCCCTCGTGGGACCAGCTTGCCAGTTCAACTTTTAGAATCCACTCGGCACTGATGATGACCTGAAACACCTATGTTGATAGTTTCCATTCTGGGGAGTGGTTTGAGATCAGGAAGGGGGAGGACATTTTATTAGGAAGGGGGAGAGCTTTTTGCTGATAACGATGTTTTCCGTAGAGGCTCCAAGTTGGTTGCAGCAATTTCTTATTGACTTTCTCAAGTCGTACAGTAAAAGCTGATGATTGATGAGAACCATCAGCAAATTACAGAGCAAGCATCAGAAAATCATTTGTCCCCAAGACACCACATTCTGGATGAATGTCAAGAGGTTGTATGGATAATATATTTCTTGACAATCGGAGTCTTTAGTCAGCTAAACACTGATGTGAATCTGGGTGAATCCTTGGTCATTATTTGCAGAGAAAAAAAACGTGATATTTGCCCGTGAAACAAACATACTCATGCAAATCCTCGGCATTTTCCGGGTGAATTTGAAAAGGAATTGACATAATTTCCTGTGTTTTAAATAATGCCGTTTTAAAATACATGTTGTTGTGGGAATGGCTCCTCGCGGGTAATATTATCCTTTGTTTAATTCTAGTTATTTCTCAGTACGTATTTTAGATAAGCGTAAGGTAATTAAATATAATATCAGATATACGTCACCATTATATTTAGATAGACACCACCGCCTTTCATAATGTCTGCGTCTAAACTTATCAACTCTTTGTCCTCATTTATTTCATGTCGTAATCCTCTGTTATTTGTCTCTGTTTTCTCTTGAAAGCGCTCGCTAGGCCTTGCAGTGTAAGTATGGCGGGAAATGAACTAGCGCCATGAAACGGCAGTTAACGGGAGGTTGATCAAATCAGGGACATCGTGTTTTTCTGTTGTGGCTCGTGGAGCAGCCATTGAGCTTGTGGTTTTGCCGTTATGGCTTGTGAAGCTGATGTTATGGCCCGGCCCACCAGCCCGAATCAATAAAAGGCAAGGCGCTGGAGAAAGCCAGAGTTTCCCAAAAATCGGCTCAAAGAGAAGCTTCCTGGAATCGGCAGAGAGAGGGTTTCCCAGAATCGGTTGAGAGGAGTTTGCCTTATATCTGGCCATGGAATGATTGCCATGCCATGGAGTTGAACTGCCACACGGCCATGTCACGCCATGCAGATGAGCCATATCTCTCTCTCTCTCTCTCTCTCTCTCTGGCCCCAGGACATTTGCCCTGCTGTGGAGTTGAACTGCCTCTAAACCTGCACGGTGTGACCATCTCTTCCTGTCTTGTCAAAAGCCACTCTGTCTATCTCGAGTAGAGTGTCTGATAGGCTCAGATAAGATAAATAATTAAGGAATCTGCCGATTGTTTGTTGGCATTGATGGCACATATCGGTAGGGGTTAAGGGGATTGTTGCATCATTTATGTGTTCTTATTGCTTTTTGTTTCCTTCCCCCAAGCCATTTTCTCTTGAATTTCGCTTGTCCTGGTTGCTTCATTTGGAGATTTAGGCTGGTTGCAGAGCAGTTGGAGTGTGGTTCAAACTGCTTCGACCGTATCACGTGATGCGGTGTGTGGCTTGCTCAGCCCAGATCAGATCAGTCATGTGTTCGCCGATTGATTTAACACTTGGGTATCTCGGCGGTCCGAGCCGTAGCTTTAATGGTATTGGGAGTGGAAAGGCCATGATCCAGCCCGGAACCGTGGACTCACTTGCCTGCTGTGGTGGGTTGCTTTGACACGACTCGCCGGATTCGAGCTAGGCGACTGTGACGAGACCAACGGCTACAACAATATAAAATACACTGAATTAAGAATTTTTTTATGATGGTTTAGAAGCAGACAACTCTTCTGAACTGTCTTAATCACTCAGGCTCGAGTACGGAAATTCCTCATTGATATTGTGAGAAACGTGTGTGGTGTGGTGTCAGTTTGTTAAATTACGGGTAGTTCATTCATTGAGCAGAGCATGTTATACTCAATTCCAATAATGTGGAGAAATTTCAGTGAATTAAGTCCTTGGTGGCAAATTCCATGAAGCATACATACACTTGGGTGTGAAGCAAATTCAAGGTGACTGTTAAGCAAAACTCCAGTGACAATAAAGCAATTCACCCAGATATTCGTGTTAAGTGCACTGCTACTTTAGTTTTAAGTGGACTTTTAGTTGATACAAGGGTCTAGGCTCATGGAGGAGATCAACGATAAAGGGCAGCCAGTTTACAGATTACCAAAGGGTATTTTTTTTTGGGGGGGGGGGGGTGGACACACATAAAGAGGAAAGGAGGGATAAGGAAAATGAATAACAATGTTCAGCAGAGGAACAGAGTGGGGGGAAAATGGGAAAGAATCAGGATTATTTTGAACCAGACACGGTTCTGTAATGGTTAGAGCATCTGCTCCGAGTCTGGGAGATCGGCAGTTCAAAACTCAGCCGAGTCATGCCAAAGACTTAAAAAATGGCACGTGCTGCTTCCTTGCTTGACGTTCAGCATTTAGAATGATAGAGCACGGACAATCCTCATAGGTTGGAAATTCCTCCTCAGGAAATACTCTGCTGTGATGAGAAAAGTGCACCATTGTTGTGACGCCTTGGTACCCAGAGTACTCCAGGAAGTGATGGCACTTCCCCAAAGCTCAGTGGCTGTGTTTGCCTCATCTACCATTCTTGTGTTGTATCATGTAGGTTCGTCTGTATGTCCATGTGTATGTGTGGTAGCTCCATTCCGGGCATTCGATCATGTATTGTCGAAGAGATTGAAAAAAAACATTAAAAAAAAAATACTTCCACTTATTGTGGTGGCATGATTTCATGCTTTCAACTGGCTATGAACAACAGTGCATCACCACTGCTACCATGTATGGGGGCACAACTGATGAAGTGCCCCTATTACCAATTCACTGGTACTCATTTCACCAACCTCAGAAGGTTGACAGGCTGAATGAACCCCACCTGGTGTTAATTCAGTGGCTGACAAGGCTCAAACTCAGGACCCCAAGATCCCAAGCCCACCACTCGAAGCACTAAGCCAACATCTGGCTTCTTTTTCTTCTACAAAACATTAGATCATGTATTGTAGAAGAAAAAAAACAGTTGTAGAAGAGATTGAGGATGTGCATTAGTGAGTGCATGAGATAATAATGAGTCTTGCATTTGAAACACCAAAATGAGGATGAGACAATGGACCAGAGAAGATGATTCCACAATCAGGAGAATAATGGGACAAAGTAATGCAGGTGGGCAATCAGACCAGACGTGGCAAGGGTGAGCAGGTGAGGGTTCGTTGAGGAACGATGTATTCTCGGGTGGCTAGCGGAGCAAAGGTATGAGAGGACAGGAGGAGCAAGGCCAGAAGTAAGCTTTTAAAATAAAGAGCCCACCAAGCTTCCTCCAGTTGGAGAGTGACAGTCCCTGGTTATCCACATCCTCTCTTTAGATTCCAATGGTGCAGAACGCCTTATTTTTGACCACCTCAAAAACAGCAAGATGGAAAGCAGGAAAAATAGCCCAGAGCGAAAGCCCATGGAGCTCCATATAAAAAACGTACACCGTGATTCATGCAGTGCAGTTCAGGAATGTCTTAGCTTTGTGAAGAACACCCAAACGGCAATTAGTCTTTGAGGCCAGGTTGAAGATTTGATCATCGCAGGTCAAAAACCAAACAGGCTGTTGGAGGTTAGTGTGTGAGACAAGATGACTCCATTACTTTGCTTCTGTTGGGGAGAAGATTGATAGGTCTGTAAATGAGGGGATCCATTTTGGAACCTTTCTGAGAGATGGAAGTGATGTTAGCAACTTTCCAAAATGGATGAAGATGCCCATCCAAGATGAACCTTCGAAAGAGCGAGAGAGAGAGAGGGTGGGAAAGGAGTTCCTGAGGATTATAGAACTTATGCCATCAGAACCAGTCATGGCAGAGGTGTCGAGCTGGATAAGAAACTTCTCCATCATGGTGGGAAAGTCCAAATAGTGTATGGAACTTTCTCTCAATGTGGAAAGGATTGGAATATGCAGGAAGGTATGGATTTGGGACAATGGCCCTTTGAGTGAAGACAGAGTTCAATAGTTTTTTTCCCAAGCAGGTCAGGTCATGTCAGGTATGGGAGCATGCACAGGAGTAGCGCATTGCTGCGTCAACTTTCCAACAGTACTCCAGTGGCATCTGTCTTGTTATCCCCGAGGCAGAAGCCTGGCACATCCCCATCTCCTTGAGATGCTGATCAATCTGCTGCAACCACGAGGCACATGGTCGGCCAATTGGCCACCTCCACTCACAAGGCTCCCTTGTTGGGAGAATATGGTGAGCAGGAAAAGTGTCAGGAAAACAAGCCACATGCCCATACACCCGCAGCTGACTCTCACGGACTATGCAGATACCAAATCTCATTTGAGTCTGTCTCAGTAACTCCTCATTGGACACAAAGTCCGACCAGCGAAAGCCAAGGATTCTCAGAAGACACCTGGTACCAAAGGAATTAAGTCTCCATCTCAGATCCCAGGACAGAGTCCAAGTCTCACATCCATGGAGCAAGACTGGAAGCACCAAGGACCTGAAGACTCGGACTTTCGTCCTCCCGCACAGGTACCGGCAGCACCACACATCATGATCCAGTGAATCCATGACTCCCCAGGCTCGACCCAGACATCTGTTGACCTCTGGCTCACAGCCAGCAGAGACATGAATATCACTGCCAAGGAAAGTGAATCTCTCCATGACCTCAGCATCCTCACCTCAAACAGGTACAGACAGGATAGCAGCATCCGAGATGTCATTGAAAGGCTGGGTCTTAGTTTTGACCAGGAAACCCATAATCCCAGCAGTTCCGACTCCTCATTCAGCACCTCTCGGGCCCCCAAAAGGATATTTAGAGTCTCCGCAAAGATGACTGCATCATCCACGAAATCAAAGTCAGGGAACTTGACATTTCCAAACGATGCACAGCAGCTTGATCTCTCTGACATCCTCCCCAGAATCCAGTCCATACAAGTGCTGAAAAGTGTGGGGCCAGTCCACACCCCTGACAAACTCCAGCAACAACTGGAAATAAGTTGGAGATGGTATCACCACATCTCACAGTACTCTCAGTACCAGAGTATAGTTCATACATCAGATTGATCGTTTTGGAGGCACCCCACAAAGACCAAAAAATCCTCCAGAGGGCATCCTGATTCACCAAATTGAAACCTTTGCAGAGATCAACATAGGCTGCAAGTAGCCCCTGCCGAAACTCTCATCTGCATTTGGTGAGGACCCGAAGAGCAACGATACGGTCAACCGTTGATGTCTTTGGTGTAAAGCCTGACTGATATGGATGCTGGTGCTCATGCAGATGGTGGCCAACCCTATCAATAATTATCCAGGCAAAGACCTTGACCGGCACAGAGAGCAGTGTCACCCCTCGGTAGTTGTTGCAGTCCTGGCGATTACCCTTCACTTTCCAGAGAGGATTACAAGCCCCTCTTCCAGTCAGTTGGGATGATGCCTGTGTTCCAGGCAGAGCACATAACTGCATGCAATGACATGAGTACAGCATTTCCACCAGCCTTGAAAGTGCATGGATGCCACAGATCCCTGGAGCTTTACCCCATTTCAACCGGTTCACTGCAGCCTGGTTTCCACAAACGAAGGTGAATCACAGTTGATTGGAGTGTCAGCAATCGGGGTAGTAACACCCCTGATGTCCAACTCGAAAGCTGGTGGATCAGCCTGGTACAGTCACTCAATGTAACCGGCCCAGCGGACCTTCACTTTGCACTCCTCTGTCAAGAGCCAATCACCCTCCCCTCCAACTGCAGTAAACCGAGGGACGGGCTTAGAGGAACACAATGCGCATATTCCCCTGTAAGCAGGATGAGAATCACCTGACCACTGGTGATGCTTTCCCCCCTCACAGATTCCTCGTACATCGACCTCCTTGTCCACCCTTAGCATATGTACAGTTTTACGCCTCAGCTCCCTGAACAGCTCAGCTCTGCTATTACGCCTGGCCCTGTGACTCTGGTCAATGGTATCCAGTGTCTCTTGAGAGAAAAAAATTCTTCTTCGCCCTTTGGTGAGTTCCAAGACATCCACCGGCAACATCAAGGACGGTGGTGTTGAAAGCACTTCACAACTCTTCAGGATTCCCCAAAGCACCCAGACCCCCCAAATCCCTGCTCAGCCTGTTCGAAAACTCCTCAGCTACCCTCTCATCCTTGAGCTTGCCATCATCCAGTCTCGGCTGGGATGGTACCATTCTCCCAGATTTCAGCTGCAACTTCAGAGTTGCTACAACAAGCTTGTGGTCAGTATTGAGGAACTGAGTACTCCGGTAGACATTGCAGTTCTGGATCATCCTCCAGTGACCATCACTGAGCACATGGTCAATCTCCTTTGCCACACTGCCAGCGTTGGAATACCAAGTCCAGCGATGAGCCTGTGGGTACTGAAACCATGAACCAGCCGCCCTAAGTCCATGACTTCTTGTAAAGTCAAGGAACTTAGTGCTATTCTGGTTCACAGTTCCAGATCCATGGGGACCATCACATTCCTCAAAACCATCCCTATCAGTTCCCATTGATGCAATGAAATCCCCCCAGATTAGAAGAGAATCTCGCCTGGGGCACTGATCAACCACAGACTCAAGCGTGGCATAGAATGCTTCCTTCACGGTGAGATCACTCTCCTCAGTCGGAGCATATACAGAGACCAGGGAAATGACTCCCAAGGAGTGACGAATCCTTTGTCTCATAATACGCTCATTGAACAGTTTTATCTCAATTATCATTGGAGTCAGCTTATTGGACACAGCTACAGCAACTCCTTTGGCATGGTAACCATTATAGTGACCAGTCCAATAGTAGTTGTAATCACCTGCCATGATCTCACCACTATCTGGTCTCCAAACCCCAGAGAGTGCTACAATACCTATGTTCAAATGCTTGACCTCAGAGGATAACAGAGACAGGCGATCATCTTCTCTTCGGACATTCCAGGCACCCACCCGAAGAGACATTCCAGGCACCGCCTCAGGTTAACCCAAGGAGACAACACCTCAGCACCACACACCACCACAATCTGACCCTGGAGGTTTACCCTGTGGTTTTCCTCCTATCTTCAAGTAATGGGGGTCCTGAAGGCTTTGGCCCAATCCCTTCATCCAGTGAGATGCAATGCGGACGGCAGCAGCACAGGAGGTAGCTCCAGATGAACATGAGCCTCGAGTAGCTCCAGATGAACAGGACAAGTTTGAGAATAAATTTGACATGACATGGTCCAATCAGGTATTTTTCAATTTGGGGAGATGTGTCAGAAAAAAACACAGACCGGGTAAGTCCAGTCATTTCACATAATGACTTAGCTGCTGGACCGTGTACTGACATTAGTGGACAAACACCAAACACCAAGGATAGTGGCAATTAAAGTCTCAAAAAATTAGGAGGAGAGAACAGGGGTGAGCAGAGAGCAGTGTCAATGTTTGTGGTGAGAACTTCGTATATGGAGCCATAAAAAGTGGGGGGAAGGTAGACCACACAAATTAACAATATGCTCTTCAGGAGAGGCATAAAAGCCAAATGTATTCTATAGGTAAGTGCTAACCAGTGAAGGTTGTGGGTTCTGGGGAGGGGAAGAACGAACAAACACAGCAAACCACCATGATTGCAGAAATTAGGCCTATCAGAGTGGAGGGGAAAATAACCAGGGAGACATGCAGAAGAATCCAGGACATCCGGTGAAAGAAATATTTCCATGAGAAATATTGTATTCGGGATATCTGCAGCAGCCTGTATGGACATATCTGTAAAGTTAGATGGCAGACTTCAAATGTTGGTGGACCAGCGGATTAGAGATAAGGAAGCGCACACAGGAAAAAACATTGGTTGAGGGGAGTCAGGAAAAAGTTAGCAGGGATGGAATGAGCAGGGACAGTGTTTTTCGGGAGTGATGTGGTTCTCACCGCGAACCTGATCACATCTCTGTATATCAAGATAACCTTGCTGAGTCGGACATGTTGTCCAAGGAGGCGAGTGTTGGTCTATAATTTTGCATAAAAAGCCGAGGCTCATTGAAGAGCTAGAACACAGAGCAGACCAGAACAGAACTACAATCACACTTGGTAGAGTGCACACCTCCGCCAGGCTGAACAGTTTATGTTTTATAGCCCACTGATAGGCCGAATCTGCATCAGGACCGAAACCAAAATCTAATCGACTTGCTGTTGTCACCTAACCACTAATCCACCAAGTTTGGTCAGAACCGGTCTACACGGTTTTGAAACATCATGCTACATGTCGTTTTTGGGCCAATCTCTCAATGGTGAAGCCTCAATTAAAAAAATTGTTGTATCCACATCCAGATCCTCACCAAAATCTAATCAATTTGTCCATGTCACACACCCAACCTGTCCATCAAGTTTCATCTGAATCCGTCCAAACTTTTTGAGATATCCTGCTATCAACCACATGGACAGACAGTTAGACAGACATACAACCAAACATACAAACGAGGTGAAAACATAACTTCCATCCACCTTCAGTGGCAGAGGTAACAAATCAGAAACCACAGTGGAAATCGGGGGAATTGCAAAACATAGGGATATAATAGAAGGACACTTGGAAGAAAAATGCATGAGGAGAATAACGAGAGCAAGGAGAGGGGCTAGAGGAGGACATAGGGGGTAAACAAGTTGGATACAAGCTCAAACACAGCAAGAAGGGATCTGTAAGAAGAGGGAAAACTGGGAATGAAACAGCAATGGAACAAAAATTAACAGGTGGGTGGAGGGAGAGGGCAGAGAAAAAAGAATAACCTGGAAAGGAAGGGGTGGACTTGGTGAGGGTTAACGAGGGAAGAAACGATCATGGATATGCATAGGGGATGACCTGAGGAGGAGGTGAACAGCCATCCTGAAGCCCAGGAGGGAAGAATGGGATTAAGGAAGTTCATGCCACAGTCAAGAGAAAAGAAAACAAATTACTGGAAGTGAGCAGTAAGCCTGGTTTTTGGGAGTTTCACCAGAACTGAGTTAAAAGCAGACTGTTAGTGCCCTGGATAAATCTGGGTATGGGTGAACTAGGGGGAGACAGAGCATGGAAACTGCAGAGGGTCTAAGAGCATAAATGAGGTAGGGGAAGAAAAACCAACCACCAATCTGACTGCAATATGGGAGTAACAATCCCACAGATTAAGTTTCATCACGGGAGATTCGAATAATAATTATGAGGGCCTTGGTCTCCTCGAGGCTCTCCACAACTCGAGGCTCTCCACAACATTAAGATGGAAAGGTATGAGATGTGGGCCCAGCCAAAAATCTAGTGAAGCACTCCATTGAACTGTGGATGAAGGTCTTGTACATTGTTACCCTCGCCGAAGGAGAGGGTATTGCGTTTGGGTCCAGTTGTTTGTCTGTCTGTTTGTTTGTTTGTTCACACAGAACTTTCATATTTTTCTCCACAACCGCTTGTTGGATTGAGACTAAATTTTCACCATAGGTGCGACTACTCATGTAGAATGTTTTAATCATAATTATGATGTCATCGGTCACATAATGTGGCAGCCATATTGGTTTACTCTCAAACCTATTAAAAATCTTCTTCTCCAGAACGGCTGGACAGATCGAGGGGAAACTTCACACAAATATTCCCCAAGCCACGGGGGTACAAGTTTGTTGAGGAATAATTGATAGGTCACATGGTTTGGCAGCCATATTGGATTGAAGGAAAATATTAAATAATGTTTTCTCTGGACCGCCTAATCAATCGATGTGAAACTTCACATTTATGATCTCGTAGTGATGGGGAATACGTGTTTAAAATTTCAACTTGATCGGATGCATGGTCTGGCAGCTAGAATTATAAATTTTTTTTGATATGGCTTCATTTTTTTTCTTCGTTTTCTTTTTTTGAAAATGGCTCACTTGGCTGTGCCTGAATGGGTTTGAGGGTAGAGGAGTAGCAGCTGAAATGTGAATCCTACCTCCTGATGACTTCATCTTTGCTTTTTGCTTGTTCAGTTCCTTCTGATTACTCCAATGCAGGACTGTACCGATTTGGTCTTCCATTTAATTTGAATTGAATATTTTTAATCCCATTCTTAATTCAATTGAATTATGAATAATAATTTATAAAACGTCATGGGTCAGTGTTAGGGCCAGGTGTCCGATCAAAGTGGGGTTGCATCAAAGCAGGATGTCTTGGTACCCGGTCATCACTGCGAGCAGTTATAAAGTGGCAGTTCTAATTATGTCTCATTAATTACGTAACACACCGGTACACAAACACCACACAAAATACACCACACAAAAGTCCTGGCAAGGGTCTGCAATCTCTGATTGCTCTTTTTCTTGTTATGAGTTTGGATTGGCCAAGTAGAAGATTTGTCATGAAGGAGGATGCCCAGTCAGTAGCTGGCATTGGAGTCCAACTTGGATATGAGGTATGCCGAAGAAAGATTATGGCTGATGGTGAGGTTTGAGAGACTGAACTTCTTCAAGAGCTTTATCAAGAAAGTAGATAGGAGGGTTTGCCAGATGGCCCTGGAGGAGAGACAGAGTGAGAGTGTGAGTTTTATCAGATTTGAGATTGTGAGGTTGATTGTGTGAAGTTGGCAAGAGCTATGTGAAAGTTGTGAGATGTGACGTGGCTCTGCGACTGAGCCAGGTGCAGGGAGAGTATCAGAAGTGTTGGAGGAGATGAAAAGAAAAGAGAACACAAATAATTGTGTGATATAATATTGGACAGAGGTTGCAGAGTATATGGCAGAAGCATTCCCAAACACATGGGTAAAATAAAATAAAAAGAGCATAAATTAGTTTTCCCCCTTACTTGTTGAAAACATGCATTCAGCATGGAAAAGCCTGGTGTTAGCTTAGCGGTTAGGGTAGCTGGCTTGGGATCCTAGAGTCCTGAGTTTGAGCTCCATTATCCACTGAATTATCACCAGGTGGGGTTGACTGAGCTTGTCATCCTTCCGAGGTTGGTGAAATGAGCACCAGTGTACTGGTAATAGGAGCACTGCATCAGCGGCAGAGCTGTGTCCCTAACCAATGATGACACCAGCAGCCACAAGACTGCACACGAGAGAGTGTGTGTGTGTGTATTCAGCATGGAGCTGTTGAGTGTTATTACGCAGGCCATAAGAGACTAGCATCCGTAAGTAAACAATAAGAGTACAATAGTCTCGGGAAAGAGTAAAGTAAAAAAGTGAGCGAGAGCAGAGGATGAGGCAGAACACGGTTTAAGGCAGATGAGGCAGAGCACAGAAAAAAAAGGAACAGACACTTAAATATTTACACAAAGCATGGAAAATAAAACTTATGACAGGTTCAATTTGAAAATGCAAAAACACTTTTACAATGGTTTTTTTTCCCATGTTTGGCACACCAACTTCTCTTAGCAGATAGTGCAGAATACAATTCATGTAGGCAATCGGAGCAGTTCGAGAGATAACCTGTTTGCAATGACAGCAGAGGACAGGTAGGCAAGTGTGGCATGATATTAGCTCAAACGAGGTTGACTAGAGACATGTCGGCTGTTTTAATATGAATTTTGGAGGTGGCGGGATGTGGGTGTGGGGTTATCTTGGAGAAAATTATTTCCCAACAGCACAAACTGGTATGGTTGAAGATCACCATATGAGTGACTGTAATTGCATGTGTAAGAATTACCATATACTGCATGTTATTGTTGCATTCTACTGGGACAAGCATCATATTATTTCCACCCAATTTGGGACAACAGTTCATTTCCAAAAGTGACAATGTATGTTCATTTTCTAGTTTATCATTAAAGTTATTATAACTCAGTGTGGCCTGCAAAGTATCCAGATCAATTTACAATAGAAAAACTTTGCAATGTCCTCCTAGGTAGAGGAATGCAACAACTGCATCACCTTCCTATAATGCCGGACAAATTGGCAGATGATCTGGATCACTGGTTAAAATGGAAATATGGAGTTGGTTGTGGGAGGGGGAAGAGGCACAACTTTAAAAAAAAAACTATTCATGTAGTCAATCAACTAATATTGTTTCAGTTCCCCTTGGCCCCTCGTTACCCCAGGCATGTGAAGCGAAAAGTGAGGTTAAGCAATTGCTTCATGTCCGTCCGGCTGTCTGTCTGTAAACGTCAGTTTATGATCAAGCAACAACTTATTTAAATTGAATGTTATACTTTGAACACGAATTGGAAAACAAACCTGATGTTTCACCGTACTTTGGCTCTGAAATCATCCTGATCACGCATGCACAGAGAGGAGTGAGATAATATTTTTACTCTGTCTGCTTGTCTGGCAGTCAAACAAAATTGGAAATCATTCCAAACAGGAAACTTACTGTTTTTAAGCATGTCATCAGGGACACATACAACAGACATGGAACCAGGTTACCACTAATCCACCAATGGTGGTTACCACTAATCCACCAATGGTCCATCAAGACCATACTCTGTACAGAGCATCCATGCTGCTGAAGGAGTCTCCTGGGGCTATTGGGCACAATGGTGGATTAGTGGTAACCTGGTTCCATGTCTGTTGTATGTGTCCCTGATGACATGCTTAAAAACAGTAAGTTTCCTGTTTGGAATGATTTCCAATTGGTGGACCACCAACCAACTCACAATATGTTAGATAGGATGGTATAATAGGCACTGCAAAAAAGTGGTAAAATGGTGGTGAATTGATTTATATATATGACTTTTCCATCTTTATTTTATTTACCAGGTGGGGTTGACTCTGCCTGTCATCCTCTGAGGTCGGCAAAATGAGTGCCAGCTTGCTAGTATCCTGTGTCGGAGTGGCGAACTCCGTCCAGGATTGTGTCCAATAGCCAAGGAGACTGCTTAGGCAGCACCGACACTCTGCACAGAATATGGTCCCGATGGATGGGATGGATTTTATTTAAAATGAATTATATACTTTAAAACTCAAAAACACAAATTACCTTCTTGACACTTCCAAAACCCTTCCATTTTGCAGTACTTGAACATATTGAATAGGGTGATGTATAAGACAGCTTCAGGAGTGCAAAATTTCCAGAATTTTTTAAATTATCTTTTAAATCATTATTTTATTAAAATTGAAGTACAAACTTCAACACTGCACAGGGTATCCTATTCTATGAACTCTCTTGTTTTATATAGCTACGAGACGAGACGAGGTGTCTCCC
Organism: Eptatretus atami; assembly: GCA_035128595.1. Classification (NCBI taxonomy): domain Eukaryota; kingdom Metazoa; phylum Chordata; class Myxini; order Myxiniformes; family Myxinidae; genus Eptatretus; species Eptatretus atami. The sequence goes on along the minus strand of CM068962.1, from coordinate 37,016,282 downwards.
GAAGAGAACTTGACTGAATTGGGAATTGATTTTTAAATAATTTTTTTTCGTTGCCCAATTTGAACGAAACTTGATACTGCACACCGCAGGAGAATGGTGAGTAAGGTGGCCCTAAAATTTTTCCGCTATCGTGTACCGTTTTGGCTGTATTTCGGGAACATACATACATACATGCATACATATATACATACATACATACATACATGCATACATATATACAAGATGAGAGTTTTAGTAATATATAGAAGATAGATGGGGATTCATCTTTGACATTTATTAACACACTTAGCAGGGGGAGGGATCTGCCTCCCCTGCCTCATTTCCCCTTCCATCTATTCATCCATCCATCAAGACCATACTCTGTACAGAGCATCCATGCTGCTGAAGGAGTCTCCTGGGCTATTGGGCACAATCCTGGACAGGTCACCACTCCAACACAGGCTACTTGAATGGCTCAATCATCCCAGCAAGCTGGTGCTCATTTTGCCAACCTTAGAAGGATGAACAAGCTGACTCAACCCCACCTGGTGTTAATTCAATTGCTGAGTGGGATTTGAACACAGGACTCTCGGCTCCCAAGCCCACCACTCTAACCATTAAGCCAACACCAAGCATACTCCTCTTTCCTCCTCACTTCAACTGCTTATCTGGATAGTATTTTATGACAAATTCTTTCAAAAGTTATTTTAAAGCTCGTTCAAAGACTGGGACAAGCTTGTTTAGCCTGCATAAATACCAACATGGTTACTGCATAGGTTAAATAGTCACCTCTGATGTGTATGTGTTACTTCATTTGTGGACAATCAAGCTAATATTTTCACATGTATTATTTACTCACTGAAACTGCCTTCTTATCAAGTATCCAAATTATGTATTTATGCAATTTTTAGCAAATATTTATACATTGTAGAATATCCATAGGTCCAGTGATGTGTTTACTATTTTTAAGATGAATTGTCTTTGAGACAAATTCCAATATCTGGAAAAATAAATTATTATTAACAATAACAATTACAATGGCAATAATATAGTAATTTAATTATATCACATCTGTTCCCCTTGCGATGGCATTAAAGGACTCCCCAATCAGGAACTGGTCAACAAAATGACCCTAAAAAATGACAAAGTCAAAGAAGCTGTGGTGTAATATTTATATATGTTTGGGGTCTATTGCTTCAAGGGGGTTCCACCACACCCAAACCTTCTTTTGTGTTGTTAACAGTACGTCAGACATGACTCAAACCCCAATATGGCCTTCTCCATTGATCAACACTCTTGTTTTATTGAAAGTGGATTATTGGCTTTCTTACAGAAAAAACAACAAACCTGCCCACAACGGTACATTGTTCAAATATAGATTTGCTTTCTGAGCTGCTTCACTGATAGTGGAGCATTGGACCAGTGAAATAACACCAATCACACACAATTCAAAATGCCACAACACACACACACACATACACACACACACACACACACACACACACACACACACACACACACACACACACACACACACACACACACACAATGATGTGCAAATAATGATGCAAAACTATGTTGCTGCATTGCAGTGAGATGAACAAATGAGCAATTTGTTCACAGAAGGTGATAGAAAGAGCCCAGCAGTTTCAGAACTTGGTGCACATTTCAGGTAATTGTGGAAACAGAGTCTGTAATTCTGCCCACAATGTCTTCATTTTCCTGTGTCATTGCAATCATTCTTCAGGTTTCATCCTCTATTTAGTATACCCTGTAGGCCTATCGGTTAGTACAAGCAGAACAGAAACATACCAGCTCATGTCTCCTAAAATTGCATCAAAATGCTGAAACTTAAGTTTGTACGCACATGCAATCTGCTGATGAGTTAACCACAGTGAAATTGCAGCAAGTGAGTGAAGGGTGGGGAAAAAAATGTCACTTTTTAATTCAGTTTATTCCTTTACAAATACTCGATGAAACTGAGGCCTATTTTGTAAGTGTTCTCTACGGAGCATTGGTTTCTGATTTAGGTTTCATTGATCTGACAGATGGGATAAAATGTGCGGGGGTGATGTGTCGAAACACAGCCTACGCTTCCTAGCTGTCCAACACCCCCTCCTCACTTCCACCAAACCCACCTTCTGACTCCTTCAACTCAACTTTCTTGCCTTTCTGACAGTATCTATTCATATACAGTTGTGGATTTTAAATTAACTAAATATTTTATAGATATCAGTGAGATTTTATACACAAGTCTCGCATGATGATGCAGAGGAAAATTGTGCACTGAACATGCAGTCGCACTCAATTTAATTAATCTAGCTCCATATCAACATCCCCTTTGACACGTAAAAAATGTACATTATCAGCAGAGAGTATGGAAAGGATTGAAAGGTCTGCATTGTCTGACATAATGGTGCAGATATAGCATACTTACCATTGAGCTGTCTAGTCTGGGTTAAATTCCTGGCCTGACTATAAACAAGTGGGTTGGTGGTTTGCATGCAGGGCATTGTATCACAAAGTGTGCTGACCCTTGGATGGATGTTAAGCTGAGCACCTGTCTGAGCATTGGTGGATGTTACGGATCCCACGGTGTCTTTAGACAAAGAGTAGGCAGTTGTTATCAATGGCACCCTAGCCAAATTTCTGCCAGCACTTGTCAAATATCCGGCACAGTCAGCCATTTCATGAAAGATTTGGGCCAAGCATACACACTCTATGAGCCACCGACCCTCAACTTAATGGAACACTGAGAAAGGGAGGACAGAGTGAGATTTTACACACGAGTAATACCCGCTCCCATCGGGACTGAAGTATTGTTTCAATACCCCCTCCCTGCTCGAGATCCTGCTTATTACCTCCGCCACCGAAGGTGAAGGAGGTTATGTTTTCACCCTTTTCTGTGTGTTTGTTTGTCTGTCTGTGAACAGGATATCTCAAAAAGTTATGGATGCACTCAAACAAATTTGGTGGCCAGGTTGGGTGTGTGACAAGGACAAAATTATTAGGTTGTGGTGAAAATTTGGATAAGGATCTGGATCCGAGAATTTTTATCGTGATTCTTCACCATTGAGTGGTCGAGCTAAAAACGATACGTAGCACGATATCTCAAAAAGTTATGGACTGATTCGGACGAAACTTGGTAGACAGCTGAGGTGCATAACAAGAACGAATCAATTAGATTTTGGTGAAGATCCAAATCTGGATCCACATTCAATAATTTTTTTTAATTTTAAAAGCGATTCTTCACCATTGAGAGATAGGGTCAAAAACGATATATAGCATGATATCTCAAAAAGGTTGCAGATGGATTTGGCTGAAACTTGGTGGATGATTTGGGTGGGTGACAAGAACAAGCCAATTAGATTTTGGAGGTCCGGATCTAGATCCAGCCCATCAGTGGGATACAAAATGTAAACTGTTCAGCCTGACGGAGGTATGCGCTCTACGAGTGTCATTCGAGTTTTCTTCTGTAATTAACACTTAATTGTTACCCATTGTCATTTCTTACGTCCGCAACATGTTCTGCATTAAAATGGCTGTTCCACAAGTGTTCACCCCACATCTTCCACATGAACATGGCTGTTCTACATGTGTGAACCCGGCAGGCTCTGATGATAACATGATGTTGGGGCACATGCGTTACCCTCACGAGGCATGGGTGAGGGAAGCCTTGCAGCGTGAACACACGCCGTGGATATGTAAATCAGCCGAGCTCAGTGAGTGAAGGGTGAGTGCCAGAGACAGGGGTGGTCGCCACCAGGGGATCATCGCTAGGGGGCTCATAGTCATGGTGGTTACTGTGAGAAGTTTGAGAGTTGGGAGAGTGCAAGAGATCTGAATCGAGTCAGGAGGAGTGAGAGATCCAGTCACTCAGTACCACAACTAGTTAGGGAACGTGAGGTATGTACTCCAGGTTTGTCCAAAGGTCTCAGTTGCCTTAGCAAGATAGAACTAAGCAGGGAGGTCTGAGTTGGGGCCACACTACCCAGTGCGATAATTGAGCCAGAGCACAGAGTTGGAAGAATTTATGAAGGCCATGCCCAAATTCATAGGATAAGACCGCCAAGCTAAGAAGTGAGTAAATTTGTCATTAAGACCACTGTAATTAGATGAAAAGTAAATTAAAACAACTGTTTTGTTTATGCTCTAGGGTGTAGATTGGATGCTCTCTTCTGCAACAGATGAGTGCCTGCCATTGGAAATGACAGGATAGGGTCAGTTGCATTTGTGAGAACCCATTGGGTCAAAAATTGTTAGATGAGGGTAAGGGCCACTTGGCCAGCCTCTACACCAGCGAGCCTAGTAGGACCCCACTGCATTGGCTCATAGGTTTCCCTGCCACACCATCATTTCCTCCCAATAATAACAAGTGAAATCCTTCAATACAGCGCGTGTGGTGAATCAAATGAGTACACTAATGTTAAAATATGCAATTTATCTTTTTCAGTTGAAAAACAATTAAAAAGCGTACTAATATTTTGAAATGTAAAAATCTTGTTATTATTGTGATAAGCACCTTTATATATAACAGAAGGAATGAAATCGTTCGATACAGCGTGGCAGGAGGCCGCAAAAGAATGTTGTAATAAATTTCAACTACTAATGCATGACGAAACACTTGTTTATGGCTAATATTAAAGAGATGATGGCATAAGAAGAACTTAGCCTGGAATCCTCGTGCATAACACCGCCCACACAACACACGTGGTGTCCTTTGACCAATCAGGAGCAGTGCAGTTACAGTATCGTTTCCTTCAGCTCGATTGGTCTTGTCCTGCACGTGATGTTTTCGGTTTTTTTTTTTCGTTCTTGTTGAATCTGAGGAGATTATTTTTTCGTTCTTGTTGTAAGTAAATTTCAACTACTAATGCATGACGAAACACTTGTTTATGGCTAATATTAAAGAGAATGATGGCATAAGAAGAACTTAGCTTTCTGCGTTCGGCGCGAAATGCCATGGTGGACGGAAATGACGTCTTTCGTTCGTTCGTTCGTACATGAGGGGAGCGTTTCTTCGTTTTTTTCCGTCAAGCAATAAATTAAATGGTTTTCACATATATAACACATTAGTTTCACAAATTTCCATTGAAATACTCGGGTATTTCCGTCAATTGTCCCATTTCCGTCGAGGTTACGCACTGCATCTACCGGACGGCCGTCATTGGCTGTCTTGAGGCACGTGGGGGGGGGGGACGGGGGACACCGGACCCCCGGAGACGTGGTAGACGACGCCGGGACATTTCAAACTCGGTGCAATTGTATACAGCGCACGCGCTGTAATAAATAAAAAAAGGTTAGAGTTGGTCATCACCTGCTTTCATTGTTGCCAGGCTGCAAGACCAACCTGCTGCCAGTACTGCAAATAAACAATTTATTTGGTCTCTGACTTTTGTTTGCTGGTCCCAAAGCCAATTAACTTTTTGCTGTGATGGACACTCTGCTGCTTCTTATGAACTTGTTGCCCCCTCGTCTATGAACTCTCAACCTTATTGGATGCTATGCAACTGTTATATGCAAATGCTCATCCTCAGAGCCATTTTAATTTTTATTGTGTACTGTGTTTTAAATTCCATCTAGAAATGATAAGTACATGCTTAGGGATGGATGCATCTGTGAAGGAAAGGATCCTAGCCAACAGAATAGGTACACAACTGTATCCACTACACTCTGAATGTTTTGGGTATTAGAGTAGGGCAGTCATGTTGTTAAATAGTCATTTCCATATTTCCCAAGTCCAGCTTCAGGTGAGACTCAGGATGAGTCTGAGTGGAAGGACAAGGCAGTGATACAAAAATGATTAGGGGTTGACAAGGGGGTTAATTATGAATTAGTTATCTTATAATGAATGTTGGCGTAAGTGTTTTGTAACAGCTATATAAACCAGCCAAGCTCAGACGCCAGGAGTTTGTTGGCTCGTCAGGAGAGTGAAGGGTGAGCGCCAGAGACGGAGGTGGTTGCTACCAGAGGGCTCATAGTCAGGTGGTCATCGAGAGAAGATCTTGAGAGTCAGGGGAGTTCAAGTGACCCGGACAGAGTTCGGAGGAGTGAGACATCGAGTCAGCACCTGAACACACGACACCCCCTGATGACTCCCCAAAAAGGGAAGACCACAGAACCCTGAGCTCATCCATACCTTTTTTTGTTTCATTGTCTTGTGCCACTGAATGAGTGTGTCTGCGATAACTTTAGTTGAAGATTTAGGTGTGGGTACCGTTTATGTCCAGTTAAGCACATGTGCGGATTGGGTTTTTATCTTCTCTCTTTATTCATGGTTTCTTGCATGCTTTGTCTCCATCGTCATTTATTTAACCTGTTCTTTGGAAAGCGTATTCACTGTGCATTTTGAAACACAGAATTGCTCTCCAATGGAACCAATTTCCACTTAAAATTGTACGCATGTGCTGAGACCGCCGTATGGCCCAATACGGAACACCTCCGTTCGACGTCCTGGGAGGAAATTTCCGGCAGTCTCGAGAACCCGAGTCCATTATAAGGGTGTTCCTAAATTATCATTCATATTTTGAATGTAAAAAACAACAACAACAACTAATAGACAGACAAATGTGCAGTTTGCACCATCTTGTAGCCAACTCAAATAATTATTGTTTGCACTGTTTTCTTTCAGGTATCTCTCCAGTATGTAGAGTAACCCCGAAAAATGTTGCAACTTGAGAAAAATGTCCATTAAATGTGTGGTTGTGGACATGTTGCGACGAATATTGACTAAAATGGAATATCGGATTTTCTGAGAGCCACTAATGGTGCACATCTGGAAGTCCACTGACATGCCAAGAAAAACAACTTCAGGTTTGTATATCTATTAGTTATTTTTGTTTATATAAAAAATCGGAAAGATCACACCAACACTGCAAGCATTATAATGGCCGATGTCTTAAGTGCCTGCAAGGCAGACCTCGATGTGTGTGTCGTTGATTGTTATCTCAACCATTTGGGTTTCAGAAGGTGGAACGGTGTCCTCCCAGGACTCAAATTATCCACCTTTGTTTCCATGAAGGATCACAATTCATGTGCTAAGTTGTGAAGTTGTGTTGTTCTTAGAGTTCTGTTCTAAGGGCTCATTTCAGGATCATCACGAAGCTCCGGACAGCCTCCAACTGTAGTTCATTTGTGGTAATGTTCCCGGGGAAGGTTTGTAGGATCTTTGTGAGGTTCTTCTTTCTCATTCCCATTGCTCCAATGATCACTGGTACAATGTCGGCATTCTTCAGCTTCCAGGATCTTTTCACTTCATTCTTGAGGTCTTCATATTTGGTCATTTTTGTGATTTCTGCATTATTTCGACCAAAATCGCTGGATGCTGAAACCTCAATTAGCAAAGCCTTATTTTCCTTTTTGTATCTGAGTACAGTAGGTCGTCAACTTACGACGTATGCGACTTACGACTGATCGACTTTACGACCACGCTCGCGACCGCGATATGTACTGTATGTCTGGCCACGGCTGCTCCGCGTCTGGCAGCGAGAGTGTTGCCCAGCTGGGCGTACGACAGTTTCCGCCCCCAGCGCGCCGCCAGTGCTAGCGTGTTAGCGTGGTCTCGGTATAGCGCAGTTTATCCGTATCAGTTTGTCTTAAATTTTTTACTTCAAACCCCCAAGATGTCTACCAAGAGGAAATTATCTTTGTCTACTCCTCAACCTGCCAAGAAGGAAAGAAAGGCCATTGATCTCGCCACGAAAATGCCAGTTGATCAAACAGTACGAAGGAGGAAAGAAAGTGAATGCGATTGCACGTGATCTTAAGTTATCACACTCTAATGTGTCGACGATTTTGAGAGATAAAGAAAGGATTTGTGAAGCTGTGAAAGGTTCTGCACCCATGCGATCGACGGTTATAACGACGCAACGGACTGGTCCCATCCACGAAATGGAGAAATTGCTGCATGTTTGGATGGGAGATCAGATCCAAAAACGGACGCCTTTAAGCCTTTTTACTGTGCAGACGAAGGCTAGAAGTCTTTTTCAGACTTTGAAAGAGCGTGCCGGAGAAGACTACAGTCAAGAATTTGTAGCAAGTACTGGCTGATTCAAAAGATTCAAGAAAAGATTCCAAATTCATA
>CM068962.1:36959741-36983583 GCA_035128595.1 Eptatretus atami | reverse complement strand
CTACCCCACGCCGTTGAAATATTGGCGACCACGGTCTGCTCAGGGACCCTTGACCTTTCGGACTTATCCGAGAGTCACGACCTAAATTCCGGGGTGTTCGGTGGAGACGACCTATCGCTCCCCTGGTGGTGTTTATCGGCCGCGAATCCCCGCCACAACAATATATATATATATACATACATATACACACATATATATATATATACACATGTATAGATATAGCTCCAGTGAACTATACCGCGGAGGTTGATTGCATGAATTGATCAAATTCTCCCGAAGAGTACTTGACTGAATTGGGAATTGATTTTTTTATAATTTTTTCGTTGCCCAATTTTAACGAAACTTGATACTGCACACCACAGAAGAATGGTAAGTAAGGTGGCCATACAATTTTTGCCCTATCGTGTACTGTTTTGGCTGTATTTCGGGAACATACTTACATACATACATATATACAAGATGAGTTTTAGTAATATATAGATATTTACTTTTAATCATGTTTGGGAGGAGAGAGGGGAGGTGGTGGGTGGTAACTATGTGTTTTCTTTTTTGGTTCCAGGGCCACAAGAAAAATTATACAAGATTTTTGCATCTATTGGTAAAAGAAAAAGTCATGCATATGTGTGCGTTATAACCACTGCTGCCGCAAGCTTGTACTCAAAGAAATTGGTACGAACCCGACACCTCTCATCAACGGATATATCTCGTATTGCTATATTTATGTGAGTCTGATTTGAATTCAGAAACAGAACAATTGTGGTTAACCATTTTGAAATTGCCATTCTACCATCTAAATGCTGAAAATGATCTTTAAAACATGATTTGAATTACAGATTTTGTGCGAGTAATGGCAGGTTAAAAGTGCTCAATGAACAGAATCGAGTCACTCAAACCACACACATAGTGCATGTGCAAAAGGCCTCATTTAGCATCCATAGTCGTTTTGAAAGTCATGTGTTGCTGCCTTCCACTTACGGCTCTGTTACAAATTTCTCAATGGACATACCTCTACCAATTTAACTTATCTTGTGTCGTCTCCTCCTGTCCGGGGATAGACGTAATGATGTTCCAAATTTGCATGATATCTACATTTAAATTCGAGATTTAAGATGGTTTATTGCAATTTTGTGTCCATTTTATGTTCAATGCAAGTTGGACAATTGTGTCCAACTATTGCTCTGCTGCTTCATTGTTGCTTCATACTCTTCATCACCTTGCTCTTCCATGAGAATTGATCTTCACAATTTCCCATAAATCCTGGAGCTTACTTTGGTATCAGTGGGTCGATCCACTCACAGAAATACCATGAACGTGGCATATCAGCAGCCTAAATGTCTTGGGACAGACAGACATTTAGATGGCTTGGGTCTTGCCTCTCACAGTAATGGCATTAGGTTATCTCTAAGGTAACTTTAGATTCCTCATATCAGAGTACAATGTGACAGCGATTAGAGGTTTTTCTATCATTGATCAGGACAGACCTAACTACAGTTTGACTCATTATCATGCAGTCTTGCTGTCTCACTCAGGTAGAGGAGGTGGGTGTGAATGTAACGAGCGATGTTTTCCACACAGTTTTAACTCCAATCGATATGAACAGCTGTCTTTCATGGTCAACCTAATTTCCGAACTGCAGTTTTATGCTTCACAGCCAATATTAAGTAAAACAAAATTATGACTTGCTTTACAAAAATGGATCATTGCATGTTTTTTTTAAACTTACGTTGCTTTGTCAACACACTCACAATTACATTACAATGACTGCATCAATGAATAGCCTTAGTGTTGTACAACTTGCCTTAGGAAACATAATGAACATAAAAACAAATGTTGAATGCACCAAAACGATATGTGTTTTGCAAATGCATGAAAATATAAGCTGCTGTAGTTGCTATGAAGCATGTGGACTTATGAAGGACAATTTACTCTTTCTGACCATAAGTCATGAGAAACTACAGTATTTTACTGATGACAGAAAAACTCTTGGTGTACAGCTATTGAATATCCCTCTGTCCTACTCACTCATGCTCATTCTTAATACAACAATTACTGATATATATATATAATATATATATATATATATATATATATTATATATATATATATATGATTAACAATGAAATAATCATGTACACATGAAATTCATGAGTCTTTAGTCTCACCCTCAAGGGATGCTAAGCGATTGCAATGCCCAAGTGTGTGTTGTGTGTGTGTGTGTGTGTGTGTGTGTGTGTGTGTGTGTGTGTGTGTGTGTGTGTGTTGTGTGTGTGTGTGTGTGTGTGGTGTGTGGTGTGTGGTGTGTGTGTATCTGTGTGTGTGCACATATATATATATATATATTTTGACTTCAAAAATGCTTTTCTTTGCAACCGCTTGTTCGAGCGATGTGAAACTTTAAATATAGGCAGAACTCCGTACGGAGAATATTTTATTGCTAATTATGACGTCATAAGTCACATGTTATGGCAGCCATATTGGATTAAAGGAAAAAAATTAGACATAATTTTCTCTAAAATTGCTCAACGTAAAAAAATGAAACTTGGCAAACCTCATCAACTTCCCATGGGATATATGGAAGTGATAATGAAACCATCATCGGTGAAGTTGTATTCCAGCCATAATTGGTTGAATTGAAATCTTTATCCAAAAAAATCTGAAACTTCATATATCTGATCTATGACCGGATGTGAGTGAAGGATTAAATTTATTATGTTCATAACACATGCCAATAAATGATGTGACAGAAAAGGGTGCATGGATGATACAGGTATATGGGTCATAATAGTAGCATATTCAGTTAACGATGGTATTTTTGTTCAGAATGAACACATGAGGTGAGATTATGTGCTCTACGAGTGCCATTCTAGTTTGCTCATATTTTTCATTTTTTAAAGTATTTCTGTATTTATTGTTCAATGTTCCCAACATCGTTTTCAAAGAAGGACACACTTTATTTCTTTTTGTGAGCCACTTGTTTTTGAGGTTAAGCTGTTCTATGTACATTTACATCCCATATCTGTAATAATAAAATAATACCATTCCTTTCGCACTATAAAGGCACATAGGGCTGCCGGCCGAGGCAGTTTCATTGGCAAGGAGTACAGTTCTAGACGGGTCACCACTCCGACTCAGGTTACCCCAAATGGTTATTACCCCAGTACAGTGGTACTTATTTTGCCAACCTCAGAAGGATGACAGGCTGAGTCAACCCCACCTGGTGTTAATTCAACAGATAAACAGTAGCTCAAAGGACCAACCCAGCCACCTTAACCACTAAGCTAACACCAGGCTTGCACACCACATCTGTACAATCCAGTATTCCAATTACGCGTTTGCTCTTTGTATATTATACCTTGCATTTGTATAGATACGATCTATGAAGTAAGGCTTATTGTGATTATGCGGTGTAAATATCATTATATATATATATATACTACACTTCACTTGTTCATTCGTCTCCAGTGCTTTGCCATCGCAAACAGAACACCAAATTCACTCTATTCATATTCTCCCAAATTCATCCATGCTTACAATGAGTATTTTTCCAATGCATGCATAAAATGAGGACGAGTTCATGCAGTGATACATTTTGTCGAGCGGTAACCATCTTGAAAATGCTACCTCCTTAACAAACAGAGGTGGTGAGCTAACTTTGATTAAAATACTGTCAACCATCTTTATTCTGAAATGCCTGAACTCCAGCTCAATTTTGATGTAAATGACACCTCTTGAGATAATAGCCAATCTGAATATTTTTACCTGACCAAATTTCTAAGATTGCTTTGTCAAATCACATTTTCTCCACTGCAACACAATGTACAAAGTCTCTATAATTTTTGATAAATTCCAATCATTCCTAAATAATTTAAATGTAGATTATTCAGTCATTGGCTTGTGTGAGGCTTGGCTCATACACACCTTCCACTCTTTTCCATAGAGGGATTCAAGTTGATAACTAATAACAGGCTTGATAAATCCAGGGATGGGGTAGGTTTTTTCAGATAAATTCAGATACATTGATTTTTGAAATAAGAGATGACTTGAATCATACGGCTCATGTAATAGAAAGTATGTTTATCGATATAAAAAACTGTGGAGATAAAAATATTATTGTAGGGGAGATATACAAGCCTCCTAACACCAGTTATGTTGAGTTCGTCGATGCTCTTCGGTCTATGTTACTATCATTAACAGACTTCACATTAAATTCACATTGTTTTATCATGGGTGACTTCAACTTAAACTTGTTTCATTACCAACAAATTTCCCACTGTCAGGACTTTTTAGATATACTGCTTTCAATATCATTTATCCCAACAATTAGAAAACCTACAAGAATTTCAGACACTCAGACACTACAGCATCTTTAATTGATACTATTTTTCAAATGTACATTCTGATATATCAGAAACAGTGATACCAGAGACACTATCTGACGATTTCCCAATATTTACTTTTATTTCCCACCTCTCTAATCTAACTACATTTGTACATGCGAGGCAAACTGGATTTTGTGTGCTGTCTGAAGACAGGCTGAATAGATTCAAAGAAAATCTCGCACTGACTGATTGGTTAGAGGTGTATAATAACCACGATACAAATTTAGCATTTAATAAATTAATTGATATACTAATTGTACTGTACAACGCCAACATAGCATTGCAGTTTCCTACTTGTGTAGATCATAAGAAAGTATCAAGATCTCCTTGGGTTTCAAAATATCTCCTTTGATCAATAAATAGAAAAAATAAACTCTTTTATAAATACAAAGCAAAACCAACTGATAAGGTCAAACATAAATATACTTGTTACTGCAACATTTTAACATCTCCACTGCATAGAACAAAAAAAGAGGCATTATTCTCGTCAATTCAATATCTTCAAAAATGATACCAAAAGTAAGTGGAAGGTGATCAATAATGTCTTCAAGGAAAGTGATAATAAACAGTTTGTCTTTTGTGATATACATGTTGATGGAGTCCATATACAGGATCCTCCAAACATAGAACATGCATTTAATTTTCTTTCGTGAATATTGGCCCAAATCTTGCCCAAAACATTCGTGGCCCTAAAATATCTTTTCATAATTTTTTGAAGGACCCAAATCCACCGACTTTGTTTTTCTCACCTGTTCATGAAAGAGGTTATCGATATTGTAATTAATTTGACGATGAAAAAGAGTTCGGGTTATGATGATATTATCAATGTTGTTCTTAAGAAGGTTATTCACGAAATAATTCTTCCATTAACCCACATTTTCAATTTGTCTTTAGTTTATGGTATTGTTCCAAATAAAATGAAAATTGCAAAAGTCATTTTTATATTCAAGAGAGGTGACCAACAAGATTTAGGCAATTACCGCCCAATATCTCTTTTGATATCCTTTTCAAAACTCTTGAAAAATTAGTTTAATCCAATCTAATTAAGTTTTTAACTAATTGTGATGTTTTTGCTCAGTCTCAATTTGGTTTTTATCAAAAACATTCGACTACACACACATTGTTGTTATTTATTGATAAAGTTGCCTGAGCTATCGACAACATGTAACACAGTTGGTTATTTTCCTGGACTTCTCCAAGGCCTTCAATACAATTAATCATGCCATACTATTATATAAACTATCTCATTATGGAATTAGAGGGAAGGCTTTGGAGTGCTTCAGGAACTATCTTTCTGATAGAAAACAATATGTATATATCAATAGTTTTGAGTCGACTCTTCAGTCAATTTCCTGTGGGGTCTCACAAGGCTCCCTCTTTGGCGCACTTTTGTTTATTTTATATATCAATGATTTTCAAAACTCATTATCAGGTTCTTGTCATTTATCCTTTTTGTGGATGACTAATATATTTTGCTCTCACAATAGTCCTGCAACTCTCCTGGATACTGTGAATACTGAATTGCGATTTGTTTCTGATTGGATCCAGGTCAACAAATTGCCACTTAATATGAACAAAACAAATTTCATGTTATTTAGTAATTCTATATGATCTTCACCCGATCAAGTACTGTACTAATAAATAGTCGGAGTGCAATACAAGTTGACACCCAAATGTATTGGTGTTTATATGGACAGTAAGCTGTCTTGGAAAGTACAAATTGATTTATAATGTAAATTATTGTCTCAAAATGCAGGTGTTATAAAGAAACTAAAAGCTTTTGCATCCATATATGTTTGCATATAGGTGCTTCATTCTGTCTTAATCTTACCTTATTTGAATTACGGTAAACTTGCTTGGGGAAATAGCTCTAAAGGCCATATAGACAAAATTAGTATCATTCAGAAACGGGCTGTTAGAAAAACAAGTAATGTTGGATTTTATTCACACACAAGTAAGCTGTTCAATGATTGCAATATCCTTAAAATACCTGACTTATTTTCATATTGTCTTGGAATCGTCATGTACCAACTAACTTAAACCAATTTACCAGATGCTTTTATTCCTCTGTTCCAATGTAATAGTGCTATAGATTGTTACTCTATGATACAATATGATCGTTTTCATCTTCCACATACTCGGACGGTTTTCGCAAGCAAAACGATTATGCGGGAACCAAGTTCTGGAATAGCTTAAATGCCGAATCAACTGAAATGCCCTCAATCAATAATTTTTAACAAAAGCTCCTGGTGTTTCCTTTTAAATATTTATGTGTATATTTTAAATGTCCTACCGTTACTGGATTGTACAGGTGGTACCTAAAAGCAACAAGTTATCTTGTTCATTATACTAAAGTGTTCTCTTTGTGGCAATCACATGGCTTCTCTCGTATCATGTCTGTCCTTCATGCTTTCAATGACCAGAAGCTCATTTTTTTAATGCGCATGTGTACTTTACGTATGCAGTACTTCCAACCTATTGTTATGCTCAGACTCATCGTCTTTTTGAAGAAGCCTAATGCTTTACAAGATCAGCTTTTCATTTAGGTTCCTCACATTTTACTCTGGTCATATCCATGTCTTATTTATCTCACTTGACACTTTTATTTATTTCAGTATACACTGTATTTGATTCCATCTATTTCTTTTTATTATTCTGAATTTGCCTGAAATTTGTATGAATCATGTCTTTTGTTGTGAAATGTGGAACAATAAACAATGCAAATAGTTGGAAATGCTTTGAAATTCTCTTTCCTCACACAGTAATAGCAACGTAGCTCAGTACTTTTTGGCATTCATTAAAAATCGAGAAACGTTTCAAGGCTAGACACATTCCTCGACAGATTGCCACTCCATCATATGACACTCGACTGAAAGTGGTAGGAATTTTAGAATTTGGCCAGGATGCAGGGGAGAACTTGCATCATCCTCGTGAAAGACACCATGGGATCTTTAATGTCCACTAACGATCAATGCTAGCAGATGGATGCTCCGGCTTAACCCCCACCCCAAGGACGGTGCACACCTTGATGCATCACCCTGCATATGAAACACCAAAGTATAGATTTATTGCTGGGTTGAGATTTGAAACTAAGCTAGACATCCCAAAGGTGAATGTGCATCCCTCTAGACTACCTTGCCAGCCCAAATTCCCCACACAGCAGATGACTATACCATAATTTACAAAAGAAAATGTGGAGCACAAAGTGATAATGTGACATTTAAATGCGACAAAGATAATCAGATACTTCAACCTACAGACTATGGAGTGAAATACTATTGTACAAATTGACTGCAACCTTAACTGCAACTATGTAGTCTCCATGCAATTTCGATCAAATATGCTCAAGTACCAAAATGCATCCACAAGTAACAATAATTGAGTGTTTATTTCATACATAACTATCTCATAAACTGTGAATTATGTGTTCATATGTTACCTCATCAAGCATGTTAATAATGTATGTGTCTGGTAAAGAGGTTAATGTTGGTAAGTGTACAGCACAGAAAATGAATTCAACATCCACGGCACATACAACGTTATGCCAGTAAACTGAGTAAATCCTTTGAGTGAGATGGCAGGTAGCAAAAGTTTTCAATTTGCATTATGTGACATATGAATGGTCATTTTCAGAGATGCATAGATATTACCAGATAAATCCACTATTGCATGTTGTGTCATAATGCAAAAACTCCAATGCAAATTAACATTGTGAACATCATGATATAACTAGAACGGCACTCAGTTGAGCGTATACCTCTGCCAGATTCAACAGTTTACATTTTGTATCCCACTGAGAGGCTGGATCTGAATCCAGACCTGAACCAAAATCAAATTGGCTTGTTCTTATCACCTACCCAACTCATTGTTGGGTAGGTGAACACCTACCCAACTTTTGTCAGGTCAGGCCAGATTAGATCTGTGACTTGTGATAGGTACCATGTTAACCTGTATGAACCTGTTTCATGGTTGGGTTGTCAGTGACTAAACCATCTCCCCCACCAGGTTTCCTGGTGAGGAGGGTGTATGGATATGGACACCCAGCAGGATTAAAAACAAAACCTGTCAAAGGGAGGAGGAGCACCTTGTGAGCCAACGGCCATCCACATCTAATGTTCTCTCATGATCCACGAACTGCCTGGAACCTATCTCCCCTTTTTCCATTGAAATAATGCCCCGACGTTCATGGCATTTTTCAGGAACGTATCCCCCGCGAATAGCTGTTAACATTATGAGACAATTGACAAATCAACATGGAATATGGAATGTGAACCTAGGATTCCAGTATCAAGAGACAGTCATCCGTTCAGATGGGGGAACACAAACAGGTAAATCCAGAGAGGTGAACCATTTGCCAAACACCAAAAAAATGATGGAAGGAGTCACTGATACTGCTACTCCGCATTGATTTTATCAGAGACATGCAGCTCAGGTTCCATCAGAAAACCTCAGCAATGGAACTGACACAAGCTGCAGTCTAACTGTTAAATAAGCACCATGCAGAGTATCAACACTGCCATGTCACCTCATAAAATTGTAATATCCATTTTCTTCGCCATCCACAATCAGTTGTTGCATTCCAAATAAATGTCATTTGATTAATTTTGTATGTTTCCTCGTCAGACACAGATGCTATGTGGTGTTTTATAGTATAAGTACCAGTGTTAGCAAAGTGGCAATAGAACAGAAATAATTAGGGGTTTCTATTTATTACACATTGGAGAGGGGAAAAAATGGGGGATGGAGGATTGTGGCCAGTGTATACATTGGCGAAAATGGAGGACATGGTGAGGTGGGGAGGGTGGTGTTTGTGGCCAGTGTATACATTGTGCGAACATGGAGGATGGGTGGGTGGGGGAGGTGGTGTGTTGTGGCCAGTGTATACATTGTGCGAACATGGAGGAATAGGTGGGGGGGGGGGGAGGTGGTGTGTGCCATCCCCCATTCTTATGCATTATATTTTTTATCCCTTTTAACACTTCCAATCCCAATCTTCATACTTAAGTGAGTTGCAGTGTTTCCTCCCCTCCTCTTTGCTGGTTTGTTCATTCGATTGCTTATTGTGTTCAACTGTTGCCCTGCTACCCCTTGGTCAGGTCATATCTTCTGTCACCTTGCTCTTCCATGAGCTTCGATGTTGTAAACAACACCAAAAAAGACCCTTCCATAGACTGGAGTACACTAAAACTGGACACATTTTTATAGCTCGCAACATTACATAATTTGCATCGAAGGGCAGATACAAAATCATATTGGTTAAAAATGCAATTTACTTGCGACCTTTTGTAATCACAGAATTAATTGGTGTAATTAATTTTATTTGTGCAATAAAATATATGCAGTCTCACCATAAGTCAGCCTAATAGGAAACCCTTTAAGGTCATTGAGTGAGGACACATCAATCAGAAAATAAGGGTAAAAACCCAGTGGAGCAATAACTACAGTTGGTACTTGCAAAAATGGAGAACTACTTAAAATGTAGAAAGTTTTCACAAGCCGTATTTGACATGAGAGTAATGAAGTGATATCTTGAGCTTGAAATTGTTGCATCATCTTCAGTAGATTCAAATTCAGTCACTGCATGTGCCATGTTTGCATCAAGCTGAGCATTAAACATGGCTGGTTTTGTCATACTACTTGAATAGAAGCCTGTTAAAGGTTGCGTTCAGAAGGTGATGGCGTTAAGTTGATGTATGGCAAAGAAAACACACTAAAGCATCTCATGTCAACTGTAACGTGGTACAGAATAGAATTTCTCATACTCACTTCGTCACTGATAAGTGCAGCCCATGGCAGAAACCATTGTGTTTATGATCTTGTGCCTTTGAAAGGTTAATGTTGATGACTATTGTTGGCTAACCTTCTGTGTAACAACATATAATTGAAGTCCTTGATACCGAGTGTCATGAAAAGCAGACAACTATGTTGAGTTTTCTTCAAACTAATGAGATCCCGGATAATTATTGGTTTCACCCACGTGTTGTATGCAAACATGATCTCAACATATGGCTCTATTTCCCCAGTGGTTCAAGAACAATGAGTACTGTTACGTAACAGCACCGGTTGGCTCCAGGAATCACTATTATAGTCGACTGTGTGAGCTGGAGATGGAGAACCCATTTAAGCCTCACTTTCTGTCCTCATTATGCCAACTTATTAATGCACAGCTCAGGATTTCCCAGAGGGCCAGGACACTGCAGCCTACCATAAATAAGCGTGATAATGAAGATTTAACACATTCAAACATAACACTTAACCCACATATTTTTGCCTCCTCCTACATGCTTTGTTTGGAGATAGTTTGCTTGATTATCACTTTCATTCACATTTCTACAGAGGTAAAATCGTAGGATACGTCTCACAAGGTGACACAGAGGTCGTACACCTGCTTTTTGACCTATATCATTTGGATTTGCTACTTGACAGACTATAAACTGTCGGACTGGTACTTCACAGGCATGACATTGATCAAAAAGTGCACTATCTGTCAGATGGGACATTAACCTGGGGTACCATCTCCAAGCATTAGCAGGTGGATATTAAAAATCCCAGGGGTCATTTGATGAAAAATATACAAATTATTGCCAGCACCATGTCCAAATTCCAAATCTACTCTCACCTGAACAAGAGAGAGGAGATGGGCATTGCTGGATCTGTTTGTACAGCAAAATGACAATTTGGTGCTGCAACCATTTCTGATGTCATGGAAAAAATGGCAAGTTGAATCCCTCACTCAAAGTATCCCATTTGTGCTAGCTTATGTCTACAACTAAAATATTTACAAAAATACAAATACAGTAACTGCTTATACATTCAAAAGTTCACAGGTTGCTTTGTAGCATGCCAGATCACACTGAAATATCTAAAGTGAAGCTTTGGAGGGTTTTTGTTGTGTTCCCAGGTCCCATTTTGCCATCACTTATAAGCTCATCACAATTTGAAAACTGTTTCAGATGAACATTCAATGATCAGACAAATTCTGATTCGAGAGTTGCCAAAAATATATTTTTAAATTTCCTATTAACCTAATTATTTTGCGAATTTGATTTTATCTATCAAATATTATGCTTGTTTGTCCATCTGAAATGTCCGTCCGTCCATCCATGTGTAATGCTCCTTTCCACCCCTTGGTTGGACA
This sequence comes from Eptatretus atami, assembly GCA_035128595.1. Classification (NCBI taxonomy): domain Eukaryota; kingdom Metazoa; phylum Chordata; class Myxini; order Myxiniformes; family Myxinidae; genus Eptatretus; species Eptatretus atami. The sequence continues at coordinate 36,972,066 of CM068962.1, read as the reverse complement.
GTTTGCCTAACTCCATTCACAATTGTAACCTGATGAAAAATCATACGGCCACCATTTTGGTTAAGGCCCAGTCACACCTTGACGTTTTAGCCAGCAATGGCAACGTATTAAAATGTATGTAAAACGCTGGCTTAACGTTGAACTTTTGATGTTTTTTTTAAAAGATTCGGACGTATTCATAACGACTTGGTCTTATGCATAACGTATAGTAACGGACACAGAACGTTTCGTTGTGTTATAGATAACTTATACCAACGAATGCTGAACCTGTTGTCGGCGTTCACAACCTATGCCCAACGATAGTCTAACTTATGCATAGCGTGCTGCACCGCATCGCCGACGATGACGTGGCGTAGGTTATGAAAGGCTGCCGCACAACGATTCAAATCATAACCGCCGCAGAAATGGAAGTGTCAACATCGCAGTCACACCTTGGCGATCTTGCCAGCGTATGCCGACCTCTGAAAAATGCGTCTAAAACGCTGGCGCGTCAAATACGGTATGGGTAAGTTGGTATGCGTGAATAGAACGCTAAAGTACGCTATCATCGTCGTATTAATGGAGTACGTCTTGTAATTTTAAACATGTTGAAAATTTTACGACGTACTTGCCGTATGACACACGCTCCGCATGCGATGGGAATAAGTTGTACGCACGATAGCGATCGTTGACACACATCGACACACGTTACTTGAAAGTACTCATAAGTCGAAACACGTCAAGGTAATGGTTAGCATCAGTGTTCCAGACTCCCGTTTTTTTTTTCTTCGGTATGAACGGTGTTCAGTGTACAGTGCGGTTATGATTTAAAGTTGAGCGCAGCCTATTAATATATTATATTATACCGCACAGAAATCGAAGTGTCAAAATCACCATCATACCGAAGGAAGGAAGAAAAAAAACCAAAAAACCAGGGAGTCTGGAACACTGACGCTAACCATTACCTCGATGTGTTTCGACTTATGAGCACCTTACAAGTAACTGTGTCGATGTGTGTCACCGATCGCATAACGTGAGTACAACACGTTACTCATAGGTTTAGAATAAGTTTTGGGTACGCTAAACATTACCTCGACGTGTTTGACTTATGAGTAACTTACAAGTAACGTGTGTCGACGTGTGTCAACGATCGCGTGACGTGCCTACAACTTATGGCCAGCGTTATGCGGAACGTGTGAGTCATACGCTGGCATAAGTCTTAAAATTCAAGCATGGAAAATTTGAGGACAACCGAAAAGTACAACGTTTAAAGCCAGCGTACTACGACGTATGGCATGTTTTCAGCGTGCTCTCAATGTTATCAAAATTACCCATAACGTATTCGACGTGTACCAGCGTTTTAGACAAATTTTCCAAAAATCGGCATAAGCTGGCTAAAACGTCAAGGTGTGACTGGGCCTTTATATGCTAAGCCAAATACATCTTCGGAGCTGTCATATTCACAATTGCCATGCCCTCCCTATAAATTTTCCATTCGGTGTAAAATGACCAAAGTGACCGTTGAAATAATAAAATATCAAAAGGTTGGAGCCGAAAGACCACAGTAAGTATAGGCCTCAGACTTCATTCCTTAGGCTTCAGGCTTTTGGTGTCAGCCTGTGGGCCACGCAATTGGAATCTATCCGAGCTATATAACCACGATGTATGATATATGCACAGAGGCAGTGGGCATGTTTTTTTCTTTAAATCCAGGTTTTTTTGTATTTATTTTCAGAGCGATTGAGGCAGCGGTCTGTTGTCTTATACACAGTCCAAATAAATGGGTGGTATTCTCTCCAGCAAGGGTTTTTACTGGGGAGGTTCCACAGGTTCTTGCTATTATTTCCAACTATTTTTTTCTTAAATAACTCAACCAGGGACCATAAAACGAATGTCATTATAAAGGTCTTTGTCCGAAGAGTTCCGGGAATGTCACGAGATTGTGAAAGAAAAATCCATCCATAATTACTTTTAACAATGTGTGCAGTATATATGCACAGGAAGAAAATAATTGCTTTGGAGTAGAGTCATTTATTGGCACAAATAGGCTGCTCATGGTCATTTGAGAGTTGCAATTCCACTGGGTTTCAGAATAACTCGTGGGATTGTGAGTTGGACAGGCAACCGTGATGGGCCATGACATGTAGGAGCCATGCTGTTGCTGTTTCAATCGCGGTTTCTGTGAAGTCGATGATAGCATGACATGGGGGGAGAGGAAAGAGTTAAATATTCCACTGTTTTGATGAGGTAATGAAGAAATATGGAATGATCGATGTGGGAATGCCGAGGGCGTAGGGGAGGACAAAGAGTTGGGGTTGGGGGGGATAAAAGATGGGATAGAGTGGAGGAGGAGGTTGAGGCTTTGTGGGGGGGAGGGAGTGGAGGTTGAGGACTTTTCTGGTGTGGGGGGAGGTTGAGAAGTTGTGGTGGGGGGGGGAGGTTAGGAGTTATGGTGGGGGTGGGGAGGGTTTGAAGTGGCTTGGAGTGGTGAGGGATTGAAGCTTTAGAGTTGGGAGGGGAGATTGAGGACTTGGGGTCTGGGCGGGTTGATGTCTTGGGGTTTCTGAGTGGCTGCCCGAGTTGGAAAGGTTTGGATTTGAAGTCACATTGTACATTACGTGGATGTTCTACAGCTCATTGCGAGTACAATTATAACTTAGAAATTTATCAAAATTCTTCATAAAGGCTACTTGCCTCTGCCACTCCAATATAGATGCCACCTCGGAGATCTTACACTAGTCTGTTATCTTTCTCATGCACAGGTATATCCCATCTCATCTGCAGCTATCATACCAATCCTTTCAACACTGGTAAACTGATTCCTGTGGTGAGGCAGTTGCCTTCAAATAACTTGCATTATTTTCACGGAAGGAAAATCCGACCAAAGCAGCCCAATTAATTCCACAAAGCCCACAACAAGTGTGTGTCCACTCTCAGGAGAGCCAGAAAACATATGTCCACCTCAAAACTGAACTTTCAAACTTGTCTCTTCTCCCAAAACATGGCGGCACCTAATGTTAAGTCTGTCTCTGGAGTATGACCCCCCCCCCCCCACCCTCCAATCCCTTCCCTCACTTCAAAAATAACACCACTGCCGACTCAGCTCATGAGAAGGCCGAATTCCTTAATTCTGTGTTTGCTTCCAAATGTTATGTCCCCAATTTCTCGCTCTCTGTACCCACCATACCTGAAGATGACATGGAATGAATCTTGGCATAAGGGAGAGCAGGTTTCTGTGGAAGAATTCCTAGACTAAGGTAATATCAGGTGCGGCAGATATAGGAGACCAGTGCTGAAATGCAATTTTTTTTATACATGATCGAGGCTCGTGGTAGAGCTATGGCAGAATGGAAGGGAACAGGATGGAAAGGCACAAACACAAACAGCAGAGTAGAATTTTTGTTTTTTTAATCTCGTGGAAGAGCTATGATACAGAACAGACCAGGACACAACATAACAAAGGGAACAGCAGGAGAAAGGAGAAACATCAATGGCAGGGTGGAGGGAGAAGGTATACGGAGATGGACAAACAATGGATGCAGGTAATGATGAGGGTTAGGGGAGAACGCACAGGGTGGACAAGATAGATACAGAAGCAAAATTTTGGGAGGGGTGGAGTTGGTTTAACGGGTGTAGAAAAGATCATGGCCTTGGATGGGGCGTGACGTGAGATGACGGTGAACAGTTGTTTTGAAGATCCGGAGAGAAGAATGAGATCGAAGAGAGTGTGGAAGGTGGTTCCACAGGTGGGGAAAAAGAAGAATAAATGAGTGTAGGTGAGCAGTTATTCTGGATTTAGGCAGTTTCACTCGGAGGGGATTGCTCGTGGACCGCATGCATCCTGCAGATATTTGGGGAAGGGGGGGGGGATGGGTGGGGACAGAGTATGGAGAGGGCAGAGGGTGCAAGACCAGAAATGAGGTGGAAGAAGACAGAGAGACCACCAACCTGTCGGCAATGGCGATGTGATAGGCCCATAGACTCAGCTTCATCGCAAGAAATTCCAATGATATTGAAAGCTTTGGTTTCCATAGCATCAAGCTGAGCAAGATGCGAGGTAAGGGAAACAGCCCAGAGGGGAAAGCAACACTGGATCAAGCTGCGGATGCAAGCCTTGAAGGTGGATCGGAGCTCAGGTGTGCCAAGGAAGGACTTTGCATGACGGAGGATGCCCAGTTGGAATCTGGCTTTGGAGGCCAACTTTGAAATGTGGCTTGCCCAAGAGAGAATATGGCTGCTAGCGAGACCCAGGAGTTTGAGTGACTGAGCCCCTTTGAGACAGTTGTTGAGAAAGTAGATTGTAGGGTTTGCGGAACAGTCCTTTTGAAGAGAGAGAGAGAGAGGGAGGGGGAGAGGGAGAGGGAGAGAGAGATTTTGTCAAGGTCTGAGGAGAAGGAAAAGACTGCTGTCTGTCAGAAGGATGAGAGATGTCACGGCAGAGAGTGGAGTCATCAGCAAAGAGATAAAGAGGATTTTTCAGAGAGTCAGTGAGATCATTGATGAATATTAGGAATAGGATGGGGCCTAGAACACTAAAGTACTCCAACCTTGATAGGGAGAGAAGAAGAAAGGATTCTGTTGAGTGCCACACATTGGCTATGAGAGTACATAATGTCAGTGGGCCATGTGTGGAGTTAACCTTGGATTCCATAGGCAGAGAGTTTGGAGAGCAAGACAGGATGCCAGACTGTATCAAAAGCTTGAGATATGTTCAGAGAGACGGCCCTGATCTCATGATTGGTATCGAGGACCTCCATCCATTTTTGAGAGAGTAGAAGTAGCATGTCCAAGTTGGAGTGACCAGGTTTGAATCCGAATTGATGATCTGAAATGAGACTGTTGGAGAAAAGGAATGATTTTATGTCAACTGCGATGTTGGATTCCATGACCTTACTGATTATTGGAAGTAAGTTAATTGGTCTGTAGTTAAAGGGATCCGTTTTTGCACATTTTTATGAAATGCTGTGATGGCTGATTTCCAAGCAGATTGAAGATGGCCGAGGGTAAATGACAGAGTGAAAAGGGTAGAGAGAGAAAGTGCAGCAGCAGCAGAACAGGTTTTTAGGACACGTGAGCTGATGCTATTTGGTGGAGTTGCAGAGTCAGAGTTGAGGGTTGCCAAAAATTTTCCACCTTCTCAGGTGCAAAGGACAGAATCCAGGAGCAGTTATGTATGACTGGGAATGGTGGGTACAGAGTTTGGGACACAAGATTTTGAAGCAAACACAGAATTGAGGCATTCGGTCTTCTCACTGGCAGAGTCAGCTGTGGTGTCATTTGAAGTGAGGGAAGGGAGCATACTCCAGAGACCAATTTGACAGGGCACCACCAGGTTTTTAGAGGAGGGAAACAAGTTTGAAAGTTCATTCTTGAGATTGAACTGATGTTGGTTTTTGGCTCACTTGAGAGTAGACAAACAATTGGTGCGGGCTTTGTGGAATGCTTTAAGGTTGCCTTCGGTTGGATTGGCCTTCAAGGAGGAGAATGCAAGTTGTTTTAAAGCAATTGCCTCACCACAGGATTCAGAATGACTTCATGCAGTCCCTGCCAATCTTCCTGCATGAACTGCCAGACTCGCCGGCACTGATGTTTTTCTCTGAGAATGTCCAGAAAGATGTTGACATTCACAGGCACATGATCAGATGAACCAGTTGGAGCAGAGGAAGAACCATCTGAAATCCACCCCCCCCCTCCCCTTCTTTAAGGAATTTTGCAGACCATGCTTTTTGTGAAGTATAGGTTCTTCCCATTTGAAATTTACTTGTTTACATTTATCTACATGTGTTTTGTCACATTACAGACACATATATAGTGATTTGTCACCTGAGCCAATTTACAATTGATATTATAAGGGGGGTGGACACCTATCCAACCAAGACATTCTCGTTTTGTATTTTTAATTAATTAGCTGAAATTTGTAGAATTTGCTTTTCAATTGGAAGTTGTGGGTTACGATATGTAAATCAAGGTGGAAAAAGTCTGATTTAATGCAATTTAATTCCAGGCTATAAGGCTGAAGGTGAAAATTCTAAAAAGGGGTGTTGACTTTCTATAGGGACTGTATATTTATGTATCAATATCAGCTCCTGGCTGTTATGGTGAGCATCACCACAGAGTCAGTCTCACATGGTAAAACCTCATAATCCACAAAGAACAACTGTCCGTCTGCCACCCAGACGATTGTTCCCGCAAATGCAAGCCATTCAACCAGAAGGCACGTGATGCTATCGGCAGGTAAATTGAAATATGATAGAGTCTGATGTTTGATGGTTAACTGATGTTGACCATGTAATCGCAAATGTTTTACAGTGTCGCCGGGCTGACCTTCGGATTGGAGGTGATGCTCTGGTAGAGGACTTGCTGTCTATACATATATATATATATAATTATATATATACGTATATATATATATATACTATAAATGTATATATATATTGTTACGGCTGTGGAAATTCGCATTACACCATAAAGGGCCCGTAGGTGAGATATCTTGATAGGTGCATGTGTAGTTAGCCCAAACCCGTTGTATAGAGGGAATTTATGTGATTCATCCAGGCTGCGACGCTTTGAGTTAGCCATTTTTCTGTTATTCTTTATTTTGAACCAACCACGTCTCAACCGCCATCACACAACAACCACGCCACCGCCACCATCTACGCTCCCACATCATCGCATCACCGCCATTCCCAACGGCACCATAACCATCAACCCTCACCACCGAAACCCTCCACCACCTTCACCTCTCTCCTTCTACGGCCATTCCCGCACCACCTGTGAACACTGAACGTCGGGCTGTCTCGGGCCCGTTCGGCGTTGGTGCCGAACGCACCGAGCCGCGAGCGCAAATGGCGCCTTTCCGAGGGGAAAACTCGGATCAAAAACGCTTCACGCCCACTTCTCCTCCGTCCAATTAGCCGAGCGCAGGGCGGCTTGGCCCCGCCTCCAGGCGCGTGTGTGTGTGAAGTCGATATATGCAAATTCTAGGATCAGGGGAGATTCACGCCCCCGTTTCCTCCGACCAATGGGCGAGCGTGGCTCCGCCGCCGAGGCATTCTGATCCGAATATTTGCATATTAGCTGCTCCTGCCAGCCTATAAGAAGGCGAGCGCAAGGCGAATGAAGGAGTTGGGTTCTGGAGTCGGCTGAGGAGAGTGCAGAACTAAAGAGAGTCGGGTTGCAGAGAGAGTCGGCGAGGAGAGCGGTGGAACTGCAGGCAAGGGAGCTCGGGTCCGAGGCAAGAAGGACGGCGGTCGGCGACGAGGTCGCGGTGTGGATCGCTCGTCGCGGGACCCAAGCCAGCCAGCCACTCCCCTCCCCCAGGCATCAACAATCTCCCTTCCCCCGCACTGAGATAGTGCAAAAGGGGGCCCGTTCCCACCCCACCCCACACGTGGTGCCAACGAAACCGCCAAGGAGCACGGAATCGGGGCACAGCCCGCGCGCACATTTGCGGCTCCGCCAACGAGTCACAAGGACGCGGGTAGGACCCCCTCGGTCTCGCGGACCTGACGCCCTCTAGGTCCCGCGCACATTTGGCCTACGGGCCTGTCTGCCTCCTTGTCTATGAGGGTGGCTTCTTTCCTTTGCTTTTGTGTAAATGTGTGTCGGCGCCGTCTGTAAAGTAGAACTGTTTAAGTGTTGCCGTGTGTGCGTGTAGTCGGTATTAACTCTGCGTCGTTGTTGCTTTATTGTTTTGGTTGCTTTATGTGCATTTTGACTGTATGGCTGTATATACGTGCTTTCCGTGTGCCGAGAAATAAATGTGCATTGTGTGAACTGTTTTCCCGTTTCGCTTTGTCTTTTCTTTGTTGACTCTCCATCCTGCTTCACGTAAGGGGTTCGTAGTGGGCTTAATATGCCGGTTATTAATCGGAACCGTCGAGGCGACGATAATACCGCCTCGGTTATCACTGTAGCACGGAACGGACCGCTTTAGCGGTTCGTGTCCGGAGTCGGCCTGTGGCGTGTACGATCTCCCGGTCGACCATTCGCGCAGGTACTTAGGTAGATCGAATTTGGCGAGCAACCCTATCCTGCGCGGGTGGGCATTGGCACGATCGTGGTGAGGTTAAACCCCCACCCGTGACTAGCTCCCGGCGTTGGTCCGAGAGGGTCACGACTGAATTGTCCGTCCGGTGGGCGACGTGCCGCGATTCGAGTTGCGTGGCCGTTCGCACGCCGGCGGGCGCGAAATGCCAACAATATGTATATATATATTACATAGCATGTGTTCCTCATCTGACAAAAATAAAATCTCAGTTTTTATAGAAATTGTACCCTTTCAAATCCTGCATCCCCCCAAAAAAAAATATATATTATTATGTATGTATATATATATTTTATTTACTTAAAAAAGAATATGTCATTCTCAATAAATAAAAAAACTCGTGTTTTGCAAATAATTGAAATAACTGGCAATATGTATGTCCTGAAATATTATAATGATGCTAATTTTTTCTCAAATAAAATAGAACATGAAATATACATTTACCATGTTTACAATGTCTATTACTATTCATACCCAATACTGAGGAAACCACATTTATCCTTACATTTAATTGAGGCTTGTATATTTCAATTTAGATAATATTTTCAGCACAGAAGATTTTCAAATGATAAGTCTGGTTTGAATGTTTTGCAGATGAAGCACCAATCATAATTCACATTATGTAAGTAATTCTCACTTTTCAGCATCTGGCGAATAATTAAATCAGTTAAACTCAAGATAACAACTATAAGATGGGTAATTGGTGTTTCTCAACTTTTAATAAAATAATTTTAGATGAGGAATGAATATTTAAGTTATTAACTGCCCTAACATTAATCTGCAACATTTGTAGACAATGTATTTATGTAATTCACACTTCTTTTTTTGTTAGCTTTTCATGACTGTCTTCATGGCACTTGGAAATTCCAATGAAGTATCATATGACACTTATTCTGAACTTGAACAATTTGTTTGTTGTTTCTGGTAAACCAAAAAAGCCATACACGGATACAAACAAGCTCTGTTATGATCGAGCAAAACAGTAATTCCAGACTGGCAACACCCAACTGCTGTGCAACTTAGATGTAATTGATTTGAGCCTCCTGCCACCCTGACTGTCTGCACTGCAGATACATGTCCTCAGGGCTAACTACCAGGTGCTTATCTGGAAAAATGCCCATGTCCAGCATCCTGTTATACCGAGTTCTGAATCACATGGATAGAGATTGTCTCAGCATATCTTTGAATATGACTGGTGTGATGGAGATTTCATACCTCAGGTAAAGGCCCTGTCACACCTTAACGATTTAGCCAGCGTATGCCGACGTATGAAAAATTTGTCTAAAATGCTGGCACACGTCGAATACGTTATGGGTAAGTTTTGTATACGTTAAGAGCACGCTGAAGCACGCTGGCATACAGTCGTAGTACGCCGAGCTCGTCGACAAATTTTAAGCATGCCTCAAAATTTTCGACGTATGCCAGCGTATGACTCACACATTCCGCATACGCTGGCCATAAGTTGTAGGCACGTTATGCAATCGTTGACACACGTCGACACACGTTACTTGTAAGTTACTCATAAGTCGAAACACTTGAGGTAATGTTTAGCGTACCCGAACTTATTTTAACCTATGAGTAACGTGCTTTGAACCTATGAGTAACTTTGAACTATGAGTAACTATCTCCAACGCATATTGACGTCTGTAGACGTATTTAACGTCTTCCGGACGACCACAGAACTTACTGAACGTGTTTCTAACTTACAGCTACCGTATAATGGCGTATTGGCAGCTTTAGGGAATTGGTATATAAAAATGGGCTTCACAGGAGGAATGCCCAGGTTCGCTCGCTAATGCCCGAGTTCGCCGCGATCAGATGAATGTGATGATATAAATTTTAATAATAAATTAAAAAGGCTGCCGCTCAACGATTTAAATCATAACCGCACTAGAAATCGAAGTGTCAACATCACCTCATGCCGAAGAAAAAAAAAAATAATAATATTTAAAAAACATGGAGTCTGAACACTGACGGGTTCCTCCTGTGTGAACCCCATTTTTATATCCAATTCCCCTAAACGCTGCCAATACGCATTATACGGTAGCTTAAGTTAGAAACCGTTCAGTAAGTTCTGTGGTCGTCCGGAAGACGTCAAATCGTCTATATGCGTTGGAGATACGTTACACATAGGTTCAAAGCACGTTATACATAGGTTAACGCACGTTACTCATAGGTTAGAAATAAGTTTCGGGTACGCTAACATTACTCGACGTGTTTCGACTTATGAGTAACTTACAAGTAACGTGTGTCGACGTGTGTCAACAATCGCATAACGTGCCTACAACTTATGGCCAGCGTATGCGGAACGGTGAGTCATACGCTGGCATACGTGAAAAATTTTGAGCATGCTTAAAATTTGTCGACGAGCTCGGCGTACTACGACGTATGCCAGCGTGCTTCAGCGTGCTCTTAACGTATACAAAACTTACCATAACGTATTTGACGTGTGCCAGCGTTTAGACAAATTTTTCATACGTCGGCATACGCTGGCTAAATCGTCAAGGTGTGACAGGGCTTTAAATGTTGAGCGGCAGCCTATTAATAGGCTACGCCACGTGATCGTCGGCGATACGCTGCCGCGCTATGCATAAGTTAGACTATCATTGGGCATAGGTTGTGAACGCCGACAACACGCTAAGCATTCGTTGGTATAAGTTATCTATAAGTTATCGAAACGTTCTGTGTAAGTTACTAATACGTTATGCATACGTCCAACTCATTATGAACTGAAAAAAACATCAATAGTTCAGCGTACGCCAAGCGTTTTACATACATTTTGATACGTTGCCATATGCTGGCTAAAACGTCAAGGTGTGACAGGGCCCTAAGGAATAATGATTGTACATCATGATTGTACATCACCAAGTTATGAACACCATTTTATTTCAATTTCTTGTCATCTTATCTACTGATCATAAGCCTGGTGTTGGCTTAGTGGTTAGGGTGGTGGCTTGGGATCCTAGGGTCCTGAGTTCAAGCCCCATTGCCGCTGAATTAAATACATCAGGAGGTTGACTCAGCCTGTCATCCTTCGAGGTCGGCAAAATGAGCACCAGTGTACTGTTAAGGGGGACACTGCATCAGCGGCATAGCCGCGTCCAACCAATGATGCAACCAGCAGCTACAAGCTGCACTCGATAGATAGATAGATCTACTGATCACCACCATACTTTTCATTTTAATTATATGATTGTTTGCTTATTGTAATCTTCATATTTCAAAATTATAATGTTCCAGTTCAAAATTTGTCTGCTACTTAGTATATGAGAAAATGTCATGCTGAAAATGGTAGTTATATTTACCATAAAACAAATAAATTATATAAATCTAAAATGCAAATGTCTGATATTTATCTTTGACACAGGAGCTGGTGGACATCCTTTGTACAAAAGAAACTGCAGTCCAGGATGACAAAAAAGATGACTATGATGATGCGTCTGCCACCTTGGCAGATGAAATCTTGAGCAATGAAGATGAGAGCAGTGAAGATGAAGAATAGACATTGTTAGTGATGAAAACTTATTGTGCATTGTTGTCTTCCAACTGAAACAAAATGTTTGAAATACATATTTTTGTTCTGAATTTGCACGCATGTCTGTCGTGCCTTCATGGTATCAGTACTATAAATTGTAATAAATGTCAGCAGGTACACACATGCTACAGGGAATATTTTTTTGAAGTATTTGAGTAGCTTGATCCTATTGCAAGAAAATATATACAATTTGATTGATTATGCGATGCGCAAAGCAACTAGAGATCATGAGCAACTCGGATTTACTCTGCAACAACGCCGAAGCAAGAGGTATCCTGCGGTAACCATCACAGATACCGACTTTGCTGATGACATCGCGTTACTTTCTGATACCTTCCAGGATGCACAAAACTCCTGCACAGGGTCGAATCTGCTGCAAAGAGATAGGCCTTAACATCAACGCTGGCAAAACAGAGTACATGTCATTCAACACCAATCATGACAACACACTTGTTGCTCTTCAGGGAGATACACTAAAACACATCAGTGATTTTCAGTACCTAGGATCTTGGGTAGATGACCTGCTAGGGACATGAAATTCGAATTGCCAAATCCTGGCAGCGTCATCAAAGTTAACTACCATCTGGAAAAGCGAACTGACCCGAGATCAAAAGCTCGGATTTTTTCAAGCTGCTGTTGAAATTGTACTCCTCTATGGAGTAGAATGCTGGACACTTACACAAACCTTGACCAGGAGATTAGATGGGGTTTATACGAGACTTCGAAGAGCCGCCCTGAACGTTTCCTGGTGACAGCACCTGACA
>CM068962.1:36917991-36937459 GCA_035128595.1 Eptatretus atami | reverse complement strand
AGGTTTTTGTATCTCCCCCACTCCCCCCCCGCTTCTAGGGGAGGGGGCGTAGGCTTGGGTAAAAAACACACAACATCAACCACACAACACCCCTTGATGAGACCTTCACCAACAGCACTCTGTACACATGCACACAATCCCCATCAATGCTCAAACTACCGAAAAGTCATGCCAACATCCCTATACCCCTCTATCTCCATAACTTCCAGGTACCTATCTAAATCCAATTTAAACTTATCTACTGTTTCTGCCTGGTAAACATTTTGACAGAAAACATTTTGCTGCTAGTTTCGTTGGCCATTCTGGCTGAGTCTTCTTGGATTCTAACGTTGTACTATAAACAGAACTTATGCAGCGCATGGGTTGGGAGAGGGACAAAAACATGTTTGAGTATGTAATATGTGGATGGTTCATTGGTTCTATACCAAGCACAAAGTGAGCTGGCAAATGTTATTAAATCAACACAACAAAATATCCCATAAGGTTTGATTTGAAGCATGATAAAGCAGATAACCCAAAATCCTTGAATTGCTCACATGACATGATGATACGTGAACATATGCACCAGATGAATGATAAATTATACTATTTGATATGATCAAGCCATAATTTCAAAAAAACACTACAATAATAACTTGTGTAAGTGAAAGTAAAATAGCATGTTTTCTATTTTTTTGTTGCTTTACTCAGACCTGTGTTATTCCAAGGAAACAAGTGTTTTTGGTTCTGCAAGAACTTAACTTGGAGATCCACTGTGATACTAATGATGTATGTAACCTCAACCGCATGTATAAGCCAGTGGATAATGTGTGATAAATAATCCACTCGGCCACTTACACATAAATACTAGCTTGTATTTTTTTTCCAGAGTGACATTGCTCAAATAACATGTTTTAAAATGTCGTTTGGGCTGGCAGGTTGGCCTAGAGATATGCACTTGCCTCTAAGTTGCCTCGCCTGGGTTTGAATCCTGACCCAGATGTAAACGGTCATCCCGGTGTTTCACTGGCAGGGTGATTCATCAATGTGTGCCCCCTCGGATGGACATTAAATGGGAATTCCGTCTGCTGCATTAGTTGGTGGGCGTTAAAGATCACACGGTGTCCGTTGTAAAGCGTGGGTGAGCTTTTGACGGCACCACGGCACAATTCAAAATTCCTGCCCAACTACTGTTGGGAAGCTAATGGAAAAATCACCCAATATAACCTTTGCTCAGGAAGCTGCTTTAGTGACACTGACACTCTGTGAACAGTATGGTACATGAGAGGGAGACAGAGAGACAGAGAGACAGAGAGACAGAGAGACAGAGAGACAGAGAGAGAGAGAGAGAGACGAAGAGAGAAGAGAGAGACAGACGAGAGAGAGAGAGAGACAATGTAATTTGGATTTCGACCCTTAAAACAATTACATATCAATTTTTTCACAGCCATCAATCCTGCTCCAGTAAAATGTCGGTTGCATTCTCGAATGACGTACTAAATGAAAAGGGTTTCCCGAAGATGAAACGTTTCTTTGATTCAATCAATGACTAACTTTCACACCTTCTTAGAGGATAACTTTTTATTTAGACACACAATTGGTAAATGTTCACAAGATCTTCAACTTACCCTGAAATATCCACCAAAAGCTCGGAAGCAACAAAGGTTTCAGTAGAAAAAATCACGTTTTCAGACAGTTGTAACACAAAGATGAATAGATTGAACACCAAACATTGGTTGCGCAATGAACATCAAAATATCCCGCAAGTTTATGTGGGAGTGAAAATATTCATTGCATTGCAAGAGGGGGAGGGAGTGACTTTTGAAGCCATTAATACAAAAGTACAGAAGTAAAAAAATAGAACATTGATGTTACAACCAGAAACAACAACAACAACAACAAAGACGACCACAACAAACATTTTACAACCATTTACCCCTTTAATCGAGCCATTTTGTCAGTTTCATGCAAACCCAAACGTTTCATATCGTTATAAACTCTTTCAATCCATGTCTTTTTTGGATGTACTCTCAGCTTTCTTCAACTATGTTACAAGTTACAACAGGAAACTATTTTCAAAAACAAAGGGGAAAAAGGAATATCTGGGATCCAAAAAAGGAAACCTTTATGGGATGAGATGGGTATAGCAAGCTTAGCCATGGAGGGTAAATTTTATAGCAAATTACAAATAAACCTGCAGTTTGGGTTGTTGTTTTTAGCCCGCATTGGTGAAGCAAAAAGTGGGGTTAAGCAATTGATCGCAAACGTAGAGCGTACGCACATATCTGCATTTGTTATTCCCTTTTCTCTGCAACCGCTTGTCGGATTGACGTGAAATTTTCACCATAGATTGAAACTTGACTTCTGTCCCATGGAGAAAAAGTGTGATATGTTTATGATGTCATAGATGCCTTCATTATGACGTCATAATTGCATACGTGGTACACTACATCTAATCAGTATGAAAACTTTTGAGGGGCATCTCGGGATGAATTGGTCAATAGAAAAAAAATTGATGATGTCATCTGTCATGTGGTTCAGCAGCCACATATATACATGTATGTTATAAAAAGAACTTTCAAAAATCTTCTTCTCCAAAACTGTTTAACAGATCGAGGCGAAACTTTACAGGTATGACCAACTATCCATGAGGAACAAAAATTCCCTACCTTTGATGTCATAGGTCACATGGTTTGGTAGCCATATTGGATTTACCATAAAACATTTTAAAAATGTCTTTCTCCAGAATGGTGGGATAGATTGATTGGAAACTTCACATACATGTTCCCCAAGCCTTGGGATACCAGGGTGCTCATGAATAATTGAAAGGTCACATGGTTTGGCAGCCACATTTTATTGAAGGAAAATATTTTTTAAAACTTATTTCTCTTGAACCGCTGCCTCAATCGGTTAAACTTCAAAATTATGATCTAATAGTGATGGGGAATATGTTTTAAATTTCAACTTGATCGGACACATGGTCTGACAGCCAGAATTAATTATTTTTTGGAATCTGGGTTATAATTTTTTTTTTTTAATGAATAAGGCTCACTTGGCTGCGTATGGATGGGTTTGATCATAGAGAAGTAGCAGATGAAACCCCAAGTCCTATCCAGGTTCCTCCTGATGACTTTATCTTTGCTTTTCGCTTGTTCGGGTTCCTTCTGATGACTCCAATGCAGCACCTATTTTATTTGGTCTTCCATTTGATTTGAATTTAATTTTTTTTAATCCAATTCTGAATTAAATTGAATGAAGAGGAAGTAATTGGTCAGGTGTCCAATCAAAGCGGGGTTTTTTCAATAATCTCCCGATTTATACTTTAGCGAACTATTCTGCAATCTTCATCAGCCTTGGTAGTTATGAAAACACTTGAGAACGAGAATAAAAGCTACTTTGTAAAGGCTTATGGATGTACTTTATAGCAGACTTTTCAAAGGATAATTTATACACATTTACCGCAGAAGTGTAGACACTGGAGATGCAAATACAAATTTGCTTCCAGAAGAGTTGGCTCACACCAAGTCCTTCTCAAGATTGCACGGGGTAAGTATTCTATCAATACCATCTACCATCTTGCATATACAAGGGTCTTGGCTCATAAGCAAGTTTAGAAAAATACAATGGCTCAGAGAGGGACCAGAATGAGAAAGAATCAGTATGTGTAGAAGAGGCCATGGATGTGCATGAGCAGTGATGGGCAGCACATTTGAAAGAGTGCAGTGAGACAATTACAAAATTGGGAGAATAAGAGGACCAGTCTGAAGTTTGGAAGCATGAGTAGATGAGGGTTTCTGGAGTAACAGTAGTGACCTTGGATGGCTAAGGGAGGGCAGACATAGATGGGGCAGAGGAGTAGGGCTAGATGTAAGCTTGTATAAAATATCCCACAAATTTGCAGCTGGTGGAAGTGACAGTCCTTGAGAATCCGCCTCCTGCCTTAAAATACCAATGGTGCAGAAGGCCTTGTTTTTGACTGTCTCAAGAGGATTGTAGTGGCATCTGGAGCACCAGACCAGAGTGCTCGACCTTTAAAAGTGGAGACGTCATTCGACCAGAGTGGAGCACCAGACCAGAGTAGCCATACTCCATGGAGATTCATATGAAAGCCTTTTTTGTATATACATGAGAGGCCCGTGGAAGAGCTATAGCAGAATGGAAGGGAACAAAATGGAAAGGGAGAAACACCAACGGCAGAGTAGAAGGGAGGGTGAGAATGACACATGGGGGTGAACAAACTGCACACAAGCTGAATTAAACATAGAATGAAGAGGAAGGGGAAGGCGGGGATGACACAGAAAAGGAACAAACCAACCGCCAACAAACAAATGAAAATAGGTGAGGGAGAGGGGGAAAAAATCACCATAACCTGGAAAAACGGATGCCTTGATCCTTGGTAATGGAGTTCTTGAGCACCGTGATGAGCTCGGTGTGGCTCAGGAATATCTTAGCTCTATACAGAATACCAAGGCAGCAACTATCCTTTGATACTGGCTTGATAATATAAAATGTTATGGCAGATAGTGAGACCAAGGAGATTCAGAAACTGCATATATTCCAATGGCTGTCCAGAGAAGTGGATTGCATAGTTTGATTGCCAATTCTTGTGAAGAGGGTGTGAAAGCATGTGATTTGCTTGAATTTAACATCATGTTTGATGTCGATGATGAGAAACTTATATTGTCCAAATCCAATGAGATTCAGCAGTGTGGTGCAGCAGATTCAGCAGCCTTTCACAAGTGTGGTGTCGTTAGGCACATGGTGGAGTTTGGCAAAATAGTAAAGTTGGTTTTCAAGAGAATCATATGAAGATCATTGCTGCTAAGAAATAGCAACCCCAGTCTGAAGGGAAAGATCATGGGAAAGGCTACCGTCATCAGGGGCCACCCGCTGTTTCTGCTCATGGAGGAAATCAGATGACCAATTGAGCAGAGGGCCCTAAACACCAGACAACTTGGAAATCAAATCTGGATGCCAGAAAGTATCAAAGGATTGAGAGATATCTCGACAGACTATGCTGACCTCTTACTTGTGATTGAGAGCATCCATTCACTTCTGTGTAAGGAGTAACATATCCAAGGTGGAATGGCCAGGTCAGAAGCCAAACTGGTTGTAAGAAATCAGTGAGTAAGAAAGATATAGTGCCTGCGGTTGCCTGCCATAATTGATTCCATTACGAGGTCTTCTTTCGAATGTGACAATAAATATAGAGAATGAAGTCAGTAATCCCTCTAATCCAAGTACCACTAAACCAGAGTTGAAAAACATGGTGTTCCTGATATTTAATTTCTATGTAATTTAGCCATCCTGGTTTGAGCTAGCTCACCCACATTGTATTCTGACATTTTCCCAAAGTGTGCGAAAATATGATGGGATGAAGGTCGGCCAATCAGGTGTCGAATGGGGCCATACATTTTCAGTAAACCGAAAGGAAAGACTCCACAGCTCTTATTGAAGCATAATACACATTACCTTTACATATTTAACATTAACTTGTAAGCTTAATGGAACACTTATAGCAACCACAATACCAAATCGAGTCATTGTTATGAATGTCTCGCAACAATGCAAATACAAGAGAACCAGCATGACGTCTGACATTACAAAGATTAAATAGGGGGAACAATAAATAAAACCGTTTTATTGAGCAGTGGGAGACATGAAATACTGTGGTTTAATTTGTCATTCCGATTTCAAGGAGTTCACTCTGCTTCGATGTGACGTGGGGAGTGTCTGGCTTTCAACAACATAACCTCGAAAATATGCCAGGACCATAAAAGCCAAGTCATAGCATGAACTGGTTTTCTGTTCCTGGTTCATTGGCCTTAAATTTACAACATCATAAGCCAAGAAGCAATGCAGGAATGTGCTGTTTTATTGCATTCCCACCAGGCAGCATGCAACTGATCATCATGGCCAATTCCTAAACTCTGGGTTCGAGGGACTTTAAAATACGATTGATGACTGTTGGAGACAGCAGAATAATGAGTGGATGCTAAAGTGGATTTCCAGATGGTGCCCACCAGTCAGGTGAGCAATATCATACTTTTAAAACAAGCAGGGATAGTACAGCTGCCTGTCAGAGAATGTCAATAAATTGCTCACATGGTCCAAAGGGGGTTTTAAAGGAAGTTGTCCTGCAGTTGCAAAAGCAAGGCTGGTTTTGCACATCGCAGGACAATTGGTGCATACTTCATGGTGATTTATTCCAAGTGACAAGGTTTAGCTCCCAGAGATTTATGCAGCTTGAATCTTCTCCCCAGCTTCAGAAGGTACTATAAATAGAACATATGTGGCAGTTTCCAGGCAACTGCTAAGCATTCTATTCTGCGTACTGACATCCTAAAAAACACAATTTAATTTTTGTGCAATTTCTCTTGCACGTTTCAAGCAGTTCCGATTCCGATGTAAACGTTATGAGTCTGTACTGGACAGTCAATCGTTTCCCTTCTGTGTCTGACTTTGTCCTCATCAGTGCTTGATAATACGAGTGTAAGAATAAGTGTATTCAAGAGGTGATCCACCATACTGATGTTACGACAGATCATGCTAAACGCACCCCAGGATTAATGAACAGAAGGCACAGAGGACAACCGGCTTAATATCCTCTCCAGATATTGGAAAGTTTGATGAAATAATCTCTCAAAACTGCCTGGATACTTTGCGAACAACTAATTTTGCTTAACACATCAAAGGCCTTTAAAATGTGCTTTAAGAGAAATTACACCGTCCAGCAAACACCCTGAGCAATAACAAGTGGATGAAGCGATTGTTTTGTTCAATGTCTCTTTGCATCCCCATATTACTAGCTGTACACACATTACTGCTCAATAAAAGAAGCCATTGTCAAAAATGGAATTCTATTTTATAGGTTTTCACCCATGGAACCTCCTGTTATTTTTAAATCCACTTACTGGACTCATTCATTGCAAACAATATGCACAAAGTTTTACTGTCAATTGTGACCGTTGAACATTTTACAGTCAGGGGTTATTTTTTATTATTATTATTATTATTATTAGGATTATTACGAATACTACAACTGGTACAGTACACTGGCTTCACTCATACTATTATTTAATTACAAATCGGAGTATTTTCACAGGTAGTTGTAATTTATGAACAATACATAGATGGTAAATAATTATCATCACAATTTGCTTAAAGTTAAGTAAATGTCAAAATATAATTATATTCCTGCCAGCCCAGCATTTAATAGTGCACACAGTGGGTTGCAACTCACTGCAGTATAAATTAGAATGCACTCAGGGAGGTGCTGACTCACACGTTATGTTTTTCTTCTAAGAAGTGATGGTTGTTTTGTGATATGCTTTACTATAAGAAAATTTTAGAAGTGAAATAACTCTCTGCATGCATGTTCCGAGTATGTCGAGATAGCAAATTTCTCCCGTTTGTTCTTATCTCCATATGTGGGTTTCAAAGGATGGAACGGAGTCTTCCCAGGTCTCAAAGTATCCACCTTCATGTGAGGGTGTGCGGGTGTGAAAGTTGCTGTTGTTGACTGTTATCTGCACACATGGGGGTGTTAGGAAGATGAACGGAGACTAACCCGGTCTCAAAGTATCCACCTCCGTTAGTGTGGTGTGTGTGTGGTTGTGGTGTGTGTGTGTGTGTGTGTGTGCTTCTAAGCTAATATTATTCCCCCCTTTTAATGCAAATATAATACTACTCTCCCTTCTATGGCTGGTGCTCCTGTGCCCCAAAACGAGGTTAATGAGGGTAGAAAAAGGGGGAGGGGGTTGAAGAGGGTAAAAAGATCATGGTTTTGGATTGGGGATGATCTGAGATGGTGAGGAACAGCTGTCTTTGAGATCTGGATGGAAGAATGAGATTGAAGAGAATGTGGAAGTTGATTCCACAGGCGAAAAAAAGAGGAACAACGAGTGTAGGTGATCAGTGATTTCTTGTCCTAAAACGGGTAATGAAGGAGGCAGGATGAAACTGAGATGATCATGAAATATGAGAGAGAGAGAGAGAGAGAGAGAGAAGAGAGAGAGAGAGAGAGAGAGAGAGAGAGAGAGAGAAGAGAGGAGAGAGAGAGAGAGAAGAGAGAGAGAGAGAGAGAGAGAGAGAGAGAGAGAAGGCCTACTGGGTGCTACCCTGCTGAGTGAGCTTTTCCTGGCAGTGGTTTCGGGACATGTTGGACATTGAAAAGTGATGGCGTTATTGGCCTCATGGTGGTTACCTTTTGCCTGCAGGCCTGCAGCAGCACTGCCAAACCCCACATCGCAATATACACTTTACATCAGCATTTGTTGGCCTCAAAATGTACATTAGCTTAAAATCTTGCCAGATTCTGAAGTACCTATGCTCAAAATTTGGGCCCTCTTTGTGTTACAGTTCGGCCATGAGAGAATAACATACAAACACACAAACAAACACATAAACACTAAAATATGTACAATATATAGATTAAAAAGTGTAAGATACATTTTTTTTTCAGAAGTTACATAATGTATGATTCATATTGCATTGGTAATTATAGGGTGTATAGTTAACACGACTGAGAATAAGACTTGCCTTGGAGCTGGGGTATCTCAGTGGATCTTTATTAGACACCTCACTTTGAATATAAATGAATGCTTATGGATATGTTAAATTAATAATTTATAGGTTAAGTACAACATGATTACCCAACTCTTCGATAAATTTTAATTTCAAAACTATTCGAGACTCTACACAAGTGTCAAAACAGATCAGCAGTTAATACCAAAAGGTCAGGGTTAGGAACCTAATTTATTTCATGCCATTTGTTAATGAGTACAGATAGTCCTTTCTGGAATAAGAGTTTGTATTTATAGATCAGTTATTCTGTGTGACAAAGGGTGTTGCACTCAAACATTAAAGGACAATTAAAGAATACAGTCACTGGAAACAAAACGTACAAAGCCAGCCCAATCATGGGTTGGACAGATTGGTGCATTAACACAAAACCGAATCGATTCCACAAGATGGGAAATTAAATCGTTGTCGTTTGGTATCAATCCTGAAGGGGGAGATTGAACATTATTGCATCAAAATGAACGGTAGTTATGGAAGATGTCTGATGAGATGATGTAACACATCCCAAAAGATGCCATTAAAAGACGATTTGTAAAAATCTGCAGACCATGGAAGAATTCTAAAATAATGAATATTGTGATCGTCGAAATTTATAATGTCTGTGTTATGATTCTCAAATCAGTCAGGGAGTGCATGGGCCTTGTGATAGCATTGCCAATCTGTCCCCCAGTCTGATTCAACCCAAAAACCCCAAATTATGTGGACACTTGAATGAAAGATGAACCTGATTGGCCATTATGACTACTGGAGATAATGTGACTGTCTTGAAAATAGATATAAAATCCGATACCATAAATATTCCTTTTGACAATACTAATCCTATGCCATGATTGTTACTCCATCTACAGCAGACTGGACTCCTGGAATACCTGATGAAATTGTCACCCTTTAAAGATCCTTACTATTTTACCACCTCGACTCCAGTTTTGCAATTTATGCTCTCAACCTTCTGAGATGTCCCTGTGCCTGCCCCGCTCTTCTCCTCTTCCACCCAACCCCTCATGAAATTGAGTTAATAAACTGATGTTACTGCATTAATGTGGTGCTGATATGGTGCAGACATTATGGGCCAAATGGCCTCCTCGTGTGTCAATAAAGTTCCTTGTATATGCCTGCATATTAAAATGCTATGCTGTCATGGATATTGTTGCTTTTAAGCTTTTATTGAATGTTAAAACGACCAGAAATCAAGGTAATGTTGAACTCTCTTGTGGAGCAAATATCGAAGAAGAGTGAAAAACAACGTTGGGAGTTGTTAGTTGGGAAAACATGAGAATGTAAGATTATGCCTCCACTATATCCATCCATTGGGACCGTACTCTGTACAGGGCATTGGTGCTGCTGAAACAGTCTCCTGGGCAATTGGGCACAATCCTAGACAGGTCGCCACTCTGATGCAGGATACTCGATGGCTCAATCATCCCAGGAAGGCTGAAATTACTCATTTTGCTGATCTCAGAAGGATGACAGGCTGAGTCAACCCCACCTCATATTAATTCAACAGCCGAGCAGGATTTGAACTCCGGACACGAGGATTCCTAGCCCACCACCCTAAGTATTAAGCCAACACCAGGAAAAACCTCCACTTTAGAATACATTTAAGGTCCCATTTCGGTTTTACATGAGACAACCATTTTGTTTCCGGTCATCCTGACGTAGAAACTGCAATTTGATGGGGGTGACGCACAAGTAGCACACTTACCATTGGACTAATTATTCTGGCTTTGTTTCTTGGTCCAGCTAATAACTGTAAGATTGGTATTTCACAGGAAGGACATTTCATCACAAAGTGCACCGTTCCTCAGATATGCAGATATGTTATGCATATCTGCTCACATTAGTTGAAGGATGATTTAAAGATCCCGCAGCATATTCTGTGAAGAGTAAGCAAGTTATCGCAAGCACCCTGGCCAAATTCCAAATTGTGGGTAGAAAGTGGTTTGGACCGTTCTCAGATAGTATTTGACACCACGTTACACTCACTACTTACTATGTATGATTGCTGTGAAGATTGCTGTTACTCCCATAATATATAAACAAATTCACACACCCAAGTGTTTGCCTGTCATGTGTTCTTCACCTACAAAGGACAAACGTGGTTGGTCTCATTGACACGTCTGGCTTGGTCAGTATAAAATCGAAATATGCCTTGTCTACAACTACTCTTTGATGTTAAAGATTTTGTTGTAGTTTTTGAAAAAAAAATGCTGTAGTTTGCTGGAACCTGAGGAAAAAAAGGAAATAGATATAACTGCTCTGACTGCTGTTGGGAAGGCAATGCAAACCACATTCTTTGCCACAAATACTGTCACAAAACCTAATCTGTAAAGAAAATCTTGGAACAAAAGAACAGACATGAAACCAGAAGCTATTTTCATTCACAGAATGTCAGACAGTACTTCAGATCAACATTGTAAATATGAACTTACTCTGCATTGGTTAGGAGATTTTTGTATTTTTTTGGTGTAGCATGCACACACATTTCCATTTTAACTTTATGCACTGAAGGCTCAATGTGTCACGCCTTGGTTTCAGATCACAACACACAAGGATGACTTTCCTTTGTTACTTTTCGTTTTTTATGCCTCCGCTGATTCTATACAAAATTAAACTGCTTGTAGATGACAAATCACATGGCATGAAAAAAGCTAACAAGCAGATAAAGACAAAAATGAAAGGACCTTAAAGAATTGTGAATAAAATTAATTACTTCACAAAAATAATATGCCATCACCAGGGCCAGATTTAGGGAAGGACCAACAGGACATTTGTCCAGGGCCCAAACTCTAGGGGACCCATGAAAAACATATGATACATTTATTTATCTATTCAAAAATGTATTATTCTATTGGTATGTATTATTTATTCCCTTGTTGACTCAAAGGTAGCAGAGTTAGGGAAGTGGTATATGGGGTCACATCTGCTCTATAAAGCTGGCAATTCGACTTTCCCCATCCAGTTTTTGATACATTTGTGTTAATGTTCCGTCAAAATCATTTTATCAATTTGATATCACTTTATTAAGCTCCACCTAATAATTTAAAACATTTTTACTTTTCATTTATCTTCAGTTTTAAAAAGTGTTGTTGTGAAATGTTTATAGATCGAAACACAGTCATGCAGTTCAGCTCTTTCTTTTCTTTTTTTCTCTTCACACTACGTTTCAAGTTTGGTGGGGGTGGCTCGACTACTCTAATGTCCCGGGGGCTGTTAAACTTAAATCCAGCTCTGCTAATCACTAATTTATAATAAGACAAAACCCCAAAAAGCATTAATAGCAATAAAAAAATTAAACATAAATATGAATGAGCAGAAGGTAAGTGCCCCCAAAGTGATGAACGCAGTAATATGCAGCATTACGATTCCACTATGATTACTTATTTAATGGTTCCAATTATTCCCATCATCTTGTGTGGTTCTGCGGGGAAAGTTTTTACTTTGTCCAAAATATTTTACGAACCAGCTGACCGAGCCTGATTTTCGACTGAAAGAGGCAGGAATTTGATATTTGTCCAGGGTGCCTGTTAGCTCGCCTCATCTTTGTAAAATACATTGTGGGATATTCAACATCCACCAACTCGTGCTAGAAGACGGGACACCTTGCTTAACATCGATCCGAGGGACGGCACACATTGTGATACAACGCCTTGCCTGCAAAGCACCAATGTCACCCAGGGTAGATAGATCAAAGGCAAGTGTGCTATCATTGCACCACCCTGTTGGACTAGTGTGTGAAGAATAATGGTGAGAATCTTGTACAGATGGATAGCTGGCATCTCCACATCCTTCGGGTAAAGAACAAAGCAAGCAGTGCCCCATATGACCCAGGGACGTGACCTCATGTTCAAGCAGATTAGAGAGCAGTACTTGCATTCACCATAATGCTGTTAAATATTTCGAACAGGCTTGTTATTTTGAAGGTTAATGATGGTGATTAGAGACATCAGGTAGCAGTTAAGGGTTGGCTACAAATGTTTCAGAACAATATGCCAAACCCTTACTTTGCACCATGATGGAATTGTTGAAAATGTTAAACAGGAAAAACTTTTCAGCAGACAGGTTGTCCAAATGGCTGTACTAAACGATGAAGCTATGCCATTTAAACACACCATTGACCACATATCTATTGAGCCAATGTTCAAATTATTTCATTTTTGAGTTCAAGCAACCTTTAAAAAAAAAGTCAGTTTTGGACTTCATACAATTTTCTTTTTATGAAAGTAAACATTTCATGATTGCACCATGCAGGTACCTAAGGGTCAGCACACAATGGCCAAGTTGAAGAGAGTAACTTGGTTTTTTTTTAATACAAGACAGCTTGCATACATTGGCAAACTTTACAAACATTACTCCATCCCTTGAACTCAACTCGTTGAGCTCCACCCCCTGAATGGTTACCTATGAGCCGATGACAGTGCTATGTAGTATTGAAACCGAGCATAACAGATTTTTCCATGACATGTTGTGGGATGGCACACATTGGCTGACTGTCTCACATGACACAAAACACATGTTTTATCAATGACAGTATATGCCTGCCTTTAGTCCATAAATAATAAGTCCATTATGATATTCTCTGAGGTCTCAATGCAATGGAAACAGCCACCATGCAGCCACTGTGTGAAAAACTACGTGAAGAGATACCATCAAGAGAAATCACCATTACAATGGACACAATGCATACACATGCAAAGTCACATAAAACATCACTATGTTCAAAAGTGGACAGCATTAGGACATAACCCCTCTTTGTGTTATGCTGAACAACAAAGCTTCCACATACACATTTAAGCATCCAAACGAGGTTATTCCATGGACAAATGTCAGACTCACTAAAACAGTTGACATAGGACTCAACATGGTGGACATGCAAGAGTTAATGTATTTATTATAATGCACGATGATTGATAAGTTCTTCCCTCGCCTTCCCCATCATGCCTGTGTAATGAATAGCCCCAAAAGGTGTCCCTCTTCATCTCCCTAAACCACAGCCAAATCTTGGCAAATGAGATATTAGTTCCCATACCACACTCAAAGCCTCCCTGGCCAGGAACACCTCGTTTTTGAGCAAGATTGTGGGAACACTTGAGGAGTACCTTTGGTAGATGCTCTGTCCTGACAGGCCTGTTTGGGACACTTGGGTGCTAACAAACAGGGTAAATGAGTCGATGGCATACCATTGACTGCAACTGACATGCAACTATCCGATTAAATATTTTTTTATGTACAGAAAATCATTTTCCTTGTTTTTATGTCAAAGATAAACAGATTTTGTTTGACCTTCAGAAATGCCAAATCTTCTCATCCTTATCATAACAATCGCTGCAAGTAATATCTCTTAGTTCACTTGTAAGACTCATTTGGATGCCATTCAGATATGTATCCATCACATGTATCTTTTTCAAAATCAAGTCAAGATAAGAAAGAGAACACAGACATGATAAGAGTATGAAGATATAATCAGTGAGGTCCTAAACATTGCAGTGTAAGGGCCTGCCTCGGAACTCAAGACTTATGCCAGGGTACGGCCGACAAAAGTACCTTTCAGCAAGAGAGGAATGCTCTTACACTGATGAGATTCTCAAGATTTAATGCTTTGCTTCCACTCCCAATCCTTTACTAATAGTGTATGTTCGTGAAAGTTTTGAAATAGACAGATTTTGAGTGACAATTTAAAAAAAAAGGTTTGCTGAGTATTTTGTGGTGGAAGAATTCAAGTGGAAAACCATGGAAACCTGATCAAGGAAGGGCAAGCATCAGCATGTAAGAGCTTGACATTAAATGGTTTCTCTGGCTGTATAGTTCTCTGAGTGCAGTGATCTTTGCAGTGATGGCTTCCCAAACTTGACGTTTTGCAGACAAAGAAATTCTAACAGAATTGAGGCCAAAAATTTTCTTCAAGTCTCATCACTTCTATTCAGAGCATAATTGAGCTCTTTCTCTGAAAATGTCACTTCTCTCTTTTCTGATCATTAACACAGCCAGGAGCTGCATTCACAAACCATCTCCAGAATCTGCTCTTTGCTATGATGTGCATGCTCGTAGCAGGGAGGACAAAATTGTATGCCTGGTGTTGCCTTAATGGTTCGGGTGGTGGGCTTGGGATCCCAGGGACCTGAGTTCAAATCCTGCCTCCGTTGAATTAATACCAGGTGGGGTTGACTTAGCCTGTCATCATTCAAAGGCTGGCAAAATGAGTACCAGCTTGCTGGGATAATTGAGCCATTCGAGCATCCTGTGTCAGAGTGGCAACCCTTCCAGGATTGTGCCCAATAGCTCAGGAGATTGCTTCGGCAGCACCGACGCTCTGTACAGAGTATGGTCCCGATGGATGGATGGTTGGAGGACAAAATTAACAAAAGCTATGATGGTTCCGTATTACATGTTTTGCTTGTGAATGGCTCAACATAAAGGCCTGTTCCATGCAGCTCCATGATGTACTGTATCTGTGCTGTATCCATTCACATAATAAATTGGCCCAATGATGGATAATCTGTAGTCTGCCAGGGACTTGCCATGGTGAGAAATAATTGGGTCCTTTGTGTCATTCATAAAAATATGTGAGATGTGTCAATAATTATTTCAAGCAATCTACTGTACGTACATGTTTCAATGACAAATCCACTGAGTAGAAAATATAAATGGATGCTATGCAATGAGACTTTGGCAAATGTAATAAAGCATATAAACAAATAAACAGCGACAACACCATTCCGACCAAGCCATTACCCTCGAGTGCCTTCTTGGCAAATTAGTTGCATCTAAAACAGCAATGTTACTATCATTAGGTGTGCAGGCAAAACCAAACTCCAAACGCTGATGCACTAATCAGCATAAGGGAATGACTTTGCCCCTGGCGCTAAGAAAACCCAGCAAAGCAATGGTAAGTTCAATTCCCCGGAATACATTAAGAGTGTGGCTGTCACCACATAATTTACCTAACTTTTAATTAGTGCCCAATTGATTTCTTCAATTGGACTAATTAACGTCAATGATCATGCATTTTTCCAAGCAAGGCCTGCTGTTGGTGCAGCTGCCTGTTAAAAAAAAAGGTCTTCGCCTCAGCTCTGGCAGTATGGCTGGTAATTAATTTACGTTGTGGTGTCATCGTCATCGGCTATAGTAACATCATAGCTTGATAGGTAGTGACATGGTGGTGAGCATCAGTGTGGTGGTGTTATAGAAGAGTGCTCAGAAGTCAGAATAAAGATGTTGTCATGCAAAAAGGTGAAATAGAGGGTATAGTAGATATTTAACACATGATAAGGCAAAATATTCACAATGCAGTACTATGAGGAGAGTTTAAATTTGACACGGACTTTTGTTTGTGAAATGCAAAGTAATGTGTGTGGAGTAATACTTGTTTTTCAGGGAATCTATCATTATTAGTTTTGGTAAAAAAATTTTTGTTCAAAACAAAAAGACACTGGCTTTTGGAATAGTGAGGTGACTGAAGGTGGAATGGCAAAGCACTAACAGTGAACGGGGCAGTGGCATAACAGGTGGACACAGGTAAAAGAATGGACGAACAGGAAAATAGAGAGGAGATGGAAGGAAACTTAGTGGCCAATTCATTAATAGGGTGGGTATAGGGTGGGTAAAGGGGAGGGACAAATGGGGGTAAACCACAGGTAGGAATCGAGGATGACTTGTAGTGGTGTAATGCCAATTTGAAGCCTTGGAAGGGAGGGTGCAGATTTAACAAACTTAAGAAAGGCATTTCAACAAGTGGGGAAAAGAAAAGCAAAGCAATAGAGGTAGTGATGGCTACAAATCACATGTTTCCTCCTTTAATGCAGGTGCTGAAAATCAAGATTGCAGCAAGTGATATAAAGAAAAAGCAACATCTAATAATTGTGAAACCCTCAGTCAAGGATTTAAACATCAAGTCTGTTGAAATTGACAGACAAATCGCTGCACAGTATGGTGATGATTGGGTTATGTCCAAGCTTATTTGCAAACAGAATTTCAAGTCAATTTTGAATTCTTCACACACCCTCTTGCCCCATGTGTCTTGATTAAAAATACTTTGTGGGTTTACCGGAGAGTTGTTAAAGATGGCAGATTGAAAAAAAAACAACCTGCAAATTCATTGACTCACAATCGTTTCATCAGTCAATAAAGTGTTGTTTCGGAGCTTTGTGGCTGCCATGAGAAATTCACTTCTACTTGCACCTGGAGGAGTGCATTGTTACTCATTATCAACAAACAGCATATCCAATTATATTAGTGGCACATGCCATTTTGCAAACAAATTGCGTATCATCAGCAGTGTTACCTGACATCAAAGTTCACACAATGAGCTTGTCAACTTTAATAAATGATTTGTTTGTAACACTTAAGTGAGTAATGGTGCCACAATGAGTAACACGGTTTGACGGAATGTAATAAACATTGCTCACTGTTTTCAGCACAGGTGTTCTGTAAAACGTAATATTGTTTGTACATAATCAAACTACAGGAGCTCAATAGGAAGTATGGTTGTGTTACTGTATTAAATATAAGGGAAATTTGCAGGAATGAAGAGAACCTCAATCCTCGAATGTACTGAAGTGCGTTTATTCCCCCACTATCCTAGAATAGCCGGCGTGTCCAGATTCTTGAATAGGAATGCTACAGGTAGTTTAAATCACTTTTTCATGACTTAAAACACTCCAAGTGCGTCGGTAAAAACCGTTCCTTTTCCAGGTATATGCACACGTCCCGCCAGCCAGGGCAATGCCGGTCTCCCCACTTGCAGCACAGATGTTGCGCCACATGGGCAGAGCATAACTTTGCAAGAGGCAAAATATGAATACGCATTGAAGCAAGACATTGGCAGAACATAAATATGGATGAGTCAAAACAAAAAATCTGCATGAGGCAAAATATGAGTGGAGCATGAATATACGTTTTAGATTCAAACTTGGTGACATCACACCTGCCATGACTGTTAATAATGAGTTGGATGAGGAGCTGTAAAATGCCGAAGCAGTCACATCGCAGATGGCCGGTTTAATACCAATTTGAAGGTAATCACTCACCCAAGCAGAGGTGAGCAATCCTATTCTGAGCCTGAGCTAATCCCACACTGGTAGCAGGATTTTAATGAAATTTAAATCCCCAGGGAGAAGCCCAAGTCACCGAAACAAGTGACGTGCAGGAGGCAGATTGCAGAGCACAAACACAAAATCATATGAAACAAGGATAATTTATTAAACATAATAACATGTGCATTTGTGTATGACACCAAAAAAATGGAGTGATCGACCTGGACAAAGACAGATGATTAATGATGCAAATAAACAACTAAATAAACCCTTATAATGCAATAAATCTACCCCTTCTATTGACCCAGTTATTCATTCACACTTATGCACACACAGAGGAACCAGGCAAGGATTGTTAGAGCTCAACTGTCCATGAGGGAACCATTCAAGAGAGCATGAGAACAGAGCAGCACAGGCAGACTCATATGGGGCAGAGACTGTGGCCCAGAAAAGTGTCCCTGATAAGAAAAAGCAGAGCTTCAGCACTAGCGGAGGTCCCTGGTGAAAGCGAGAGAATTCACACTTCTCACGTGCGAAAACAGTCCCCTCTTCCAACTCCTTTTGTGACGCAGCACGGCCACTGAGATGCTGTCTTCCTGCCACCAGCCCAATGAGGCGATGCCCCTGGCTCAATATTCCTCTTTACCAGTGAGTCTGGCCAATAACAAGTTCCATTATTTCAGTAGTGGGAGGGTCCTCTCAGGAACGTCATCGAGGATGATGACATTTATGGCACCAGGAGTGACGTCACTTCCTCAGGCCCATGCAAACTTTATAATACTGCTGCGTGCTGGGCGACTTCATAATAATTGCACTCTCGGGTCCCTTCACCTTCCTTTGCCTGGCCTTTGCCAGTTCAGACAGGAAGGCCAGATCACCTAACACCCTTAATCTTGCACACAACGCCACATTCACATTCCATAGAAAAAACTGGACATTTTTAGCCGAACAAGAAGTTCTTGTTGCAGGCAAAAATGAACTATCCTACACGAGGAAAGGCTCCATGAAGAGGTCTTACACTTTACTAACTACCCTGCATCCAACACATGCAACAGTACTTTTACCAAGAACAACGACATCTCCTGAAGGACAGCCACAGACAAAAAGTACATTTTCAAATATAATAGATACTTACCAAAAGCTATGAAATAAGAACTTATGAGTGAACAATATTCCAGAAAATCTGCTTGGAATAATATAGATTACTAGCCGAAACCCCGTCACAGACGGATTCCGTTCCATGAGCCCAATATGACAACCAGTGGCGGCTCTCGTAAGAGCCGATCCCAGTCGATGTACTCCATGGCTTTACCTAATGAGGCCTACAAAACGTCCTTGTACATGACATTTTTGTGTTACACTACTCCTTGTGAAGAAGTCCCCTGATTTGTGCACGTGTCTACTTTGACGTACACCGTGTCAAAACTTCTCATGTCACAGTACCGAGAAAAACGTGACGTGACCGCTAAGAGGAGCACAAAATTGATCCTTCAGTATTAATATATAGATGTTTCAGAGATGAAGGTTGACTATTGCCACTATGTGTGATGCACTCTTACAGGTACGAAGTTTCTTTCAGTCCAGGTCACAGACGAGAAAAAACGTGACTGACCGCTCGGAGAGCACAAAATTGGTCCTTCAGTATTAATATATAGATGTTTGAATACAGAGTTGAGAATCATGGAATAACTAGAACAAAGAACAGAACAGAATATAACAGAACAACAAGAACATAGTGGAAAGGGGGCGGACAAACCAACAGCAAGGGAGAGGGACAGAAGCCCTCCCATGAGTCACCTTTCGGCAGCACCGATGCTCTGTACAGAGTATGGTCCCGATGGATGCATGGTTGGAGGACAAAATTAACAAAAGCTATG
>CM068962.1:36859953-36917981 GCA_035128595.1 Eptatretus atami | reverse complement strand
ATTACATGTTTTGCTTGTGAATGGCTCAACAAAAATATTTAAAAACGAGTGATTACCTTCAAATTTCTGAATGGACAATATCCCGAGGGCATCCTTTCCAGCAACTGCAACTTCCTGGCTTCATCCATAGACTGTCTACAAGAAGAGAAGCTGTTATGATTGGATTATTCATTAGCAAATTTGGGATAGCCTGTTTATAGTTTCCATCCAAGAACACATGGCTCATGATGCAGTCATGATGGAGGGAACCTAAGTTCAAACCCCATTTTCATTGAGGGATCGATCCGTTTGGTTCACGAAAAAATATTTTCACGAAAAAAATAAGTGACCACTATATTCGTTATTGTTGTGTGTCTTGGTCGTAGTTCATGAACTGGTCACCCTAAAAAGGCGAGTTGTTACATGTTTTTCAAAACATCCACTTTCCACTTTGACTACAGACCAGAAAAACCACAGATATCTAGATATCTTAGTATGAGAAGAAAGGTAATTTATCTAGTTTAATGTGGAAAAAACAGAAATAAAAAATATGCAATAGTTTTTGTGTAACAGGCAAATAAGTGATACAAGTCAGGGTGAGTAAACAGGCGGAAGCGCGGATGTGGCGGAGGCGGCGGATGTGGTGAGTCAAATTTGGAATAAACTGAATTTATTTCAATCAATAAGCTTTAATCTAATCTATTTTGTTATTTTTTAGTGAGTAACACTTGGGACTTGCTGTTGCATGATGCAAAATTGATTATTCAACTCGTTATTATTCAGCAAACCCTGACCAATATGTACAAACTCCTAAAAGAGATCTAGTAAATATCTTTACATAGTTATGTATCTAGCAGATTCTCAGGATTAATTTGGCACTTGAATTGTCCAAAACGGCCAAAGGATAACTGATCCACATCCAATTTACTCAGAAAGGGTGAATTTGAGATAAACGCGAAAATGTGTTTCCTTGTAATGCATTATCCATTAAAGTTCATAATTAAAAATACCATATTCGCCGTTAATTGGTGGTTTTTGCTAATTTTTTTCACACAAGTGCATGTAGCTTGGTGAGGTCCATCAACACAGAGAAAACTGAAAAATTGAATATTTTGACCCTGTAACGCAAATGACGACCAGTTCTTGAACTACGACCCTGTCTGTGTCTGTCTGTCTGTATGTCTTGTCTGTCTGTCTGTCTGTATGTCTGTCTGTCTGTCTGTCCCGAGCATAGCTCCGTGGGTTTTGATCCGATCCTGACAAAATTTTGGTGGGAGGTTTATATCATGATCTAGTTGTGTTTTCCTGAAAATGGGCGTGGTGCGCCCATTATGGGCGGAGCCACGCCCATAAAACATGTGTGTTTTAGGGGTAGCCGATTTCAATTTGCATCTTCTCATAGGGGGTTTGTCGAATCTGCAGTGGTTTCGGTATTTGGTTAGCCCAGTGGCACCTGCATAGCCCCATGGAGCTCGATTTTTCATTTTCGTCCCAAGGTCAAGGTCACAAGGCACGAACTTAGAAAATTGCGAATTTTGACATAAAAAAATCTCTTCTCCGAGGGGTTTGTCAAATCTGGCAGGGGTTTCGGTATTTGGTTAGCCCAATGGCACCTGCATAGCCCACAGAGCTCGATTTTTTCATTTTCGTCCAAGGTCAAGGCCACGAACTTAGAAAATTGCGAATTGTGTTTTTAGGGGTAGCCGATTTCAATTTGCATCTTCTCCTAGGGGGTTTGTCGAATCTGGCAGGGTTTCGGTATTTGGTTAGCCCAATGGCACCTGCATAGCCCCACTTAGCTCGATTTTTCATTTTCGTCCCAAGGTCAAGGTCACAAGGTCACAAACTTAGAAAATTGTGATTTTGACATAAAAATCCATCTTCTCCGAGGGTTTTGCGAATCTGCAGTGGTTTCATTATTTGGTTAGCCCAATGGCACCTGCAAGCCCCACAGAGCTCGATTTTTCATTTTCGTCCCAAGGTCAAGGTCACAAGGTCAAGGTCCAAGGTCACGAACTTAGAAAATTTCGAATTTTGACATAAAAATCATACGACGCGCCAAACTTTGAGAGCTAGGATGACAATATTTTTTATGCATAATCTTGAGGTCATTCCCCACCTAAAGTCTTGAAACCATTTTGCTCTATCTCGAACACCTTGCCCGTGGCGCCCCCTTCAAGTTTGTTTTTACGCTGATTTCATCAAAGTATGGATATTCCGAGGAGTGTGAAATGCCATATAGCCTATATGACGTTATACTGTTCCTGAATGTTCCAGAGGAAGTTTTGCACCAAAGGTTATAATCCTTGACCTTTGACCTTTAAAGGTCACAAAGGTCAAATTTTCAAAGTTGTGGGAATCGAACCGGGTTTTCGACCTTCTTCGACGAACTAACTCCAATAAGCTATAGCACGTATCCTGTTTCCATATTTTAATGTCCACAACATTGTTTGTGACCTTTAAAGGTTATGCAAAGGTCAAATTTTTTAAGTTGTTGAACGAAACCGGGTTTCGACATTTGCAGCTAATAACCTGTCACTCGTACCATATCATGTTGATCATTTTTATAACTTGGTCAAACATTATCACATTTTCTCTCCTTGCACTTTCTGAAACAATCTACATCGTCAAATACCGCTCGTGAACCATCGTCGTCTTCAGACTTGTCTCTACTAATGTACCTGGTATTCATGTAAAAGTAAAATTATGTCGACTAATGTTCCAGTCCTGCCTATGATTTATGTACAAACTCTACTTATGTTACCTTGATCAATGAAAATAAATCGTTTTGGACTGAGATTTAATGGTGAATTTGGCCTGGATGGATCATCACTGAGGCACAGCAGTATTGCTGATGCAGTGCACATGAGGGCAGGCATTTGAAATTTGGCCACTGTGCCAGTGATAACTCACCCACCCTTCAAACAAAAGACACTGCAGGATCTTTATTATCCACCAGCTAATGCTAGCAGACGGGTCCCCAGATTAACATCCATCCGAGGAATGTTACTTTCATTGTTACGACATGTGAGTGGACGAGCCGAAGGGTTCAATTATCCCCAATATTACAAAGCTATCAACCACTCTTTTGAATAACAAAATTATCGTATTCCCAGGAAATTCAAGAAAATAAAATTAATAAAATTTGCATAGCTTCATGTGGGCATTACACATAATGAGATGACAGATTTGATTGGAATATTTTTCCAAACTGTTGATTGCAGTGACAAACATGATGAAAAATGCTCCAGTCGAACAAATTACATTGCAAATGATATTGATGGACTGTACAAAGACAGTACAGCACAACAGCACTTCAAGGATGTGCATCATGCTTTGCAGACAATAATTCTTAATCAAATGCATGAATTAAGTTACCATTCAATCATTAGGGCCTTTAATGGGAAATGCTGGGTTATATTTTCAATTATTCCAATACATTTCCATCACAGAATAAAGTATGTGTCTGATGCATGCCAAAAAAAAATTAAGCTGTGGTTATAAAAATAAAATTACTCATCTTTCTCCGCCACTGCCAAAACCTGCCGGCAATGCATCCTTTCCCTCAAAACTCGAGCAAAAGCAAAAGGTGCTCCCTTCTACACCTTGCACAACTCAAGGAGAAAAAAAGAGGTTAGTGGATCATCAAGGCTATGCCATGCTATTTTATGCTGTTCATCCACCTCCCTGGCAGTATGCTGCACACGTATTTAGCAGGTATGTACACTCTCAGGCTCGTAAAATGGCACATCCACATCCTAAACTCTAATTGCGTTGTGAGCTTTGTCTCCAAAATATATCTCTCTCAAGGAAGCATGAATGGATAAAAATAGATAATATTATTCGTTTCCTTCAGTAACTTCATGTTAAGCACAACTCAGGTTCTGTTTATCAACCACAACCCAGGGTTTACCTCTATATATGATTGACAGGGTGTTCCTAAAAGACCTGGACAACTTTGGTTGTTAAAATATTTAAAACCACAAATGATACAATGATAACCTTTAGTTCAAATGATCTAGAAACTCATAAAGTTTTGTTCACACCATCAACACACTTCATTTGAGCTCCGTTTGTAATGCACAGGACATCAAGATAAGACACGAGTTCTTGCCATGTTCGGCTCAGCATGTTTGCGTCCACCAGTGCGCATGCAGCTCTGATCCAAGAACGAAGATCCTGCAGGTTTGCCACCTTGGTGTTGTAGATAACATCTTTGACAAACCCCCACAGAAAATGAAATCAAGGGGGGTTAGGACTGGTGATCGTGGGGGCCAGGCAGTTGGTCCGTCTCGGAAAATCCAGCGACCTGGAAATTTTTCATTCAGGACGGCTCAAATGACTAAGGCCCAATGAGGGGAGTGCTAAGGCCCGTCCTGTTGAAAAATGATATGAGGTTGCAGGTCTTCAATCTGTGGGAAGGTGAATCCTTCCAACATGTTCAAGTAAATTGTTGAAGTCACTGTGTCCTTCACAAAGAAAAGCAGACCCACCAAGCGGTCATTGAGAAAGCCACACCTCACATTGACCTTTGGACTGTCATGTATGTGCTCAATGGCCACATGGGGGTTTTCAGAGACCCAAATCCTCACATTGTGGTGGTTGACCTTCCCCAATACATGAAAGTAAGCTTTGTCTGTAATCATGACCTTTTTCAGAGAATCTTCGTCATCCTCTATGCGACTGAGCATTTCCAAGGCAAACTACTTGCGTTTGGGTCTGTTATTTGGTTTGAGTTCCTGCACAATCTCCACCTTATATAAAGCTTCAGTCTTTTATGCAAAATCCTGTGTACAGTGGTGGTTGGTAGTCCCAGTTCTCTGGATGCAGATCAAATAGATTTTCTGGGACTTTTTTGAAATGATTCAAGCACTCATTCAACGTCTGCTGCACTTTAAAAAAAAATTAAACCATCAAACCTGGAAATACAAAAAAACTTCATGAGTTTCTCTATCATGTAGAATAAGGGGTATCATTGTGTCATTTGTGGTGATAAATATATTACCAACCAAAGTTGCCCAGGTCTTTTTGGAACACCCTGTACGATCACTGATCAATAGGAAAAGTATGACCCCAGTGAGAATTTGTCGTGTATAAGGGTACAGGTACCTTGATTTTTAAAAATTTGACTTGGATTGTTTAAATATAACAAAAGATACATACACAGACAACAGTCATATTATAAATGCTACTACTCCCCCATCCCCATTCTGCAAGACGATTATTTACAGTAGCTTGCTGTCGAGTGATTTCCCTCACAAATACAGCATAGCCATCCATGCTGATACGAACCATGATGTGTTGCAAATATATTTTGAGTTTTCAAACACTTTGTAAGCAGTGACGTAACAATGATATGCTGGCTAGTAATATAGTACAGGTGAGGATATGGGTCAATGAAGTGAGTGAGCACTTTATGAAGGACACATGCATATCATATGCAGCTCAACCCAAAACGGGCAGGAAATCCAACTATGACAATAAAAAGGAAAACCACCAACAGTGCATGAAGCATTTTGATGGACTGAGGGAAGGCACACATTTCACAAACAGGACAACTAAAAAGGTACAATCAGAGTCGATGAGATCAAATGAATATTATTTAGGGGTTAATAAAACTGTTTCGTTTTACGATAGTTATTTCTTAGCATTTGTTGAGATAAGCATGACCTATTTGTACAAAGATATGCATTGCATATGTGCAGATAGGTGTCTGTTTTCCCTATCCTACTGTTATTTCATTTTTATTTTCCTCTGTTTAAAGTTACACATCCTTAAAAAGCACAATATGCCACCAAGGAGAATGTGCAAGTGTGTCGAATCTGCAGTGAGAAAGCCCGCAAATAGCCTCACCATGGGAGCTCATGCAGCCCAGCACAAAGCCAGATTGGCGGTTATCTCATGTACAATTGTCAGTTGACGACATAGCTCACACCATTTTGACTGCTCTGAAAGAGATGTAAAATCCGAGAGAGTGACAATTACGCTGGAGTAGAGACAGCTGTTTGCAGGAATGGCTGCTGCGCAGAAGGGAGGAGAATGCCTGAGTCTCTGAGTGTGCAGAGCTGAGTGTGCTGGAGCTGTGAACATTTATTTCCCCAAAGCAAAGAGGGCTTTGAGGATAAGCCCTGGTGTTGGCGTAGTGGTTAGGGTAGCGGCTTGGGATCCAAAAGGTCCTGAATTCAAGCCCCGTTGGCCACTTGGATTAATACACACCAGGAGGTTGACTCAGCCTGTCATCCTTCCGAGGTCGGCGAAGTGAGTTCCCGTGTACTGGGCCCGGTGTATGCCCCGGTTAGAATAGGTGTACCATATCCCTGTGTCATAAGAGGCGACCAGGGTTGCGTCAGGAAGGGCATCCGGCGTAAAACCTGTGCCAAATCATTATGCGGATCATAACAGATGATCCGCTGTGGCGAACCCCTAACGGGAGCAGCCGAAAGAAGAAGAAGAAGAAGAAAGAGGGCTTTGAGGGGAGTGATGGTTGTGCTGGATTGCACCAGAGAGGTGCTGGCATGTTGAATTCTGCTCGATGACTTCCGCACAGCTGGCCTCCGGATTACAAAGAGACCTCTAGACATGGTTTTTGTATTCTTTGTACTGTGTTCTTATCCAGTGAGTGGACGGGTCCTAAGATAAGAATTGTTAAGAAATCTGTGTCACTTGGAATAATGTTGTGGGAAATTTGGGGGAATATTGTTTATTGTTCACTTTGCATTGCGTGTTGATGATTTGCTGTGTTTTCTATTTTAATAACAATCCATGTTACTCCTGCCTGGCCTCCATTCTTGCTATACGAGTGGTTGTGTTCTCACAATCGGTGCCTTC
The DNA here is from genome assembly GCA_035128595.1 of Eptatretus atami. Classification (NCBI taxonomy): domain Eukaryota; kingdom Metazoa; phylum Chordata; class Myxini; order Myxiniformes; family Myxinidae; genus Eptatretus; species Eptatretus atami. Next base: position 36,911,174 of record CM068962.1, on the reverse strand, counting down.
AAGGTGCATAAATGGGTAAAAGCAACTCGCGCTCAGTAAAGTAACGCACGGTACATCATAACCAGCCACTCAATTATACATCCGACTAGCGCACCATGCGAGCACATAGCTCTCGTTCAGCTTCATGCCCCCGTGACGAGGTATCGGAACTTAAGGCCTGTAACCCTGCTTCTGGGCATTGGACCTGGCTGGTGGCCGTGGCCGGTTGATGGCCCACATGATTTGGTCATTCCTGGATCGGTCACATGGCTATAACAATATATATATAGGACTGGAAATAATTCATGCAAAGTATTGGGAGCTGTCTGAAGACTCAAACACGAAGGTCAATAAACACCCCAGAGTTCTGGAAATAGGTTGATAGTATGGAACAATTTGTCTAAACACAAATGCAAATCATGGAGCTCTGAAAACAAAGCTGCAGCTGTAATTGAGCTTTACTCAACTGAAGGTTTACCTTATCAGTGAATCATTTATTTCCCATTGGCTGTTCACAACAGGGCCCTGCTGGCCACCAAGAAAGAATGACTTAAATTAAAGACAGATGAGGAAGTGCTAGCCTGAATGGCACTGATCTGAAAATGAAATCTCAGGTTCAAATAATCCAATTAGTATCATTCCTTTCATGCTGTAAAGGCACATAGGGCTGCCAAGGCAGTTTCATTGGCAAGGAGTACAGTCCTGTACGAGTCGCCACTCCAACACAGGTTACCCCGAATGCTTATTACCCCAGTACACTGGGGCTCATTTTGCCGACCTCGGAAGGAAAACAGGCTGAGTAAACCCCACCTGGTGTTAATTCAACGGAAGAAAAGGAGCTCAAACTCAGAACCCAAAGGTCCCAAGCCAGCCACCTTCACCGCTAAGCCAACACTAGGCTCAAATAATCCAATTACCATCCATTAAAAAGTACAATGCTATTTCCTTATGTACTTATAAATGAAAAGTCCAAAAAAGCAGCCTGGTTTGTCAACCACACATTAATTTAGAAATCATAATGGCCCAAAAGTATACTTTCAACAATAAGTGGAAGCAGCTAAAACCAGCTGGCTCAATACTACCTCTTCAAGGACAACTTTGTTTCTGATATAATACTATGTGAGCAAGACCATGACAACAACTTGCAGTTGTATCTTATTCCACTGAGAACTGAATTTACAGCTCAGAGATTGTCAGCATACTGCTGAGCTCACCCCAGGGACTCTGGGTCATCTGTAATAAATATGGAAAAAATGACAAAATTACTAGGGTACAATGAAAATGACAAAGGAAGAGCACAATGTGCCCATCATGCATGTGCCCCATCCACACTCCGTAATCCCAAATCATTCAGGACACAATTCACTCGCACACATCCTCCACAACATCAACCTGACCCACACCAAAAAACCAATCTAACCAAACATCTACTCAATGGGAAAGGACAAGGCAAATAATGGGGCTATGGTAGGAGTGAAGAAGAGGAACATCATGGACATCATTGAAGTGTTTATAGAGTAGCAACAATCAAAACAGAAGGGGATTTTGTTGCTGTTTTTTTGGTAGGAGAGGGGAGGGCAGTTAGGTGAGGGTTGCGTTTAGCACGTACGACGTGAAAACGCTTGACAACACCCACAACTCAGAGAAACAACATCTCAAGATACAGTACCTCAACAGCCCAACATCCACACAATGCTCATTGATCACCAAATTCAGCTCTGATCTTCCTTCCATTAATGCAGATGTCCATGTACTCTTCTATTGCCATAGCTTTGAAGTATGACTCCAATTCCAATCTAAACCCAAAAACTAAAATTTTACCCTCTCTTAAAACACCTTCTTGGTTTCAGACCAGGTCACTCTACCCTGGATATGCTGCTTCTGCTCTCCCAACAATGGATGGAGGTCCTCAATGCCAGACATTAAATCAGAGCAATATCCCTAGACATATCGCGTGCTTTTGACACGGTCTGGCACCCTGCCCTACTCACCAAACTCTCTTCCTATGGTATCCAAGGCCATCTCAACTCATGGCTCACAGACTTCCTCTCCTGTCGCAGTCAACGTGTGGCCTAAATGGAGTTCTTTCATCCCCTCTTCCTGTCCAGGCTGGAGTTCCTCAAGGTAGCGTTCTGGGCCCTGTTCTTTTTCTGGTTTTCATCAATGATCTCTCCGACTCTATGGAAAATCCTCTTTATATCTTTGCTGATGACTCCACCCTCTGCCCCACCATCTGTCATCCCTCAGACCGGCAAGCAGCAGCTTATTCCCTCACTGCAGATCTGGGTAAAATCACAAACTGGTCCAACACGTGGAACATGTCTTTCAATCCGGACCAAAGCTCACACTCTCACTATGTCTCTCCGAAAGGACCGTTTAGAAACCCCCCATCCACTTTCTCAACAATCCTCTGGAAGAAGTCCTTTCTTTCAAGCTTCTGGGTTCCACTATCTGCCATGATCTTCCTGGGAAAGCCACATTTCAAACCTCGCCTCCAAAGCTAGTCGCCTACTGGGAATCCTCCATCGTGCAAAGTCCTTCCTTGGCCCACCTGAGCTCCTGACCACTTACAAAGCTTTCGTCAGCAGCCTGATGGAGTACTGCTCTCCCCTCTGGGCTGGTGCTCCTGCCTCCCACCTTTCTCGGCTTCACGCTGTGGAAACCAAAGCATTCGGATCATTGGCATCTCCCAGATGAGGCTGAGTCCTTGGGCCTCTCACTCTCTCACCGCAGGCAGGTCGGTGGTCTTTCTGTCTCTTACGTCTCCTCTCCAATCTTGCCCCCCCCTGTTCTCTCTGCGATTTGTCCCCACCACATTTCCGCAGGCGCTCAAGTCCGCCAACAACCCCCTTCTGGTAAAAATACCAAAATCACGAATCACTGCTCACCTTCACTCTTTCATTCCTCTTTTTCCCCGCCTTTGGAATAAACTCCCTCACTCTGTTCAATCCCATTCTTCCCTCCTGGCCTTCAAAACCGCTGTTCACCACCACCTCTTATAGTCCCCGATCCATATCCTCGATCTTTTCTACACCCGTTAATCCACCCCAAACCCACCTCCTTCAAATTCCCTGCCTTCCTTCCTGAAAGTTCCTGTAATGTCCATCTTGTATTCCCCATGTTCCCCGCCCCATCACTCTCCCTTCCACAGATTTCCTAATGTCTCTGTTCCCCACTGTTTTGTCCTTCCCACTCCCACCCCTCTTGTCTCATGCCCCCTTTGCTGTGCATTGTCTGTTAGCTCTCATACGAGCCTCGACAAGGTATACAAAAAAATAAAAACACCTCAAAGACCTCCCTTTTCCATCGTTATTCCAATCTCGTCCCAACATCCTATTCTTTTAGCGGATCTCGACCACACTTTCCAGTCTCTATTATAATCGATCCCTCCCCCTCTCTCTATTTTCCTTTTCTCAATTTTGTTTTTCAACTCAGGACAACTCAGGAGAGGGACGAGAAAAACGAATTGTGAGAACATATGTGCCTAAGTCTGAGCTGGGTTCAGAGCCAGGAGCAACTCAATTTGTTATCGAGTAAAGGAGACAGGCAGACTTACGGTGAAGGCTGTTGACCAGTGGTTCTCTGGTGTGCCATCATCATTACAAGCGCACTTTACATGCATATCCACCATCCCAAGGCCCTCTGTGGAGTGGCAGTGAAAAAGGAAAAGTTGACATCTGTATTTGCTTATAAACCCCTGCAAAAGTGTTAACTCCCTTTAAACCTCAAACCACTGTTCAACTTGTCTGCTTTCCAAATTCAATATCAAAGGCTGTGAGCTGAATGGAACATTATTCCGGTTACCTCGGGTGGTGGAAAAGGGAATGACGCCGTGACCCAGATGATCAAAGTCCTGGAAACTGTGGACTGACTGATTAAGCAATATGGAAAAATGGGGGGAAAACTGCTCTGTGAACTCTTGGTGTCATTGTCGAACACCCAAAGGATGACTTTGCTGCTTACTCGAGTACATTCTCTATAAGTGCTTGATATTACTGATTGCCTAATATATTGTATCTTACTATGTTAATTGTTAACTTCTTTTCTAATAATAACTGGATATTCCACCATTTTGTGGAAATTAATATCATTTTGTGCATATTATTTCTCCGAGTTGTGAGTATACACCCAAGCTAGTATGTTGAGGTCATTTCCTTTTAAACATACATGTTGGAATCTGGAATGTGAGTCAGGTGGTAAATGAGCCCTGCTTTTGGACATTGAAGGTTTTGGTCATAACAGTGGGGGAGATGAAAAATTCCACTATTTTGTGGAAATAACATGTAGTTGGCCTCTTATAAATCATCTAAAACAATTTTTCAGCCTAAGTTGTCTGAGCAGTTCCAATACTCGTATCAGCAAGGCGAGGTTCCAAAAGAATTGCTGTCAGTCCTTATATATGCTGCTACAATATTCTTGACCATAAAAAGATGTCTCCTCAAATAAATGCATACCATTCTACATGAGCTTGAAAAACAACCAAAAATGATCCAAGTACAATATGTTCATTGGGGATGCAGGTGTTTCAAAGTTGTTAATCACTCAACAATGTTGCATTATCAACCGACAGTGCCTTTAACAATTTCTACATGTACTCTCACAATCAGCAGTAATCACTGTCATTTCAAGGGATGTGCTCATGCACAAACAATAATGAACGGTACAGGTTTGGCAAAGATTAATGCTGTGATATTTAATGCTGTAACAGTGGAGTCAGCAAATTGAAGATTACAGAGCAGCAGTATTGCTGTAAAGTACAAAGTTGAAAGAATTTTCAATTTTTAATGATTTTTCTGTATTTCTATCATAAATATTCTCTTCCTCTTATTTTCACCCAATTGCCATCGTCCTTCTGACCGTCAACCACAAACCCTTTTCCATCTTGCTTTGTTATATAATGTTTAATCTGCCATTACTAAGTGTAATTTAAAATCTCATGATTGATGGAATGGAGATTAAATTAATTGATCTAGTAACCATCAATATCAAAGCACATTCCAACTTGGGAAAAATGAGATGTTAAAGACAGCTCAAGTGCACAAGTATGCAGTCAACATTGAAATGAGTTTAAGATAGTACCTGAAAAAAAAACACCTGTGAAATTCAGGAAATTGTTCAAGATATTCAAGCATATTTAAATAAAGAACAAAAGAAACAACAAATTATATGAATCCAAGCATTCGTTTTTGACAAATTTTGACCTTAAGGCCGCGTCAGCAAGACAAGGTCAGCTTAAAAGACGGACTTTTGACAAATTGTATCCACTGCATATTGTATCCATTGAGACACCAAATAACATAAAGGGTACTCTGAGAAAATGTCCAATTACACAACTCAAAATTACATCAGTGACATCAGAGTAGATTGACCAATCGTTGAAACGATGAATCACAATGGAGAAGCCTCAACCAAACAGAATTTGCCAATCCTGAAAGCGTGTAGATTACCAAGGACAATAACTCAAAGGGGAAGTGTGCAAGTCTGCAAGCAATCCATCTGTTTTGGGAATGTGCTTTGACAATGAGGCCAAAGCCACAAGAAAAATCAGTTTAAAATAGAGAGCTTGCCCCCAAATGTCACACCAGAGAGGCATTTAAGCAATTAGTCTGACAGCATGGCTTTCAACTATGACATCATGAATAATCGTCGTTTTTGAAATACCAGCTCAAAACAATAATATTGCCTCCTGATTAAATTACATTACACCTCTTCATAATAGATAACCTGACTATAATTGGAGAAGTGTCACCCTATTTGTGCACTTGTTTGTCTGTGTTTGACTTCTATGCACTTCTAAACTGTGAGATGGAATGAGTTGAAAATTGGCAGTTGTAGTCAGGGAGCGCAGGGGAAGGTTTAAGGTTGTGAGAAAAAAAAATCATAGTCTCCAGGGTTCAGGATATGGGGAAGCACCCCAATTCTCTCTATGTAAATGTGTTTCATATAACATCACTCCCAGTATTACAACCCATCCGCAATGACGGTCTTTTTGCCAGTGGTGATAATTTCTGATTTCCTGCACTAAAGATATCTTAATTATTATGTACTTCATTAATACTATGTCAACACAAAACATAATGTTTGATTGTTTGTCAGGAGTTATTCAAATCATCTTTTAATCCATTAGAAACACTTGCTAATTTCAAGGCTAAAGTCTCCAACCAATCTCCTTTCTCAAAGTTGACACATTGTCAAGTTCGCTGCTGATGTAAGCTCCCCATCAATTCCTTCCCTTACCTCAAATTCTCTCCAAAGTCTCTGCTCAGGACGAAGCAGAATATCTCAACCTGTGTGCCCAACTCATCTTGCTCTGTCCTCATTTTACCCTCGATACCAATGTCTACTGGACTTTGTCTTTCTCAACCTGTCCAGCCTCAACTGTATCAGAGACAGGCCCACAAGGCATCAGTTCCTGTGCTCTCAAATCCTTTTCTTCCTTCTTCACTGCTGCTCACCTTAGCTTGTCCTTCTCCTAAGGCCATTTCCCATCTGCCTGAAAGTCCAATAACATTGCTCCCACTCATAAGAAGGGCCCAAAAATATATCCTCTCAACTACAGGCTTGGAAGCTTCCTTCCAATTAAAAGTAGAATGTCATAGAATCCATTATTTCAACCAATGTAAAGTCATTACTTAATGATCCCAGACAATTTCTAGTTTCTCATTCACTCTACTTTTTAACTGTTCCATTATTCTACGAGGCTCATCTGTGTTAAAAAAAAAATGAACACAGCCAGCCCATTCCATCCTTAACCCTGAGACTGTTCAACTTTTAAGGTACACTCGTGGATCTCCAACTTGAACAATGCCATTTTAAATATAAACCATGTTAATAACTTATATTACAAAATAAATTGTGGAAAAATGTAAAGTGCAATCCATGAGAGTTGAGACATGCCATTTTTCTCTCATCTCCAATTTTTTCCTCCTCCCCCCACACTCTGTTACCTTAAATATTTGAAATAATAATTGTAAAATGTTGAATGTTCCAACATTCTCATTTCCAAAGGTCTTCATCTCAAACTGCTTCCTGATCTTACTCTCAAGTCCCGAATAAGCGTGCATGCACACTTTTTTTTTGAGGTGAAAATCCCCGCAACACGGCCTCTATTCGGGTCTACACGCTTATTAAAAAATCGTTCTTGCCACCCTCAGGTCATATTTATACCGGCGAGCGTGTAGGGTGACAATGTTGTCCCGTCGAGAGATGTGTCGTCTTTACTCCCGAAATTCCTTCAACAAACATTCGTCTTCCACATCCGAACTCTTCACTCCACAGTTCAGCAGATTCAAAGCAATCAACGCAAACGCCCGAAGGAGTGTGAAGAAGCGCATACAGATTGCCAAAGAAAAAGCGTAGAGTACAGTACGCATCTTGGCATTGTAATGTATGTATTTGAACAATAAAAGCCATGTTTATATTTGTCACATTTCTGGTTTTTCCACCATGCCCTCTTATTCGGACCTGCACGCTTATTAGACTTTTTTGGATTTTCCACCCTACACGCTTATTCCGCCCTCACTCTTATTAAATTTGGAAAATGTTCCCCGACACGCTTATTCAGACCCCCACGCTTATTCAGACCCCCACGCTTATTCGGGACTTGAGAGTATTATCTTCCTGTTCATTTCTGGATCGCTCAAAAACCCACACCCTGTCTTGCATCGCGTCCATACACTACTGCCATTCTTTGCATCTTTATTCACCATTCCTGCTATTTCCAATGCTGATGTCAGTCTTCATATTGCTGCCTTTGCAATTCTGAAAACAAACCCGATCTGAATGGAGCGTGACATTATGGTGGTAAACACCTACATGACAGTACCCTCCTGACATCATCTCCTGCATGCCAGGTTTACCGCCCCCCCCACCCCCCCCCCCCCCCCACCACACCCGCCCAACGCACAGATGGAATCCATCACTGCAGTTAACACCAAATCCCTCCTTTTCTTGAACAACTGATCTCAGACCACCAGTTCATTTTCCAACCTGGTCAATCTACTCTGGGCATTCTGCTTCTGCTCTCCCAACAATGGATGGAGGATCTGCATCTCAGACAAGAGATCAGGACTGCATCTCTGGACATACCTTGAGCATTCGACATAGTCTGGTACCCTGGGTTGCTATCCAAACTCACCCTATGGCATCCAAGTAAAATTCTCTCATAGCTTCCCGACTTCCTCAAATAGTCAGTATGTGGCAGTATGTGGCTCTCAAAGGGATTCTCTCATCGCGTTCCCTGTCAAGGTTGAAGACCCCTAAAGCAGTGTATTTAGGCCTTGTCCTGTTCCTCATATTCATCAATGATCTTTCAGTTTCTCTGGAAACCCTCCTTAACTTTTCGTTAATGACTCCATCCTCTGCTGCAGCATCCACCATCCTTTAGATAGATAGGCCGCCGTTTTCCTTAATGCAGACATTGATAGAATCACAAGCTTTCCAACACAATTAGAATATGTCTTTCAACCCTGACAAATCTCATGCTCTCACCCTGTCTCTCCAAAAGGACAATCTGGTGAACCTTTGCATTTACTTCATTCACAAATCTCTTGAAGTGGCTCAGTCCCTCAAACCTTTGTGGCTCATCATCAGCCACGATCTCTCTTGGCAAAGCATGTATCAAAGTTTGCCTCTGAAGCAAGGCACCGATTGAGCTTCCTCCATCATATCATGTATTTCCTTTGAAAATCCTGTTTTCGAACAACATACAAGGCCTTCATTCGCACCTTCAATTTGAGTAATGGCCTCCAATTTGGGCTGGCACCCTTGCCTCACACCTTTCATATTCATATTTTAATGAGGTGGAGACCAAGGTCCTTAAAATCATTGGAATCTCCCGTGATGAAGCTGAATCTCTGGGCCTGTTGCTTCTATGTCGCAGACAGGTTGGTGGCGTCTCTGTCTTCTCCCACCACCTTTCTACTCTTATACCTTACACCCTTTCCGTGCTGCCTTCAAGGCAAACTATTGACAAATATATAAAATATATAAAATATATTAAAAAAATTATTTTAAAAAAGCTAAATTAACATATCACCACAACGAATGCAGTACAAAACGTTCATACATTCTTCTTTCTAATGGTACAATCATCTTCTATCTATAATTCCAGCAATCTGTGTGTGTGTGTGTCTGTGTGTCTGTGACCGCTGTTTCTCGACAACCACTGGTCGATCTAATTGAAACTTTCCAGGTATATTGCTGGGACCTGAGTATGTGCCTTTTCAAGGTTTGATATTAATCGGACAAGTGTTCCCAGTTATGGCCATATATTTACCAAACCAATGACAGGACACGTTGCTGCATAGGCGTGGCCGATGGGGAAAGGCACCATTTAGTTGCCAATGAGAGGACACGTTGCTGCGTAGGCGTGGCCGATGGGGAAAGGGCGCCATTTAGTTACCAATGACAGGACATGTTGCTGCGTAGGCGTGGCCGTTGGGGAAGAGATCCTCAGTTACCAATGACAGGACATGTTGCTTGGCGTTTTGCACCCAGCGCATTCCCCATTACGGGTTACAACATACGGACTTCCGGATAGTGATGACTTACTGTATTCTAATAATTTATCGATTTCTTATGCGCATTTATAAAACACAATGCCCCAATCCAGTCATCATTTACGAGAGCGAAGGAACGGTCTGTGTCGTTGTTTGAAAGTTTTTTTTTTTGCACGTACGGCCACGCACGTACGGGCACGCGAGAGCGAAGGAACGGCCTGTGTGGTTGTTTGTTTCTGGCACGCGGTTTGAAAGTTTTTTGTTTTTTTTTGCACGTACGGCCATGCACGTACGGGCACGCGAGAGCGAAGGAACGGCCTGTGTGGTTGTTGTTTCTGGCACGCGGTTTGAAATGTTTTTTGTTTTTTTTGCACGTACGGCCACGCACGTACGGCCACGCACGTACGGGCACGCACTAGTAATTTAAATTGGCCTAACAATAACCAAGATATTAGTGTTTGAATCAACAACAGTAATTATTTGGAGAGTGCCATCGATTGCTGAGAAGTGGATATTTGTGCAAGCTGCATCAATTTGCACATTGATGAATCGATTTTGTGTTGAGAAAATGAATTATTGACACTGAAGGACATATATATATATATATATATATATATATTCATATATGTATATATATATATGTATATATATATATATGTATATATATATATATTCATATATTCCTTTTAGTCTGATAAATGAACACTTATTGTTTGTAGGTCACTGTTTATTCATAAATAGTAATTAATTTAAATAATTTATTAGTGCTTGTTGAAAAAAGCAATATGTAGTAAGGTTTTGTGTTGTTGCCTTGTAAAGTCGATAATAATTATATTGCATTGATGTTGATGTACTATCCTCTTTTCAGAGCATTGGTGCTGACAAAGCAGTTTCTTGGCAAGGGTTATAGGTGGTTTTCCATTGCCTTCACAGCATTGTTTATCCATGTTCTATCCTTTTCAATGCTGAGCATCAAGCAAGAAACAAGTACGTACCATTTTTAAAGTCTTCAGTATGACACAGCCAGGGTTTCAACAGCCGACCTCCCAGACTCAGAGTATACACTCTAACCACGACACTGCAGAGTTTAGTAATAATTATATACATCATATTAATGTTGCATATCCAGTCAATAACGATAATTATAGATCTATAACGACCTTGACTATGATGATCATATTAATGAGAATAGTTACAGTAATCATCAGAATAATACTGTAATGAATGCTGGTTTTATAAACAAAGAAGCATATTTTCATCTCAGAAAATACTGGTATGTTGTGATTGCAAAAAATAAAATAAAAAGTTTTGTAGCTTAACAGGTCATTACCACAGGATGTGGTAAAATAATCCCAATTATCCACAGCTCAAGAAATACGAAGCTCTTACATTATTGTTATCACTGTCAACATCACTGACAACGAAGCATATCAATGTCAATTTGGAAATGGTATTCAGCTACCTACAATCACATCTCCAACTGTAAAAACACTCGGTAGAGTGCAAACCTCCACCAGGCTGATTAGTTTACGTTTTGTATCCCATTGATAGGACGGATTTGCATCCGGACCTTAACCAAAATCTAATCAGCATGTCCTTATCACCTAGCCAACTCAACCACCAAGTTTATCATAATCTGTCCATAACTTTTTGAGATATTGTGCCAGATTATAGTTTTTAGCCCTATCTCTCAATGGTGAAGGATCACATAAAAAAATTCTTGCATCCGGCTCTGGATCCAGATCGCCAACAAAATCTAATCAATTCGTCCTTGTCACACACCCAACCTGTCCACCAAGTTTCGTCCGAATCCATTCATAACTTTTGGAGATATCCTGCTTACAGACAGACAGATAGACAGACAGATAGGCAAACAGACAAACGGGAGAAAACATAACTTCCGTCCACCTTCGTGTACTTCCTCATGACTGATACCACTGACAAGGTCGGGATGTTCTTGGAAAGTTTTCCAGCAACACTTCTTCCCATGACCTTGGAAGGATGAGGTGGAATTACAACCGGTCAAAGCATGGAAGCAGAGAAGATAATCCTTTACATTCTGTGTACCTTTATGATGGTATGAAGAGGATAGCATTTTCGTTTTTTGAATATTTCCAGCTATCATCCAAGTTTCTGCAACATTTTCAAAGAGAAAGTGTAGCAGCAACAGCATCACATCTGTGTCTTTGCAGATAAGACTAATTCTTCCATAGCCCATGTTAACTGATTCACATACATGTAATATCAGGCAGGTGTCAGCTTCTTCATGATTTCCACTAAGGCCGGTCTTTACTCTCCTCATAGATCTTGCACCTGTTGGTTTAGTGGTCACCTCCTTTTACTAGGTCAGAATGCTGTTGTAGCCTCTTTCTTTTGCACATTAGGACATAAGAAAGAAACCTAGCAAGATTTGCTATCTCTTCTAATGAGATGAATTGGCGCCACAATTGCGGAAGTGGTATATCTGATACACTGATGCTCTTTTGAATGGGCTTCCTCTTGCCAATATGTTTGGAGTGTGTAGCTGTCTTGATCGACTGTGGTCTGATTTACTGATCAAAGACAACATCAACTCTCATGATGTTTCCCTCTGAAGGTTTTCTTGACAGACTGTATGAATGTATCTGCATAATCACCAAAGGTTTGGCAAGCTTCTGGTTTTCTAAGTGTCTGATTGCATGATCATCAGTCAGCTACTTGGCATACTGATAACTGGCAGTGCCTGTATGATCGCATAATGACACAAGTCTTCAATCCAGTATGTGGATCTTCTGATGGCACATTGATCCCAGATATCAGTATGCCAAGTATCTCTGCTTTAGGTGCGGAAGTGATCTCACCAGATACTTTAAACAGGGACAAAAGCATTGAAGAAAGTTCATGCTTCAAGACATCCACCATGTCCACTGATCGACCAGCACTAGCCACATTGAGCAGTCATTTAAGTAGCCTTCTGTCAACTTTGATGTTTTTTGGTTGTGTTTTCTTTGTGGATGATATCTTGTAAAGAGAAGAGAAGCAAATGTCTTTGACTTGTTCTTCAGTGCATAGTAGAAGCAGATACTCCCACCCATCAAGCGCTGTCACACATTTTTCACAACAAGTCGCTGTCCTCTCATTTCTGCTGCAAACAGGTGGCTTACAATTTCAGCTGGAGCAGTATTTTTTCTCCAGAGAGAACAAGAGGCTTTAATCAAAAGATGCTTCTTTTATTCTGAAGACACCAAACCAGTTCAGCTGGTAGCAGAGCTTCTTGATGTTGTCTTTGTCGTGAGACATTATCGAAAGAGGTGTATCCCAGCATGTGTCAGCATTATCCTCAATGGAAAGAAGACATCTCATGTCTTGAGATATGCGTAACCTTTCTGACCACGTGAGGCAAAACTTGTCTCTTGCCTGATTATCGATTGTGAGGGCAATTACTCCATTTTGCAGTTTGCACATTTCATTGATCAATTATGTATCTTGATAAGCCGGAACTTTTTTTTTTTTTTTAAATATATGTACAATGTCAAGGCTCGTATAAGAGCTAACACACAGAACGTATAACAAGGGGAGCAGGAGACAAGAGGAACAGGGGAGGGAAGCACAAAACAGTGGGGAATAGACACATGAGGATATCCGTGGAAGAGAGAGGGATGGGGCGGGGTACACAGGGTGAACAAGATGGACACTACAGCGACTTTCAGGAAGGAAAGCAGGGAATATGAAGGAGGTGAGTTTGGGGTAGATTAATGGGGGTAGAAAAGATCATGGTTTTGGATGGGGGAAGATAAGAGATGGTGGTGAACAGCTATTTTGAAGACCTGGAGGGAAGAGTGGGATTGATGAGTGTGTGGGACTTTGTTTCAAAGGTGGGAAAAATGAGGAATGAAAGAATGAAGGTGAAAAGTGATTCTTGACTTTGGTAGTTTATCCAGAAAGGGGTTGCTGGTGGTTTAACCAAAAGGGGGTTGAAGTATTTGTTGCTTCTCTTCACCACAAAGACCATTGAACTCGACATAGGTACTGGTACAGTTTCTGATAGCCCTTTCCTCTTCATCAAGTACACAGGACCCCATCTTGCATAATTTGTATGATGATGGACCGTCAGCCATCGCAACAATGCAGCAAATAATTCTCAGTGTTGATGCTTTTTACCATCTCGCTGAGCCATTATGAGGTCCACAAGGATTTCAGCCATTCTCATATATGTTATCTGTGGCCTGAAGTTTTGGTTTACATAGTGTTCTTCACATAAGTCCTTCATGCATCCACTGAACTTCTCCTTACCCAACATCTGTGCCAGCTTGTACAGAGCAGCGCAGAGTTTTCCTTGTTTTGAATCGCTACCTTCTTGAAAATTCTTAGATACATGTTGTGCGAGAATCCTAAGGTCAATGCCATCATATTAGCCATTATGTTAATATGCCACACATGCTTCATATGTCAGGATGCCTGCAGTGCTTTTGGCACTAGATTATTGCTACATGTTCCATTGTTACATGCTCTTGAATGTTCTGTCACATGCAAAATATATAAAATCTCCCAAGAAAGAAAAAGTAGTCCTTATTGTTGGTGTCTGCCATTTGTATTGCTTACTGTGATCATGCTATGTTTTTATCATGAAATATTGCCACATCCACACATTATGGCATTCAATAAACCTACAAGCAAAATTGAAAAACGAGAGAGGTTTATTTTCACTTTCTATGACAGTGTGGTCTGGGGCATGTTCCTTTAGCAAGTGGTTTGCCATTGCTTGCTATCGCTTGCCAAGCCAGCCGTTCCGTATCAACCGCTTTACAAGCCACTCATTTGGCAAGTGGAACAAGTGAAAAAAGAGAGGAGCTTAGCGAGTGGCAAAGAAAATGGTTGCAAACGGGACACTTGTACGTGTTAACAAAAATAGCTGTCGTCGTTGGGTTCAAAATAATTGGTGGAGATTTATTCAATTCTACTGTCACAGAGAACAATATTGAAACGTGTAGTTCATACCTTTTTGTTACTTCTACTTTTAATACTAATTCCTTAAAATCTACAAACATGCAAAACCCCTCCCCAAAATTCACAGTGGCAGGTCCAAAGATAAGTTTGATGGGGGGGCTCCCCATTCTGACTCCACATTTAATTATATTTATTTTCATATAGTACACTATATAGCCACTGCTAACACAATAAATTTGTTTTGGGAAGATGTTGTCACAAGAGGACTGAGTAAAACTGAAAACAACAGCCTGGACAGAATTTGTTTGAGTACCACGAGGAACATTGTTTACATTGGAGGTCACCATGTTGTTAAGCAGTACCGAGCACTCCATTCCATTGGAGTGCTTGCTTGAGCGCTTTGAATCATGCGAGCTGCTTGGCGAGGGGCTAGCAGGCCGCTTGCTAACGGAACACACCCCAGGACATTCCGTGACCGTTCGCTGAAGGGAGGAGCCCACTCACATCATAACAATGGTGGGTGGGTGTGTCACAGCAGAGTTAATTCACATAGACAGCCAAACAGTGCACAATCGCTAGATGATGATAGTCAAGGGGCGGAGTAAACGCGAAGCGTTGGGGTTTATAGCACAGCACATTAAAAACTAACGTTGTTAAAAGACCCCAAACCAACACATTATGCTACAACTCAGTTATACAATACTAACAAGGAACAAAAATGGCATGTTAAAAGGCCCCAAGGAGGTGCAAGATGAACTTCCTTCATCTGCAGTGTAAACCAATGAGGACACATTTTTGGAATGCCCATATTCTCTACCGTTTTTACTCTGTAATCTTATTTTTTTCACAACATAATATCTTCCCTTGTATTTGTCTATATGCTCATATGTGTCTACATGTCAACATGTATAAGGTGTGGTGTTGTGTTGAGAGAGAGATAGAGATAGAGATAGAGATAGAGATAGAGATAGAGATAGAGAGATAGAGATAGAGATAGAGATAGAGACAGAGATAGAGACAGAGACAGAGACAGAGACACAGAGAGAGAGAGAGAGAGAGAGAGAGAGAGAGAGAGAGAGAGAGAGAGAGAGAGAGAGAGCTCTACTACGGCCTGAGACACTGTAAATAAAATAATATATAATAATATATATATATATATATTATTATATTATATAAACATACTGTGCACATAGCTAAGAGTAACTCTTCACTAACCGGCATATTGCATTAACAGGCATCTCTCAAATCCAGCATGTGCCGGATAACACTGCGTTACCTGTGTTTGTTATTGTTGGGCTGGTTTCATTTCTGATTGGAGATAGAAAGAAGAATGTATGAGCACATTTATGTTAATGCATTCGTTTTTGTTATGTGATGATTTCTGAAGTTTTATGAATATTTTTTCTGAAGGTGTTTGTTTAGAAAAACTCAATATTTTTGCCTTCTGATGTCATTTGCAATTTTTCAGCCATTTGGTATCAGATTTTCATAATGTAAGTGTTGTTGTGCAATTGCTTAAACAACCCTTAAAATCTCATAATTCTCTTGCACTTTTATTTAAAAAAAAAACAAAAAAAACATGACATGTATCTGCCTATGCATAATTGATAGAATGTCAAATGTGACCTTATTTTACCTTTTTGACATTGAAAATTACCTTCAAAGTCAAAATCAGAGATTCCCGTACCCCCATTGAACTAGCATGGATGCTTTCTATTAACATGATCAAGGTGTCCTCACTTTTTTCGCTCGAGAACTTTCTGAATGTTGGCAGGTGTACTACAAGGTTAAATTTTATTCTTCAACACCATATTCTTTCACGTCCCTCTGCATCTTTCTGTGTGGAACACTTCTTGGGTTATTTCCCTTCTTCAATTCCATCCAGACTTTTAGATTCATAGCTCACATGTATCTCCTGGCAGATCCCTGTTATCTCATAGCCTGTTTTTGTTATTACTCCTCTACTTTACTGAAAAAATGGCAAGGAAAAATAATTGAGAACTGTAATCAGACAAGTTGCCAAAAAGTCCTTGTCTCTGTTGTAGCTGTACATCACTTCTATAAATAGTTATAAACTGTCCTAAAGATTTATTGTCACACCTTAGATGTGCTTTATGTCACAATAAATATCATAAATGTTTTGGGTATTTTGGCATATAACTGCACATAGCCATTTAAGGTAGTTGTAAGTGGCACCGGCCTGAATACATATCTCTGCATGCCTTCACAGAAAGAATGGCAAAAAAATTCCCAACACAGCAAAAAGTCATGGCCTCATCACGCTAACAACCTATCCTGCACGACAAGCTCTTTTTCCTTTAGTATTCAATTTCTATGCAAATTAAAGAGTAATCATCCAGCTGTTTGTTACACACCCAAGCATGGACTTTCAGAGCAAGGTGAAGGAATAAGGTTATATGATTTTCAAATGATACAAAAAGTGTGCGGTCAGCAATAACTACATATTAAAATACATTTTCAGCAAGAACACCTTTCAACTCGTAATGGTAAAAACAAAGTTGTGTTAAAATTTAATGGAGATCATGAGATGCTATTTGTAAAGTGTCGAAGAAACAGTGTCAGTGCTTTGAACCAATTTTAAAGTTTGTAGTGCAATTCTAATCATACCCTTGCTATTGAGGGACACTGTTCAAGTAGGCTGGGCAATTGATTTTGCTATTGATCATAAGCTCTTGTTTGCTTTTGAATGTCAATGACAGAGAGTGTAGAGCCAGAGATGTGTTGTATGCCAAAAGAGGTTGAAAAATTGAATCTCTTGCCTCCAGATTTTTCAACTAATTTAGCAAACTTCCCTAAATGTATTTTCATAATACACTGGCACATAAGTTCAATTAATATAATTAACAATATGGTGCTTTTCATTTAGAAGCACAATCCCAAAGTATTTTACCAAGAAGAAAGAGGTAAGAAAAGGAAAAAAATAATCAAAAAGCAACTATAAAACATAATAGAATACCAATATATCTTTGCATCGTAAGATGAAACAAAGCAAGGGTGTTAAACTTTCACAAATCCTAACATAATCACATAATGTTATCCCAACACATTTCTCACTGAGTAACTGCTTCCATGGCTTGAATTTAGGGAATAATACGGAACCCTATAGAAAAGGAACACCAAAGAATTTGTATATATAAAATAGTTCACAAGATATTGTTACGGGTTTGTCGTTCTGGTCACGAGTGGCCTTTCTCGGACCCGCTTCCCAACCTTTGACCTTGAAGCCGACGAGCCACGGATAACTCTGCGACCCGATGGGTTACTAAGCAACAAAGGATGCCACCTGAGGTGACTAAGTCTGGCAGGGTCTCCACGTCCAAAGCTCGAGTTACCTTACTGGTGATTTTGTTATCGCAGATGGGGAACCGTGCTTTCGACGCCCCACCTTTATTTATTAATTACGTATAACTGAGCGCAACCGTAAGACAGACGTTGGCTAGGCTAGCATAGCAAATCAGTGGGGTGCAATCTCCCATCTACTTGTAACATATTATGTTTAACCAATGAGGAAAATATACACTGAGTAATAAAAATAAATCTTGTATTTACAAAAGGGCATATATACAGCAATGCAGTGTTAAGGCCCAGTCACACCTTGATGTTTTAGCCAACGTATGCCGATTTTTGAAAAATTTGTCTAAAACGGCTGGCACACGTTGAATACGTTATGGGTAAGTTTTGATAACATTGAGAGCACGCTGGAAAACACTGCCATACGTCGTTGCACGCTGGCTTTAAACGTTGTACTTTTCGGTGTCCTCAAATTTTTGCATGCTTGAAATTTCACGACGTACGTATGCCGGCGTATGACTCACACGTTCCACTGCGCTGGCCATAAGTTGTAGGCACGTTATGTGATCGTTGACAGATGTCAACACATGTTACTTGTAAGTTAATCATAAGTTGAGACACGCCGAGGTAATGTTTAGCGTACCCGAAACTTATTCCTAGCCTATGAGTAACGTGTTGTAGGCACGTTACGCGATCGTTGACACACGTCGACACACGTTACTTTTAAGTTACTCATAGGCTGAAAGACGTCGGTATAATGCTTAGCGTGCCTGAAACTTATTTATAACCTATCAGTGACATGTTGCTAACACGCTACGCGATCGTTGACACACTTCGACACTCCTTGCTTGAAAGTTACTTATACGTCGAATCATGCCGAGTTATTGTTTAGGGCAAAAGAGGCTTTTATCTAACCTATGAGTGACGTGCTTTGCACCTGTGTGTAACGCACCTCCGCCGCATACTGGCGTATGTAGACGTATTTGACATTTACCGGACGACTACAGAACTTAACGAACGAGTTCCCAACCTACAGATACCAGATAATGATGTAATGGCAGCGATTAGGGGAATTGGTAAATAAAAAGGGGTTTCACAGGAGGAACCCGTCAGTGTTGCAGACTACATAGCGATACATGTCCATGACATTACGAGAGATGGAGTATCCGGCAACGATGACACTACAATATCTACCTGTCCTCCAACATCAGCATACCCTCATCGATTTGGCACTGCACCAGTTGCATGCCAATAGAACCGAGAGAAGAAGACGTGAACGGAGGAGAAGGTACTGGGTGACACCATGGATCGGGATTTGATTTGCACCGATAAGATTTGCACCGATAGATCAAGACACCAGTTGATTTGCACCGATAAGAACACGTTAAGTGTAAACAATTGCGATTGTTTGACGCAAGCGTCTATTTTCAATAGTGGAGTTTGAGCGATTTAGCACGTTGAATAGAAACGCTTCAAATTTCCGAGCGCCAGCGTCAAAAAACAAAGGCGAGTGACAGCAATTTAAATCGTTCATTGTAAACAATTGAAATAGTTGAGTGGCACCGTTTAAAAGTCGTTGAGTGTAAAAAAATCCAATTGTTGAGCGCAAGCGTCTACTTTCAATAGTGGAGTTGCAGCCATTTAAATCTTTGAGTGGCAGCCTATGAATAGCAAACCCCACGTCACCGGCAAAGATAAACTGCCGCACGATATGGATAAGTTAGGCTATCGTTGGGCATAGGTTGTGAACGCCGGCTACACGATAATTATTCGTTGGTATACCGTATCTATAAGGCATCGAAGCGCTCTATGTACATTATTAGTACCTTGAGCATTTGTCCAACTCGTTATGAATACACCTAAAAGGTAAAAACAAGCCATAGCTCATTGTTGAAAAAAACCCCCAAAAAATTAGCCGCGAAGAACTTCGAACAATGGTGCAAAGATGTCTCCTACCCGTGGACACGCGGACGCAAGGAGGATCCATCATCACCCACACCCTCCCCATCACACTCACCTACTACTGCCAACATGAACAAACTACTACTAATACTGATACTGATACTGAACTGTTACTGCTGACATGGACATCGACTCAAAAAGGAGTCGAAAACACTGATGGGTTCCCCCTTGTGAAGACCATTTTTATATACCAATTCCCCAAAACGCTGGGAACACGTCATTATATGGGTTCATTTAGTTTTTTTTGTCGACCGGAAGACGTCAATGGAATACGTCTACATACGTCAATGTGCGTTGGGACTACGTAAAGAATTGGTTCAAAGCACGTCAAACATAAGTTAGAAATAAGTTTCGCGTAAAAAAGACATTACCGCGACGTGTCGACTTATGAGTAGCTTACAAGTAGCCTTTGTCGACGTGTGTAAGCGTCCGCATATCGTGTGTACAACTTATTCCCATCGCATGCGGAACGTGTGTCATACGCCAAGTACGTCGTAAAATTTTGAACATGTTTTAATTACTTGATGTACTCCACTTACTACGACGTATGATAGCGTACTTTAGCGTTCTATTCACATATACCAAACTTACCCATACCGTATTCGACGTGCGCCAGCGTTTTAGACACATTTTTCTTAGGTCGGCATACGCTGGCAAGATCGCCAAGGTGTGACTGCGATGTTGACACTTCCATTTCTGCGGCGGTTATGATTTGAATCATTGTGCGTCACCTTTTAATAGGCTACGTCACGTCATCGTCGGTGATACGTGCAGCGCGCTATGCATAAGTTAGACTATCGTTGGGCATAGGTTGTGTAGGCCGACAACAGGTTCAGCATTCGTTGGTATAAGTTAGCTATAACACAACGAAACGTTCTGTGTCCGTTACTAATACGTTATACATAAGACCAAGTCGTTATGAATACGTCCGAATCTTTAAAAAAAACATCAAAGTTCAACGTAAGCCAGCGTTTTACATACATTTTAATACGTTGCCATCGCTGGCTAAAACGTCAAGGTGTGACTGGGCCTTTACACAGAAACAGTCTTACCCCTAGCACTCAAAAGAACCCCTTATCCATTCAACCTTATCACGAGCAAGACATAGGCACCTCATATATCCGGGGAAAGTAGACAGAAAAGGGGGACAGAACAAGGAAGAAGAAGAAGTCGGGACACGTTGGCGACCCCTTGCTCACCCATACGTGAACAGCTTGCCCAAGTGGGTCCCAACGAGGTATAGAAGCAGGTGAGTGAGAGCTGCAGGTGAGAGGTGTGCTGTATCATGTCGTGCTTAGCTCCGAAAAGAACTGTTGTTGGACTCAAATTGATACTGCACCACAGTGTGAGTCAATAGTCAATTGTGTGTATGTGCCGAAAGATGCAAGGGTATCAAGGTATGTGTGTGCGTGAAAGACATGTAAGAAGTCAGTTCTACCTTGATTTTGGTCAGCGCCCATCCCGCTCTGCGCTTTAAAGAGTGCCTCCCTTGACGCCTTTGCATTCCGCTCGGAGTGCCTCGCTTTCCACTCGGAGCACTTTGCTTTCGGCTCGGAGCACTTTGTGTTCTGCCAGTAGCACCTCACCCTCTGCTTGGCGTGTTATTGTTCCACATGGCACTCTGGAAGCCTGGTTAACTTGGCCAGGTCTAACTCCCTCAGGATCTGGGCTTAAAACTTAGCTCTGAGTGCCGTCCCGCTCTGCACTGTTCTTGGACTGCTCTTTTCAACTGGACTGTACTGCACCTGAACTCTCCGCAAATTAGTGATGTGTTTTATTGTAACTGGACAGTGTCTCGAATCATGTCAGCTTTTTTAGTAAACGGAACCGAACCAAACTTGACAGGTATATTCTGGAGACCATTCCTTAGGCATTAACTGAGCTCAAAGTGTGATTCCGGCCCTTTGAGCCGAGAAACGGCCCTTGCGGTCCATTTTCTTAAAATTGCTATTTCTCGGTTATTCGTGAAAGAAACCAGACCAAATTTGACAGGTATATTCTTGAGGTCACTCTGCAGGCATTAACTGAGCCCAAAGTGAGATTATGGCCCTTTGGGCCGACAAACGGCCCTCTCGGCCCATTTTTTTAAAAAAAAAATTGCTATTTCTCGGTTGTTCGTAAACGGAACCGAACCGAACTTGACAGGTATATTCTAGAGACCATTCCCCAGGCATTAACTGAGCCCAAAGTGCGATTCCGGCCCTTTGGGCTGAGAAACGACCCTTTCGGCCCATTTTCTTAAAATTGTTTAAAAATGAAATAAATTAAATGTGCTGGGCGATGCCCAACACAAAATTAAGTCGCAAATTATGATATGAAACAAGCCTCACTCTTGTGAGGTGTTCTGGTTTCTTTTTCTGATGCGATGAAAATCTTACCAAATTTCAAAACTATCTGTCGTCCGTGCTATCGCTCACCTGAGAGTTGTAAGAATGAACTCCCACGGGGTATGTTCGCAATTCGAACTTGTTCACCTTAAATCTTGAAAATCATAAATAAAACTATGTGGATTAATATGACTGACAAAAAACACATCTCACCCAGAGCTGAATGGAATTAGAGGAGTCCATATCAGCCTGTTCTTATATACTGTACTTCTGCGAGTTAAATTCATCTGATTTGATTTGGTCTGCACTTGGAAGCTGAGCATTTAGATTGCTGTTGTAGATATAGACAGGTAAGAGTCCAAAGTAAGCAAGCTGAAAACCCTCTTTTGCTCAACATGGACAGGAAATTCACAATTCGGCCGCTGAAGGAACATAAATGCTTATCCTTGTAAAATATTTTAACGGGACATTTAACATACGCAGATTGGATATCCGGTATAAACTCTCCCCCTTGCTCACACCACCCACCATCCAGCGCAGCATGCTCTTCAATGTGATACTCCTTGCTGACACCACACAGAGTTTTAGTCGGATATTTCATTGGGAATATAATCGATGGCCAGATGTCCTGACTTTTATAAGCCAGTGGCAATGAAAAAGAAAGCAAATATTTGCATCCCAAACCTAATAAGGTCCATAAAGGTGTGCAGTATACGTTCATGTAGTGTATTGATCGTAGGTAGGATTGACTCACAATACCTGGCAGTTTAATTAAAAAACGAATATCTTGCAGAGCGTGACTTCACCCGTGTGTCAGGGACATGGAGCCTTGGCTCATTTAGAACAGCAAAAAAACATGCACAGTCATCAAATGGTGAAGGATCTCATTAAATTCTGAATGGGGGTCAAATAAATGAGACAATCACACAGCTGGGTGGATTTAAAAGCACACACGAAGCATAAATCAAAACCTTTCGTCTTGCTCTTTTTGGTGCGTGAAAAACATTGTCCGCAAATATCATTGGTTGGTAAAATTGCTGAATGTCGATGTTTGCAAGAGTGAGGTTCAATGCAGTGGCAGAATCACTCAAAAAAGGAAGAGTTACAGAAATGATTCACAGCCTTGTGGCAGCATAATTCATGTGTGCACAATGTGCCGAGCTTCGTGGTGAATCGGGAGACCAATATATGGCATCGTAACGGAAATCACAACAGCAAGGATAGCGGTTTTATGGATTGATAAGCTGCTGGGCAATTTCATACACATCTACTTTCAACAATAAACCTGAAAATGTACTTGTTTGCTGCCGAAATGGCTGGGAATATGACTTGGAATGCCTCGATTCTCATTTCCGTGGAATCCACAAATGCATACTCTGATGATGCAGTTTCCAACTGCATGGGTGTGGTGTGGACTTGAAGTCACTTCTTCAAATTTGGGATGTCTATGGATCTGACAAAAATAATTATCCTGATGCATTTCAATCAGAGTTGTACATCATAGAAAATGCAATTATTTCAAATAAGGCTGCAGTGTGATCTGCAAGCACTTACTTGTGGAAGTTAAAGATCCAAAAGTATGTATGTACCTTTCAAAAAGTAGCCTATTATGTGTAGCCTATACACTGTAGCCTATATAGGCGATACATTGTAAAAAATCCCCCATTCTATTTGAGTTGACCACATTGTCTCATAAGATGTCTTCCTGATCAATAATTGCTGCTATGGTCCCATGATGTAGATTGAAAAAGATCATCCACTGCAAAACTATATCAGTGTAAAATAAACTCACAGGTGTGTCAGTTATTTGTACATTTGTCTCAAGCATCCAATATCACAGCTGCATGTGAACGAACCACAAATGAGGTGTTGAAAAGGAAATGTAATAAGTATAAATATCTATTACATGATTGATTAAAATACCTCTCAGCACTGGTGAAATGGGAAGCAAAGAGGGATGAATCGAGTTACTTTGAGACTATTTTTATATTTATCTGTCTGTGTGGCCTCTGTCTGTGCGGCCTCTGGCTGTGTGTGGTTGATATGCATGAGATGATTGCATTGAGATCAATCAGATGAAATAGAATGACACTTATGAACCCAACATCCATTTCAATTGATATACAAAGAATATGCAGGCTGTTTCAAAATTAATTATTCCAAGAATCAACTTCCAACACAAATAAAACATTGAAGGCTCGAGGCATCAATGGATCTGAATAGTTTAATTGAGGTTTATCACATTGTGTAAACAGGAAATAAAGTAACATTTACCATTGTGATATATGGCTTAATAAGTAATGCATCCAAAGAGTTTGAAGATGAAATCATCCACAATAGCATGTCGTGCAAGTCACAGGCAATTGCTCCATTATTTTTGGAAAAAAAAATTCAGTTATTTTATGGCAACATGCCACAGCCAATCTCTAAATGCATAATATTGCACATATATATATATATATATATATTAATAATTAATGTATATATATATATATATATATATATATATATATATATATATATAATGGAGTATGGTAGTACGTCATATGGAGGATTATATGGGGAAAAAATGGCCCCATTCAAATGTGTACAAACAAATAGGCTTATAAACTACTATAGGGTGAAGTCATAAGCATTTAAAAGCCATACCTTTTATTCTCGAGCTTTTCTGAACGACCAAGACTTAAAAAGACGCCAGAATACATCGCTAAAATACTATATCAGGAGATCAGTAAAATGCCAATCTGTACTTCTTCTTCTTCTTACCTTCTCCAAATAATGTAAAAATGTTGCTCAACGTACTTCAATAACTGCTAAAGCCATGATGGTGATTCCAACACGAGGAAGTTACTTTATATCTGGGCTAGTGCATGCAACCTAAAATTAAAAAACATATAAACCATTTATCGTTTTATAATGAAAATAAATCAAATGTAAATGTGGACTCAACCAAACCAGCCCAGGATCGTGAGTTGGGAAACTGAACAATGGACAGAATCATTACAAAAGTGATATATATCCAAACCATAACCCAAATCAACTGAAACAAGTATTAAAACAATTTAATAACATAGATGGATTGAATCCATTCCAAAATAACAAAATATATAGAACATTAAACATGTTATTATTATATTTTTAAAATGATAATCACATCGTTTCAGGAATGTGGTAATCTACATAGTGGACTGAACCAAAGACCAAAATTGAATCATTTCTTCCTCGTCACACACCCAAACTGTCCATCAAGTTTCATCCGAATCCGTCCACAACTTTTTGAGATATCATGCTAATATATCCTTTTTGGCACTATCTCTCAATGGTGAAGAATCACTTTAAAAATTCTAGTAGTCGGATCTGGATCCGGATCTTCATCAAAATCTAATCAGTTCGTCCTTGTGACACACAGAGCCTGTCCACAAAATTTCATCCGGATCCGTCCACAACTTTTTGAGATATCCTGTACACAGACAAACAGACAGAAAGGGGTGAAAACATAACCTCCTTCATCTTCGATGGCAGAGGTAAGAAAATGCAAAAACAGAGGGATGAAATCTCAAAAAAAAACAAAAAAAACAAACAAGGTAGGTATTACAACCACATTACGATGCCACAATCCTCTTATGGATTAGCATCACGACATATTTTGACATGTTACTTTTGTTGTGGGATTGTGATGGATGAAGAAGAAGAATGAAGAAGAAGAATGAAGAAGAAGAATAACAATGAAGAATGACACCACATTACGATGCCACATTACGATGCCAAAATTTGACACCACAATCCTCTTCTGCTTTAGCAACATAATATCTTTTGACGCAATACGACACCACAATCCTCTTCTGGTTTAGCATCACGATATCTTTTGACATTGTTCCATCACAATCACACAACAAAAGTAAAATGTTGAATGTTATATTTTGAACACGAATCAGAAGACAAATTTGCCGTTGAACAGTACTTTGTCTTTGAATTGGTCCCGATCGCACATGTGCAGAGAGGGGGTGAGATAATTTTGTTACTCTGTCTGCCTGCTCGGCAGTCAAATAAAATAGAATATCATTAGAAACAGGAAACTTTCTTTTTAAGGATGTCAGAAAGGACATATACAACAGGCATGAATAACTAATGTAACGTGTTATATGGAATGGTAAAATAGACACTGCATCAACGGTGGTAAAATGAGGGTAAATTAATTTATTTATATGACCTTTACAATCTTTATTTTATTGAAAATGAATTATACAGTATACTTGAACAATGAAGAACACAAATCGCCTTGTCACTGACAAGAACCTCCAGTTTTGCAGGACTTGGACATGTTAAATAGGGTGGTGTACAAGACTGCTTCAACAGCACAAAACTTCCGGAATTCTTTTTAACGATCTTTCAAATCAATGTTTATTTCAAATGAAGTATATACCTGAATACTGCATAGAGTAATGTGTTCTATGAACTCTCTTGTTAGGTTATAAAATAGACACAATCAAACTTCACTTCGTACATCCTTATAAAATGTGAAAAAATATTCAAGCTCAACAAATTCATTGCATGCATTGACGATGAGTGGATCTCAAACCATGCAATGGAATCAGCTTCAAAAGGGTAATATTTAGAACTGCTATTGATGAACAGATGACAAAGTTATGACAAGAATGGGTTCAGGTTATCAACTCATTGTCGCATAGACAGCACTGACCCAAAAGTGTTTATTTACAATTAAGTGGGTGGAATTACTGAGCGATCTATAATTTGCACGAATCAACACCTGAGGAGTTGAACGTCGACCGTATTCCGTGCATGTTCTAACAAGCCTGTTTACAAATCCAGGATGATCATTAATTTAATCCTCCAATGATAATCAACCCAAACTATTGGCAGGGCAAAATGGCAGGATAACAAAGCTCACCACATCTCTTAAATAAATCAATAAATTAATTGTCATATGAGAACATGGAACAAAATCTTTTTCCACATCCAAGAACCGTATTCTTGACCAAAATTACTTTTTCAGTCCCAGAATGTTTAAGAGTCAAAAGGGGCCAAAAGAGTGTTCCAGCAAGGGATGCACGCCTGTGTTGTCCACCTCCACTCTGTTGCAAGTCTCAGTCCCTGCCTGGCCATGAGGCCAACCAATGACTGGCTGCAAGGGGTTCTCTCTGCCCCTAAGGGTCCACCTATCATGGCTCAAGTTTCCTCAAATATGTACAAATATTCAGTCTCTCATCAGCTTGTATTTGGACACCTATCTGCCATTTCATGGACGTACCTCCCAAATTGATCTTCCCATCCAGAACTGTCCCCAGAGCAGACTCCTGCCAACCCCCGCCTCCATCCCCAGGCAACACCAGCTTTGCATCAGAAATGTGGTGCACCTGGCAGAAATGGGCTTCACACAAGAAATACAGGACTGCCGACCAGGGGGCCCACATACTGTATACAGGTTAGTAAAGGACCGGAAAAGATAGTGGTATTTCACAGGCAGTTCCACTTGGCAACGTTACATACTGGCTCTCATGGAGTCAGATGTTGTGGGCCCTGATGGGCCTCCCACTTATTCTGCCCCTCTGAAGTCCCTTCACAGAGTCTGGCTCGAGTCAAGCTTAAAGCCATAATTCCTCTAAGCATAGCCTCATGCCATTGAGTGCTCAGTCATACACACAGGCCAAATGTCTGAACCCTCAATTTCATATCATTTTATATATTTTTTTATTTATCTTTGTTTTTCTGCATGTTTAACATTGTTTTGCTGTATATTCAATCGAACTGTACTTCTTCATGTATAATCGTATTTTTTAGCATTTTTGAATTTTTTTTATTCATGTTTAATTGTATTTTTATCCATGGTAAATAGTACTTTATTTGCATATTTAATGGTATTTTAGCTGCCTGTATAATCATCTTCTGAAGGTTTAATTAACTAGCCCATGTTTAAAAGTACTTCAATTGCATGTTTAATAGTGTTTTCCTGCACATATAATTATTTTCTTTCTGCTACAAGGAACATCTTTAATGACTGCAATTGCTGAAGACAAGTCAGTATTGTACTAGTTTTATATAGTTTTACTTTTTACCTTATATAAAGTTTTACTTTTGCAAATAGTGTGATCAAGAATCCAATTACATAGATGTATGAGGAAACTGATAACGTAATGAGTTTTGATCAGGATGGTAAATATGGAAGAAGGCACAGAGAGATTTGGAGGAGAGGGTTCATGTAGTTATGACATTTTCAAAAATTAATATTTTGTAACTGTAAACCTGTCTATATCATCATAAAAGTGAAAGGCCAATTTACATCATTATTGCACAAAACATTACCTAAATAGCCTTTTTGTCTTCCCAGAACATGTGTTAAATAACAAATTTGGGGTTGGGGATGAATGTGCATAATTATTTACCGTGTATCACCGCAAGCATCAGGGTGAATTAAAAACATCCTTCCTCTCTTGTGAGGAATTTTAAACATCGATGTAGCCTCTGGACATTTCCTTGAAAGTCGTATCCACAAGAGTGTTGCGTAGCAATTCATTGCCTGAGAATCAAAAGGTTCTACCTATTGATTGAACCTTTGTTAGTTCGAACCTTTTGATTCTAAGGCGACAATTTGTAGAAGTTACAATCCATCGCAATCCGATTTTGCTGGGCACTGCACAGTTATAATGTCTAGGGGGCCAGTGTAACAAATTGCAAAGTTTCCGCTCAATTTATTTGGATGAGAGCTGGCAACATTGTGCTGCTGTGGCCAATGGTGCTATTTCCCAGTGCACGTGCCGCAACACACATCCTACCCATATCCCATGAGCCCCATGTGTGCATTTTGCCAATAAAGGCAAACTGCTGCACATAAGAACAACAAAGAAACCAGAGCAATAGTTCAATGCACACCCTAAACCACTTCACTTGCAAAAGGCTTGGTCAAGCAAGTCAGCATTGCTAAGCAATACACCACCATAAACAAACAAGACATTTGCGTAATAATGAAGCAAAAAGAAGGATCACAATGTATCATGTGGCACAGATGTTTTATCATGAACACCTCATCTTTTTTCACCCACATGTCAATCAATACACAGGGTGTTTATAAAATAAGTATCTATTTCAGTGAATTGATAATTTTCAAAATAACCCCTAAAATGCTCCAAAATACGTTCCGCATTGGCGATGACAGATCGGAGCTCTGTAGAGATACTGATTGTGTCCATGTAGTTATCATATGCTTAAGTATTCATTAAATGTATGCCTTCCATTGCATTACGTTTGAATTTTACCCAGCTAACCCCTTTTCTCTGAAATAGACACTTACTTTATAAACACCATGTATATTAGCACAGGAACATGCTTTTCTTTTGAAAAATGGCGTATTGTAGAATCGATGAAAATACATTGCTAAACAATCTACATATTTCTGCTCTCATATAAAAGTTTTCAATTTTGATAGGTGAAAGAAAGGAATGGAGACTGACAATCTTTTAACAGCTCGAACACTTTGTTCAATTCCAAGTTTTCCTTACAAATTGGTATAATCTTGAAAATTCAGTGCAAAAAAACTTTTCTGTTATGTAAAGGAGATTGAAAACAAGCTGTCACATTTACACTTAGATGGTGAATGTTTTAAACACCCCATCATACAACTCAAAGAGAGTATGCCACTGTGTGCTAGTACCCTGATTAAATTACCTGCCTGGATGTTTATTTTGCATCCAAGATCTAGGTTTCTCGAAAATAAAGATGATAGAGAATAAAAGTAAATTGACAACAAAATAATAATAATAAAGTTTATGGACAAATGGGAAACAAGAGAAGAAACCTGCAGGTACAAGGAGTGTTAAAAAGAGTGAATGTGGGGCAGATTTACAGGGGTAGAGAACATTGTGGGTGCAGAAGGAAGATGATATGACATGGCAGAGAATCGCCATCTTGAAGTGTTGGAGCGAAAAGTGGAATTTAATTAATTTTCTCAATCTCTGCTCCTTTTTAATGGGCCCAAACTGGATGACTAGGCCTCACATTAGACTGGGGCTGGTTAGGACAAGCCATTGGAATTTGGCCATGGTGTCGGTGATAACTCACCTACTCTTCAGGAAAGACACCGCATGATCTTAAATGGCCACACACTCATGCTAAAAGATGTGTCACCAGCTTAATGTCCATTCGAGCGAATGCACAGTTTGTGATGAAATATACAATGCTCTTCTTGCAAATCACCAATCTAACAGTTTATAGTTTGGCAAATAATCAAACTGAGATGAGACACATCATGGAGTGCAAATTTGGCACAGACTTGTTGGACCAATTGGCCTCTTGGGTCTATCTAATTCTTTTGGACATCCTTGATTTTAAATAATGCATGAGATCATCAAAGAAAAGAATGTTTAATGGAATTTTGTCCAATCAATCCTCATCATTCAAACCAATCTGCGAAGGGGCACATATCAAGAACGTCAATTACAAGGATTTTGCGTAAATGCCAATTTCAGACCTTGGGCTCTCACTAACTCTGGCAGTGACTTCCTGCAATAGCAATCAGTGATAGAAAGTACCATGTCATAAGCTTTCAAGAAATGTTTGGTTCATTTTCCTGAGGTTTCTGTTTCTTTGTAAATAAACATTAAAAGTTGCATCACTCTTTTTGAAACGCATATTATGATAGCAATCAACACACACACACACAACACACACACACACACACACACACACACACACACACACACACACACACACACACACACACGCACACACACTAGCACTTGGCCAAAATCGTCAATTTTTCTGGAATCGACAGGTTGGAGTCAGTGTGATTACCAGTTACAGTACGTACTGTATAGAACCCAAAAACCTTGGGTCGCTTTCACCGAAAAACAATGTTGCGTTTATATAGACGTTTCAGGGATATGTTCACAAACATTAATCTTTATAAACATCTGCGTGTGATGGGTGGAAAAAATAATTGGCTCTGTAATTTAGAAAAAACAATGTTAATACGGCAAACAGCTCAGGTGTTATTTCACAACAATTCGCTGAGGATGATGGAGCACAAACCACTCGCTCAGGATGACTGAGCATGAACCACTCGCTCTGAATGACGTGGCGCGGCAAAAGCATCCGCAGTGAGTGAACGATTTGCTCAGAATGACGTAGCGTGGTGCTGCTATCAATGGAAGGGCGCTCAGCAAGTGGCTTACGCACTCAAGCAAGCATTCCAATTAAATGGCTGATAAGGAACGGCTGGCCAGGTATGGCTGCATACTATAAGGGATCCCTTTAACTTGAAAAGCCGGTTTTCACCGTGCACACAGCAGTTAATAAAATAAAATGAATTCGTTCAAATAATGACTTTAATTTATCCACAAAAGAGTTGTTGCTTAATGTAGACATTGCAACATTGCATTGCAATATTGCATTGCAACCCTGGAGACTTTGCAAAGTTTAATAGCCCGAGAAATAGACATTGCAGATATTTAAATCCGTGATGTTGCCTGCTCATCTGTGCACGCTTCACTTGGTACATCGTTCGCGGTCCGTGCCAACATTATAACTTTATTTTAAAACGTCCATTTTCACCAGATTTGCTTTGATTCCCTGTAGAGCACCTCGTGAAACCTCCAAAAATACAGACACAGATCTTGCAGATGCTATGGTTGAGCAGTCCCTCTGGGGTACTGGGCGCGAGGTCTAGCAGTGAATGCATTAAATCATATAGCTCAATGAAGCGGGTTAATTTTGGCACGTTCCTAAATTTTTTCTTCACTCAATATAATTCTCCAAACAGTAGAAAAAGATAAGTTTAATGCATTGGAAATTCACATTTTCCTGTGTATGTATGGAGAAGGATTTAGTCTGGACAATATCCGATAGCCTTGCTTGCGTAAAGTAAATAGGTATATCAGCTTAGTTGGAAGATTCATTATTTCTTTAAATTAAAAGATTTCTCTCCAGATTTTGACAATTATTTAGTCCAGACGATATCCGATCCTCAAAACCAAAATCATATTATGATGATATCCTTTAATTTGTCTGTGAGATTGGATCGTGGAAAATCGTATCACATAATGCATGAAATCGCTCCAAGCTCCTAATTTGAAAACTATAGCACTTACAAAAGCGATGTATAGAGCGATTTGTAGTTATGATGAACAGGCATTCGATAATATGAGCAAGGAAAGTGTAAAAAAACTTTATTGTGTAAAAATCATGGCAGCCTGTTCAAAAACAAGGCA
Organism: Eptatretus atami; assembly: GCA_035128595.1. Lineage (NCBI taxonomy): Eukaryota > Metazoa > Chordata > Myxini > Myxiniformes > Myxinidae > Eptatretus > Eptatretus atami. The sequence goes on along the minus strand of CM068962.1, from coordinate 36,878,948 downwards.
TGGTTGAGCAGGCTAAAAAATATGGCGGCTTCAGACCCCAGTGAAGTTACCTAGGAAACACCTTAAGACCCTAAACAGCGAGGTGGCCGAGGATGCGCCTGATAAAGGATATAATTAAATAAGGGCGTTAATTATCATACACACACACACATATATATATATATATATATATATATATATATATGTAGTGGCCTGCAAAAGTAGTTACCCCCGACCAATAATGCCACTTTTTCCAGATGAACTTTTTATTCATAACTGAAGAGATCAAACTAAACACTGAGGTTACATGGAGGTTACATGTCAAAAGGAGGTTACATGTCAGGAATATCTGCAAAAAAACATGTAGAAATCAAAATTCACTGGTAGCAAAAGAATTCAACCCCTTAGGTCAGTACTTGGTGTAAGCACCTTTTGCAGAAATGATTGCTATGAGTTTTTTGGGGGGTAGGTCTCTATCAGCTTTGCACAGTGAGATGGTGACATCTTTACCAATTCTTCATGTGAAAATTGCTAGTTCTGCCAAGTTTGATGGGGATCATCGATGGACTGCAACATTCAAGTCTCACCATAAATGTTCAATTGGGTTCAAGTCAGGACTGTGAATGGGCCACTCAAGAATATTTATCTTCTTCATATTCATCCACTCCAGTGTGGCTTTAGCTATGTGCTTCGGATCGTTGTCCTACTGAAATGTGAATCTCTTACCCAGTTTCAGATTCATGGCTGACTGAGCAGATTTTCCTGAAGGATTCTCCTGTACTTTGCACCATCCATTGTCCCATCTATCCTGACAAGCTCGACAGTCCATGCTGATGAATAGTCCCTGCTCTGCCACTCCCCGTCCATAACACGATGCAGCCACCACCATGCTTGACTGTAAGGATGGTGTTGATTGGGTGATGTGCAGTGTTTGACTTGTGCCAAATGTAGCGCTTTAAATTTAGACTAAAAAGTTCAATTTTTGTCTCGTCTGAACACAAAACTTTTCTCCACATGCCAACAGTACCATTAAGATGCTTTTTTGCAAACTCCATGCAAGCTTTTAGGTGCATCTTTTTCAGTAATGACTTCTTTTTTGCCACCTGTCCATGGAGGCCAGCATTGTGAAGGGAATGGGATATTGTTGATTGATGAACACTGACCACCATCTTGGATATAGAACCTTTCAGATCTTTCAGTCATTGTTCAATTTACCGTTACCTCCTGGACAAGTTTCCTGCTTGCCCGGCTGGTGAGTTTGGATGGGCGACCTGATCTGGGTAGAGTCTGGGTGATACGATTTGTCTTCCACTTCTTAATGATGGATTTAATCATATTCAAATGAATAATAAATAACTTTAAAATCTTCTTGCAACCCCCTCCTGAACAGTGATTCTCCACCACTTCATGTCTGACATATTTGGAAAGCTCCTTGGTCTTCATGTTTACCCTATTGGTTGACCAAGTGAGTTGCACCTTAAAACTCCTTGGAAAAGTGAGTGGCTAAATTTTAAGTTAAACCACCAATTACATCCAGGTGAAATTAACAAGCAACAGTAAATCCGGTCTCAGGCGACTTTTCCTCTGCTTTCCAGCAAGCTTCCTGAGGTCTCTATTAACTCTGCAGCACACAGTAGTAAAAGAGGTGCCGTGACGTCAACCGGCACGCGTGATGGCACCATGGTGGCAGCTGTGCACCTCTTGAGTGGTGGAGCCGTTCTGGGAGGAGGGACGCTTGGGTGCAGTTGTCGAGACTGTGTGGGGAGGTGATAAAATCGGCCCCACATTGTTGCAGGGATAATTTCACAGGAGAGGCGAGAGAGTTGAGCTGGCCGTTTGGGGAGAACAGCATACCATTGGAGACGGAGACATATATAGTTATATATCATTTAAAAAGAAAAAGGCAAATCTAACCAAAAATTTAACTCGATCTACCCTGATAATCTGGTGTTGAACAAGCATGAACTAACTGGAAATAACTGCTGTTACCTTTCCAGAAAAATCCAGGAAGATGATGGAAAACTTAGCAGAGTATCGACATGTGTTGGCCTTGTATTTTCAAATTGTACGATGAGAACTTCAACTTTTACAAGCAACAATTGGGACAGCCGACTTATGATACTCTGAAAATATAATGTACTTTATGATGCAACACCATGTATGTAGAGCACTCGGATGATAATTTGTCACCAAATGCTATTCTGTTAGGAATTGAACCTGGACGAGAAAACTCACCGTGAGCATAATAATTCTGAGATACACTATCATACATATTTAAACCAACCATGTCTGAAATATGAATAACTCAAAGATCAATAGATAAGCAGGAATATTTTTTACTTTAAGAATCCAACATTTTATATTTAACATTTCACACATGTCTTTTGGCCTTTATGATTCAGCTCACTGCTCTTGCTACACATCAAAAATATGTTGACCAATGTAGCATCAACTAATCACAAAGCCACATGCAACCCTTTATTTTTTGTTTCCTTTGAGCTTTCTGCTTTTGTCATGAGCAGTTATCGATTCTCAGAGTGCGTTAGACTTGGGCTATATAAAATGCCTTTACTGGACTCCCCTGTCACAGCAATATGAAAGGAGACATAGGATACCTAGAGTAATGAACATTCACATGCAACTACTGTTGTAATTGAAGACACTTTGTTATTAATTTTGTAGTTCCTGTGCTGCACACCACGCACTAATTTGATGATAGATGTGGTATGAATGCATATTGGATGTGGTAAACACAAGCATTCTGACATATGGTAAACATTAAATGGTGGGACTATGGGCTGAACTTTGATGTTGCATCATTGTTGAAGCAATTCTTGCTCTCATTTGTCTCCCCATCTTATTCAAACCCCACCTTTTGTTGATTGCAGTTTAAGCTTTCAAGACCTTTCAGCCATATGAAACCTTTCGCCAGACACCATAATACAGGCTGTAGGTTTGTTTGAAAATTGGGGGAGAGGGGAGGGAGATGCCTTTTTGGTGAAAGGGAAACTCAAATTTGGATGGATAAACCGCAGAATGAGCATACAAATAAGACGGGTACTGATTCTTTATTCAACATTTAGGCCAGGCCGAAATATTTTGGAACGCATAAAACAGAACTCGCTTGTGCAGTGGGCAGGGAGGTCGGTGAAGAATCACTTTAAAAATTAAATATTCTCGTATCTAGATCTGGATTTGGATCTTCGGCAAAATCAAATCAATTCGTCCTTGCTACACACCCAACCTGCCACCAAGTTTCGTCCAAATCTGTCCACGACTTTTTGGATATCGTGATATATATCGTTTTTGGCCCCATCTCTCAATGGTGATGAATCACTTTTTAAAAGAAAGAATTCTCTTCCGATTAAACAATTTCACTCGGAACTGCATCTTGCTTCAGGATTTGCTTGTTCTTTTCTTTTGTGAGCTTCCATTGATCTAAAAAGTTTTTCAACACGAAAACCTGATATACAACTAATTTTTTTGCTGCAGCTTTAAACATCAATCTTACTGATAGTTTTTTAAAGTCTAAATAATTCGATCTTGAAAGGGTGACCGTTGTGTGTGTGTGTGTGTGTGTGCGCGCGCGCGCACGCGCGTGCATTCCACAGAATTGTTTGGAACAGAAAATGAAAAAAAACGAGATGTGTGTGCGTGTATCAGGAAGTCCGAAGACTTCCCGTGTAGGGATGACCCGGACACTCCATGGTTTAATACAACAAATCCTCAAAACAAAACAACCAGATAAAACCATAAAACCTATAAAGTGCAGTACCTACCAGTCAGCTGTGGAGGATTTCACATCCAATAACATCGTTGAAATACATAATTGACCGACCCAAAATAGCTGTTTTGTAATTCTTATTGTTATTCTTTTTTCATTGGAGAGCCAAACTCAAAATTTGTGAAGCTCAGGACTTGTTTTTAGACGAATATACTACATTTATAGTGGAAGGTTTTGACTCGTCAAAATTTTCATAACTTGAAAGGATTCCACGAAAAGTAAGCAAAACTGTCTCTATGCACAGTGATGGAAGGGAATGAGAGTGGGTGGGCCATGCCTGCCAATCGACATTGTGGGGATGGGGCCCATGGAGACATGTGCCAACCACACCTAAATGGGTGTGGATCATGTGTAATATTATGAACTAGCCGAAACCCCGTCACAGACGGATTCCGTTCCATGAGCCCAATATGACAACCAGTGGAGGCTCTTGTAAGAGCCGGATCCCAGTCGATGTACTCCATGGCCTTACCTAATGAGGCCTACAAAACGTCCTTGTACACGACTTTTGGTTTACACTACTCCTTGTGAAGAAGTCCCCTTATTTGTGCACGTGTCTACTTTGACGTACACCGTGTCAAACTTCTCAGGTCACAGTACCGAGAAAAACGTGACGTGACCGCTAGGAGGACAAAATTGGTCCTTCAGTATTAATATATAGATGCTTCAGAGTTGAGGTTGACTATTGCCACTATGTGCGATGCACTCTTACAGGTACGAAGTTTTCTTCAGTCCAGGTCACGTACCGAGAAAAACGTGACATGACTGCTTGGAGGAGCACAAAATTGTTCCTTCAGTATTAATATTAGATGGTGCCAAAGTAGTGCCAACAGAAAATGACATTTCTAGAAATACATTGTAATGAGCCAGATGAAGGTTTGAGCCCAATTGTCTTTATTTCCACATTCACCTGTCGATCGTCATATACTACAACAATAACACCAACAACAACAATTACTCATAACATCTTTCTCCTCGATGTTCATAAGCTCATATTGTGGCAAACTAGTACCATGTTGCTTGGCTTCTTTGTTATGACTTGGAACTCCGTATATGCCTGGCAAGCTCCTTGTATTTCTGACACTATCTCTAGAGCTCATACTGGCACTGTGCCAACTGCCAACATTTTATTCGAAGACATGCAATGAGGGTACACCAGTTGATATCCCAGTTGCCAGAAAGCCAATGCAGACTAGATACCTTACATTCTGCAACCTCATATGATAACGTACTTCGGCTTTTAGCTGGATTTATCAGAAATGCATAGCCATCCCAGAAAGCCAACTTGCACCAGCTCAAGCCGTATTGGAACACCAGACATGAATGGCACCTTGCCCGTAGTATACTCTTTGCTGGGACCGCATAATAATCCCAACAGGACAACGTCGCAATGGGCTCAGTATGATCCATGAAGGCCATTTTGGACAAGAAAAAAGCAAAGTTAGCCCGTCAAGTCATCTTCTGGCCCAGAATGAGCAGTGACATTGAGCAACTTGTAGCCAAATGTCCAGTGTGTGCAAAGTTCAGAATTGATAAACTGTAAAGAACTGCTATGCCACAGACAGTTCCACAATGACCCTGGCAGAAAGTCGGAGCTGATCTCTTCCAATTTCCAGGGAAATATTTCCTCGTGGTGGTAGACTATTTTTCAAAATACTTAGAGGTGCTTCGGGTCCCTGGACTTTTTGCAAAGCATATCATTGATGCACTCAAGCCAACATTTCATCTCACTCAACTCAGGAGCTAACAACATGCCATTCACAAGTGCAGAATTAAACAGATTGGCTCAAGAATGGGGATTTCCAGATTACGACATCAAGTCCTACATATGCCCAATCAAACAGACAGGCAAACATACAATACAGACTGTCAAAGAAGGGCTCAGGAAAACTTTAGAAAATTATGAGGATTTGGATTTGACCCTGCTGATGGACAGGAACACTCCCATTGCAGGACTACCCTACTCCCCAGCTCAGCTTTTGATTAATCGAAGGCTCCGAAACAAGCTACACTACGGCAGAGCAACTCTTTCAACCGCATATCCTGGAGATGCACAACAGCTATTGTACAACAGCGTCAGCAGTGGCGAAGAAGTTTTATGACCGGAACCCAAAGAGCTTCCACCACTTATTAAGGGTGAAAGCGTCTGCATCAAGATGATGCAAAAAAAAAGAGGCGATGAAAATTGACGATGCACAAAAAAAAACCTGCTTTTTTCAGACTGCCATTTACCTTGACCTTTTGACTCGGAGAGGGATGATGCAAAATAAGTGCAAACACAGCTTGCTCTCGACTATATAGAGAGGGCAATTTTGTTCTGATCGGAAACACCTCAGTCGAGTTATGGTGAAACATGTTAAATTGTCTATAATTAGGTCATAACTTTAAATTAGGTCAAGGTCAAAAATATTAAGTCAACCCCGCATACTTTGATTCTTAGTATTGATGCAAAATTTAATTCCAAAAGTCCCAGCCGGTTCCAAGATATAGCTCGGACATTGATAGAAAAAAGGAATAAAAAAAAATAAAAAATGAACAAGAAAAGACGTCGTGAGAGCATGATACTTGCAGAATCTCGAAACAAATTTCACCATAAATATAATTGGTGGTTGAATTCAACGACCTGATTGAGGATTTTACAATCCCACCGAAGTTGTTGACCTTTGGCCTATTTTGACTTAAAATATTGGTGGTTGAATTCAGTGACCTGATATGCAATCCTCTTCAAATTTCAAGTCAATCGGATGAAAATTGAGGATTTTAGAAATTGCACCTAAGTTGTTGACCTTTGGCCAATGTTGACATTAAAATTATTGGTTGTTGAATTCAGTGACCTGATATGCAAATCCTCTTCAAATTTCAAGTCAGATGAAAATTGAATTTTAGAATTTGGCCCATGTTGACCTCAAAAATAATTGGTGGTTGAATTCACTGACATGATGTGCAAATTCACTTCAAATTTCAAGTCAATCGGATGAAAATTGAGGATTTAGAAATTGCACCTAAGTTGTTGACCTTTGGCCAATGTTGACATTAAAAATTATTGGTTTTGAATTCAGTGACCTGATATGCAAATCCTCTTCAAATTTCAAGTCAGATGAAAATTGACAATTTTAGAATTTTGGCCCATGTTGACCTCAAAATAATTGGTGGTTGAATTCACTGACATGATGTGCAAATTCACTTCAAATTTCAAGTCGTCAGATGAAAATTGATGATTTTAGAAATTCGACAAAGTTGTTCACCTTTGGCCTATGTTGACCTTTTGACATTTTGACCTCAAAATCAATAGGTTTCTTGCTTATGACCAGCCCAACGATTTCGTGAAGTTTCATGAAGATTGTTTTAAAATTGTGACCTGAAGGCTGTTGACATAAAAAGAAACAGACAGACAGAGAGAGACAGAATCACAGACCAGACCAACCAATATACTTGTGAATCTTCGATTTCACAAGTAAAAAAACTTAAATGGTGGTTTAATACTCCTCGAGATCTAGGTAAGTACTATAGGTAAGACACTGAGGTACTATTAAAAACTGGGGGCACTAATTGTAGAAATAAATCCTACAACAGGTGTAAGCCTCCCCCCTATCCCATAGGGGGAGGCTTATATATCACAGGGAGGAATGAGAGCACCAATGGATGGTGTGAGGGTTACCATCAAAAAGGACTTGATGAGACATTTTAGTGTACTAATCCTCAAAAATTATTGCACTGAAAAAAAACAGCATTTATATTATACAAAATAAATGATGTGTGAGGAAAGTTTGGACCATTTCAATGAGCCACATTGTTGTTTTTTGTATACATAGTCGAGGCTGTGGAAAAGTACTAATACAATGAACGGATCAGCACACAACAGGACAAAAGGAACAACAGAAAGAGGGGGGGAATATCAAAAGCAGAGTTGAAGGCCGAGGCAGAGGTATGTGGACAAACAATGAGTATGGGGAGGAATGGTGGGCAGAGGATAGGATGCATGGGGTAGACAAAATAGATAGAGAAGGAAACTCTCAGGATGGAAAATTGGAAATTTGGAAGGAGGAGGGATTGGGGTGAGGTGGGATCGGGGAGGGGGGTTAATGAGAGCAGAAAAGATCATGGTTTTAGATTGGGGACAATCTGAGATGGTGATGAATAGCTGTCTTGAAGACTTGGAAGGAAGAATGAGATTGAAGAGGATGTGGAAGTTGGTTCCAAAGGTAGGAAAAAAGAGGAACAAATGAGTAGAGGAGAGCAGTGATCCTGGATTTAGGTAGTTTCATCAGAAGGGGGTTGACGATGGACTGTGTGACCCTGCAGAAACCTGGGGGGTGGGGGTGGGTGGACAAAGAACGGAAAAGCGGAGGGTGCAGACCAGAAAGGAGGCAGTATAAGGCAGAGACCACCAACCTGTCTGTGATGGTGAAGTGATAAGCCCAGAGACTCAGCTTCATGGTGGGAGATTCCAACAATGTCAAAGGCTTTCATTTCCACGGCGTCAAGCTGAGCAAGATGTCACGGACTATGCAGGAACCAGCCCAGAGGGGAGAGTAATACTCCATCAAGCTGTGGATGAAAGCCTTGTAGGTGGATAGGAGTTCAGGTGTGCCACAGAAGGATGTTACCCAGTCAAGTACCCAAAGTCCAAGTCTCACATCCATAAAGCAAGAGAGGAAGCATCAAGGACCTGAAGACTCGGACTTTCGTCCTCTTGCACAGGTACCCACAGTGCCACACTCGATGATCCAGTGTGAGGACACCCAGTCAGTGGCTGGTTTTGGAGGCCAACTTTGAAATGTGGTTTGCCCAAGAAAGATCATGGCTGATAGTGAAACCCAGGAGTTTGAATGACTAAACTTCCTCAAATGAGTGTTAAGAAAGTAGATAGGAGGGTTTGCCAGATGGTCCTTTTGGAAAGAGATACATTGTAAGAGTGAGATTTCATAGATGGGAGAAAAGGAGTGAAATAATTGAAGTTGAGCTGAAAGATGATTCAGAAAAGGTAACAAGGTATAGAATGCTTGAAGAGTGTGTGACTCGGCAGAACTTGGGAGGAACAAAGGGTGAAAACAGCAGAGGTGAAAGACCTTATGCAATATGATACTGGATTTGTAAAACCAAGAAACACGTCAACAGTGGGAAGGAAGCACTCCCTGCACCACAGCCTCCTGTTGAGCAAGACCGAGTGACCTCAGGGTCTTAGCAACACCAGCCCACATTTCATGGCACAAAATATGAATGTGTTACACACCATAGAGAGATGATTGCATCAAAGAAATGACAAAAATGCCAAGAAAGGCAAATTGAGGCCGAGTCCTGGAGGTCAAAATAGAAATGGCATTGGCCCATGACAGCTCCTGGCAGTTGAAAGCTAAGGAGCAGGTCAGGACATGTCAGGTATGGAGCCTGCACAGGAGCAGCGCGTTGCTGTGTCCTTTTTCCGCCAGAACTCCAGGGGCCTCCGTCTGGCAATCCTCCAAGCAGATGCGTGGCCCATCCCCATCTCCTTGAGATGCTGATCAACCTGCTGCAACCACGAGACACGTGGTCGGCTCATTGGCCTCCTCCACTCACGAGGCTCTCTCACTGAGAGAATCTGGTGAGCAGGATCAGCATCAGGTAAACGAGCCACATGTCCATACAGCCGCAGCTGACGCTCACGGACTATGCAGGTAACAAATCCAATTTGAGACTCTCTCAGCAACCACTCGGACACAAAGTCCGACCAGCGATAGCCAAGGATTCTCCGAAGACAACTTGTACCAAAGGAATTAAGTCTCCATCTCAGATCCCTGGTCAAAGTCCAAGTCTCACTTGCACAGGTACCCACAGCGCCACACTCGATGATCCAGTGAATCCATGACTCTCCAGACCCGACCCAGACATCTCTTGACCTCAAGCTCACAGCCACCAAGAATGAATATCACTGCCAAGGTAAGTGAAATCTTTACATGACCTCAACATCATCACACAAACAAGTATAGACAAAATAGCAGCATCCACGAGTCATTGAAGCCGAGATCTAGTTTTGACCCAGGAAACCCTAACCCAGCAGTCCGAACTCCCTATTCAACACTTCGAGGGCCCCACTAATCAGCCAAAATGCAATCGAACAGGTCAGAGGTCTTGACATTAACGATACAACACAGCTTGATCTCCTGCATCCTCCAGATCAGTCTGTACAGTGAGAAAGTTGGGGGCCAGTACACACACCCTGAGCCCTCGAGATCAGAAGCGAGGGATCACCAGACTCACAGCACTCTCATACCAAGTAATTGTTCAGACATCAGATTGATCAGTTTTGGGGCACCCACCGAACACCAATATCCTCCAGAGGGCATCCCCGATTCATTGAATCGAGCACTTTGCAGAGATCCCATAGGCTGCAAGCAGCCCCTGCCGAAACTCTCATCTGCGTTCAGTGAGACCCAAAAAGCAAGGACAAGGTCAACCGTTGACTTTTGGTGTAAAGCCTGACTGCTGGCCCTGGTGCTCAAGCAATGGTGGCGAACCCTTCAAGAATTATCCGAGCAATGATCTGCATGGCACTGAGAGCACACACCCCCGGTAGTTGTGCAGTCCTGGTGATCACCTCCTTTTTCAGAGAGGGACAACAAGGCCCTCTCCATCAGTGGGACGATGCTTACGTTCCAGGCAGAGACAGACTGCATGCAATGACAATAGTACAGCATTCCACCAGCCTTGAGAAGTTCAACATGGATCCACAGAATCCCAGGAGCTTTACCCCAATTCAACCAGTTCACCACAGCCTTGTTTCCACAAACGAAGGTAGATCCAGTGATTGGAGGGTCAGCAATAGGGATAGTAACATCCCTGACATCCAACTCAACAGCTGGTGTATCAGCCTGGTACAGCCACTCAAAGTAACCAGTCCAGCGGTCTTTCACTTTGGACTCCTCTGTCAAGAGCCCACCACCCTCCGCTGTAACTACAGTACACTGAGGGACGGGCTTGGAGGAACACAATGCACGGATTCCCCTGTAAGCAGGATGGGAATCACTTGACCACAGGTGATGTTATACCCCCTCACAGATTCCTTGCACACAGGCCTCCTTGTCCACCCTCAGTGTAGGTGCAGTTTTAAGCCTCAACTTCCTGAACAGCTCAGCTCTGCCATTAAGCCTGGCACTATGACTCTTGTCAATGGGATCCAGTGTCCCTTGAGAAACAAAATTCTTCTTCACCCTTCAGTGAGTTCCAAGACATCCAATGGCAACATCAAGGATGGTGGTGTAGAAGGCACTCCACACTCTTCAGGATTCCCCAAAGCACCCAGACCCACCAAATCCCCACTCAGCCTGTTCGCAAACTTCTCAGCTACCCTCTCATTCTTGATCTTACCAACATCCAGCCGAGGCTGGGATAGTACTATTCTCTAGGATTTAAGCTGCAGCTTCAGAGTTGCTGCAATAAGCCTGCGGTCAGTATTGAGTAACTGAGCACTCTGGTAGACCCTGCAGTTCTAGATCATCCTCCAGCGACCATCAACGAGCACATGGTCAATATCTTTTGCCACACTACCAGTGTTGGAATACCAAGTTCAGCGATGAGCCAGCCAGTGGGTGCTGAAACCATGAACCAGTCACCATAAGTCCATGACTTTTTGCAAAGTCAAGGAACTTGGTGCTATTCTGGTTCACAGTTCCAGACCCATGTGGACCAACACACGTCTCATAACCATCCCTATCCATTCCTTTGATGCATTGAAATCCCCCAAGACAAGAAGAGTATCTTGCCTGGGGCACTGATGAACCACAGGAGACCAGGGAAACAACACCCAAGTAGTGACAAATCCTTCTTCTCATAATACGCTCGTTGACCAGTGTTACTTCAATTATCATTGGAGTCAGCTTATTGGGCAGAGCTGCAGTAACTCCTTGGGCATGGTAACCATCAGAGTGTCCAGATCAAAAGTAGGTGTAACCACCCGCGTGATCTCGCCACTATCCAGTCTCTGAACCTCAGCGAGTGCTGCAATACCGATGTTCAAACACTTGAGCTCATAATAACAGAGACAAGTGATCATCCTCTCTTCGGGATAGGACATTCCAGGCACCTACCCAAGGGGACCGCCTGAGGTTAACCCAAGGAGACCGCCATCTGGTGGACGACACTTCAGCACCACCCTGACATACACTGCCTCATTCCAACCCAGGAAGGTTACCCCGTGTTTTTCCTTCGATCACCAAAGAGTGGGGGTCCTGAAGACTTTTCCCCAATCCCCCCATCCGGTGAACTGCCTTGCAAAGGGCAGCAGCACAGGAGACTCGCCACGTATGGGTTCAGTTCCTTTGTTTGATGGTTTTGCAGAATGAATTTTTTATGGTGGCCGGAGTGCAAATCCTGCCACCACTTCCTAAAAAAAAGTAACCCGACTGCAGGACGACGTCGCAGACACAGTTGGGCACTAAAGATGGCACTAGAGCATTTACAGCGCCATGCAAACCTCTGGTCTACGCCTAGTTGGTCAGGGTTCATCCTACAGCAAGATAACGACCCAAAACATACCTCCAGGCTATGTCAGAACTACCTTGAAGAAAGAACAAGACGGTTGCTTCAAATCATGGAATGGCCAGCACAGTCTCCAGACTTAAACCCATCGAGCTGGTTTGGGATGAACTGGACAGAAGGTGAAAGCAAGCAACGACAAGTGCAACACATTTGTGGAACTTCTGCAACAGTGTTGGGAAGAAATTTTCCGAACAAATATTGATTTCTGTTGTAGAAAGAATGCCACGAGTATGTTCGGCTGTGATATCTGCAAAAGGTGGCTACTTTTATGTCAAAATTTAGATTAAATTTGTTCAACAAAACGATTCCATGATTCTTTTTTTATCTGCAATTGTTTCTTGTTCTATGCTTTAATTTCAGAGTACGTACATGAAACATTAAACTGCTTAAATTTCAGAAAAAAACTGGAAAAATGGGGTGTTCTAAAACTTTTGGCCGTTAGTGTATCTCACGGTAGAATGTCTTTTCCCCACACTCCTACATATTAATAAGGCAATTATCTGTATGTGATTTGTGCGTGTGTACGTCTGAAAATCACAGAAAATAGGGCTGGGCTGAACACCAAATTTTGCATACATGTTGGAAGTACCCAGGTTCAGTTGTGGGTACAAGAAAATTTTCCCTCCCCCCTACTGGTGGAGGGGTGGGGGACGCACATGATTTTCACCTGTACACATCCACTGTGCAAGTGTTTGCTGATGCCTGCTGTAGACAACGGGATATTAGCCATGCAACATAATATATTACCACAATTCCCACTCCTCCCCCCCCCCACTCCACAAGACTACTTTGTTTCTATTAACACCAAATATAATCATGCAAAGATGGTACCTTCAGAATAATATATTTTGCACCTTGTAAGTTATAATGTATGCTTAGGACAGAGAAAAAGAAGATACCAAAAAAAACTCGAGGGCATTCGGTAGAGCGCATAACCCGCACTGTAATCTGATCCACGAGAACATATACCTGGCACAATACATTTTTGAAATATCATGCTATCTACGTTTGAGCCCTATCCTCTAGCGGTGAAGACACTTTAAATTGTAGTTGTCGGATCCGGATGGATCTCACCAAAATCGAATCAATTTGTCGGGTCACACACCCAATTGTCCAGCAAGTTTCATCCAAATCCGTACACAACTTTTTGAGATATCGTGCTATATATCGTTTTGGCCCCATCTCTCAATGGTTATAATCACTTTTAAAAAATTCAGTAGTCGGATCCAGATATTCACAACAAATCTTATCAGTTTGTCCTTGTCATACACCAACCAGTCCACAAAATTCATCCGGATCCGTCCACAATGTTATGAGATATGCTGCCACAAGACAAACAGACAGAAATAAAGGGGTTAAACATAACCTCCTCACTTTGGTGGCAGAGTAAAAAAAAAAAACATCATTCTAAGTGTCTGTGATAAAATGCACTCACGTGTGTGAGCATGCACACATACACATACACATGCGCACACAAACACAAAAACAAACACACACACAACCATGAACATTCCATTAAATGGTCCCAAAGGCCATCAAGGTGAAATGGTAGAATGATGACACAAAAGGAAAAGGAAGCAGACTTATGAATGGAGACGAAAAAGTAGGAAATAAATATACTGATATTTACAAGTATACAGCATGTGCTTGTGCATAAATTCTCACTGTTGTAGATGGCCAAAGCCATGTTTGCCTCTGGCATGGTGGCAGCAAAAAATAATATAGAGATACAGTGGCCTGCAAAAAGTTTTAACGCCCACCACCTCCAACGTTTTCAGATTTTGATGCACCTGAGCATATTTGATGAAGCTTTCAAATCAAACTAATATATAAAGTCTTCAATAACTACTACAAAGTGATAAAGCTAAAAAGTACAGATAAAATGTGAATAAGTTGGATAGCAGTGAAAATCAGATGGTTCTCAGTTCATAAGTATTCAACCCCATTGCCTAATTAACCCTAAATCACTTCAGGAGCAAATATTGTTTGAAAGGTTACAAAATAAGTGTAATAGGTTCACCGTACTAATAGTTGTTAACTTGAAAAATTAAGATCCTCCACTTATCTAAGGAGTTTTAAAGTGCAACTCACTTGTTCAACCAATAAGGCAAACATGAAGACCAAGGACCTTTCCAAAGAAGTCAGACAAAATGGTGGAGAAGCACTGTTCAGGAGAGAGTTATAAGATCACATTTCAAAGTCACTCATTATCCTTTTGATTACTGTGAAATCCATCATTAAGACGTGGAAGACGTACCACCCAGGAGGAGGAGGAGGAGGAGGAGGAGGAGATTGGGACCATACTCTGTGCAGAGCGTTGATGTTGCTTTAGGAGTCTCCTCGGCTATTGGGCACAATCCTGGACGGGTCACCACTCCGACACAGGATACCAGCATGCTGGCACTCATTTTGCCAACCTCGGGAGGATGACAGGTCGAGTTAACTCCACCCAGTATTAATTCAACAGCCAAGGGGGACTTGAACTCAGGACCCTAGGATCCAAAGCCCGCTACTCCTAACCATTAAGCCAACACCAAGCATATACCACCCAGACTCTACCTAGATTGGGTCACCCATTCAAACTCAGCAGCCGGGCAAGCAGGAAATGGGTTCGGGGTGTCACTGTCAATCCAACAGTGACGTTGAAAGATCTGCAAGGATCTATGTCTGAAAAGGAGGTCAGTGTTCATCAATCAACAATATCCTATTCCCTTCACAAAGCTGGCCTCCATGGACAGGTGGCAAAAAAGAAGTCATTACTGAAAAAGATGCACCTAAAAGCTTGCATGGAGTTTGCAAAAAAGCATCTTAATGATGCTGCAGGCATGTGGAGAAAAGTTTTGTGGTCAAAAGAGACAAACATTGAACTTTTTGGTCTAAATTCAAAGTGTTTCATCTGGTGCAAGCCGAACGCTGCACATCACCCAGTCAACACTATCCCTACTGTCAAGCATGGTGGTATAAGCCTGGTGTTGGCTTCGTGGTTAGGGTGGCGGCTTGGGATCCTAGGATCCTGAGTTCAAGCCCCATTGGCTGCTGAATTAATACACCAGGGGGTTGACTCAGTCTGTCATCCTTCTGAGGTTGGCAAAATGAGTACCAACTTGCTGGTCAGACATGAATCTGAAACTGGGTCAGAGATTCACATTTTAGCAGGACAATGATCTGAAGTACAAAGCTAAAGCCACACCGGAGTAGCTGAATAAGAAGGAAATAAATGTTCTTGAGTGGCTCAGTCAAAGTCTTGACTTGAACCCATTTAACATTTATGGCGAGACTTAAAGATTGCAGTCCATCGACGATCCCCATCAAACTTGGCAGAAGTAAAACAATTTTCAAGTGAAGAATGGGCAAAGATTTCAGCATCTCACTGTGCAAGGTTGGTGGAGACCGACCCCAAAAGACCCAGCAATCATTGCTGCAAAAGGTGCTTCTACCAAGTCCTGACATGTTGGGCTGAATACTTTTGCAACGAGTGAATTTTGATTTGTACATGTTTTTTGCAAGTATTCCTGGCATGTAACTCCTTTCAATTATAACAATGTTTTGTTTGATCTCCACAGTTATGAATAAAAAAAGTTCATTTGGAAAAAATGTCTCTGCATAATTCGTAATTCATCTAAATGTGACATTATTGGTCGGGGTTGAATACTTTTACAGGCCACTGTATTTACATATATGGATGGATAGATTGATAGAAAATAATAATAGGATTTACATCGGATATTTTGCCTCTGGAAACAAGGCACTGAAAGAAAGAGAAATTGTGAGAAAGAGAGAAAGAAAGTGGGGGAGGGGTGAAAGAGCAAATGGAGGTGCTGCCTTTGAGACGTTCAATCCACATTACACTTTTAAAAGAAAAATTCCAACAGCACTGCCATCCTCGCAGAACTCTCTCAGGAGATCCTTCATCGTAGTTTTTTTTTGTTTTTTTTTAATCACTCTGCGACCTCACCGGCAACACCCTCCATGACTGGTTAAGGTCCTGGACAAGACCGAGCCCGTATGGCCTCACGATCTCCAGGGTTAGCCAAGGCTCATGGAATACTGAGGGCTTGGATAGAGAAGGAATGATATAGGAGAATATTTTGCTGCAGCGATCATTTTTGACAAGTTACAGGTTATAGAGAGAGAGACACCGAAACAGCATTGAGCCAACCACTACTCTGCAGATTATGGTCCTGGTTTATGAGCGCAGATAAATCTCTTCACACACACAAACTCGGGAATCCACCAACATTCTTCTTCTCGATATCAACCTGCATGAGCACGTCTCTGTGACATCATTTGGACACTTGTGTATAACCCGAAAATCCATACTCCCAACAGAAACCCGGCAGCTCGGAGCCGAAGCCGCATACGCAGCATTGGGGGTCAGTAGGGAGAGGGTGCAAGTTTTGAAAATGGTTTGGCCGGTGGTGTTAGAGATGGACAGGTTAAGAGGGAGAGCAGAAACCAAAGCAGATTCATGTTTCTAAGTCCACAATCTGCAGGCGTTATCCCACCTGTAATGAATCCATACCATTCCAAATGGTTCATTGTGAACGTAGACGGAGCATCGAGTGAGGAGAAAGAGGAAGCGATGGCTGCAATAGCCACTAGAAAAGTTGATATGGAGATGGATAGATAGATAGGTAGGTAGATACAAAGAAAGATACATACATACATACATATATACATACATGAGCCAACTGCCACATTGATACTCTGTGTTGTATCACCAATACCTCTGCATGTCCCATTTCCATCTCTCCAACAAAAAAAATTCCAAAGTGTTTTACCAGGTTTGCTGCAGTTAATGTCAACTAAGCCCACTCAGCCAAGGTATGACACTGAGGCAAGTACTCATCCAAAATCCGATTGGACAAAAAATGTCTTGATCAGTGTGATCAATGCATGCATGGAGTGACCATGCAAATAAGCCTGGTGTTGGCTCAGTGGTTAGGGTGGTGGCTTTGGATCAGTCTTTGAAACATGGTTTAGGCCGGTTGTGGTGTAGAGATGGACAGAGTATAAGAGGGAGAGCAGAAACCAAAGAGATTCACATGTGTTTTCTAAGCTCGCAATCTGCAGGCGTTGATGCCCGACCTGTAATGAAATTCCATAGCCATGTCAAATGTTCATCTGCCTGAAGCGAGACGGGAGGCATCGGGGAGTGAAGGGAGAAAGAGGAACCGATGGCTGCTAATAGCACTAGAAAAGTTGATAAATGCCGAGATGGTATAGATTATGATGTAGGTAGGTAGACTACATCGGAAGCAAGGACAAGATGGACATACATACATTACACATATACTAGTAGCATTACATGATTGGCCAGACGTGCGTTGCACGGATGCATAACTCGGTGGTGACCGTCCGCATTGTTGGAATTGTTGTAATACGAACATATTCAGGTATCTCTAAGTAGATCACGCGTTCGCTGTGACATGTGCCGCCCGATTGTGTGCGTCGAGCTCTCTTCCACAATCCAAACATATTCCAAAGTGTTTTACCAGGTTTGCTGCAGTTAATGTCAACTAAGCCACTCAGCAAGGTATGACACTGAGGCAAGTACTCATCCAAAATCCGATTGGACAAAAAATGTCTTGATCAGTGTGATCAATGCATGCATGGAGTGACCATGCAAATAAGCCTGGTGTTGGCTCAGTGGTTAGGGTGGTGGCTTTGGATCCTAGGGTCTTGAGTTCAAGCCCCGTCAGCCCGCTGAATTAATACACCAAGGGGTTGACTCAGCCTGTAATCCTTCCGAGGTCGGCGAAATGAGTACCAGTTCCAGTGTGTGTACTGGTAGAGGGGCACTGCATCAGCGACACAGACGCCTTCAAGAAATGATAGCTACCCTGGCAGCTAAGCTGCCATACGACCACCACCACACCATGCAAATAACAGTATTCTGCATCCTCAAAAAATGGATTGTTTTTGTGGAAAATGAGTAAGTTGCACATTTTTGAAGTCTAATGACAAGGTCTATGACATTTTTTGAAACACCAATTGGGTCTCTGAAACAATGACAAGATCCAACGAAATAGTGCAATACATGAGAAATGGCAGGGAACCCAATGTAATCATCAAAAGTGGTAAGTAGCAGATGGGAGAGGAAATATTAAGGCTGCCATTCAGTCAAGGGATGCTTACTGGATTACAAATGATGAAACATGCAGGTTTTGTGGATATTGTGCATCCTTGCTTTATGTTAGCATAAGTATATAATATAAAAAACATGGCGATAAAAAAAAAAACATTTTCCTTAAAATATGTAATTTAGCAGTCGCTGATGGGATCTTGCATCATACAAATCCTTCCTTGGCACACCTAACACCTGACTACATAGAAAGCTTTCATTACAGCCTGATGGAGTACTGCTCTCCCCTCTGGGCTGTGCTCCTGCTCCCACCTTTCTGGCTTCACGCTGTGGAACAAGGCATTTTGAGATTATTGGAATCTCCCACAATGAAGCTGAGACTATGGGCCTATCACTTTCCCATCAAGGACAGGTTGGTGATCTTTCTGTCTTCCACCACCTCCTTTCTGGTCTTATACCTTTGCTCTTTCCATGCTTTGCACACATGGTCCAGGAGGTGCACACGGTCCACCATCAACCTCCCCCCCCAATACGTGTAGGCTCCTGGTGAAACTCCAACTCCAAAATCACTGCCCACCTCCACTCATTTGTTCATCTTTTTTAACACCTGTGGAAGCCAACTTCCACATTTCG
>CM068962.1:36848871-36859928 GCA_035128595.1 Eptatretus atami | reverse complement strand
CCAGGGTCTTGAGTTCAAGCCCCGTCAGCCGCTGAATTAATACACCAAGGGGTTGACTCAGCCTGTAATCCTTCCGAGGTCGGCGAAATGAGTACCAGTTCCAGTGTGTGTACTGGTAGAGGGGCACTGCATCAGCGACACAGTCGCGCTTCAAGAAATGATAGCTACCCTGGCAGCTAAGCTGCCATACGACCACCACCACACCATGCAATAACAGTATTCTGCATCCTCAAAAAATGGATTGTTTGTGGGAAATGAGTAAGTTGCACATTTTTGAAGTCTAATGACAAGGTCTATGACATTTTTTGAACACCAATTGGGTCTCTGAAACAATGACAAGATCAACGAAATAGTGCAATACATGAGAATGGCAGGGAACCAATGTAATTATCAAAAAGTGGTAGTAGAGATGGAGAAGCACATTCTCTTCACTCCCATTCTTCCCTCAAGTTTTGAAAACAGCTGTTCACCACCATCTCAGATCATCCCCCATCCAAAACCATGATATTTTTTACCTATGTTAACTCCCCACCTCCACCTCCTTCTAAATTTCCAGTTTTTACTTCCTGAGAGTTTGCTTCTGTATCTATCTTGTCCATCCCATGTGTTCTCCCCTACCCCTCATCCCTCCCCAAACGCATTATTTGTCCTAGACTCCCTCTATTTTAATCCTTCAACCCTGTTGGTATTTCCCCATTCTTTCTATTATTCCTTTTGTTCTGTTGCTTTCTGATCCGTTCAGTATTCTAGCCTCTTCCATGAGCCTTGACTGTGTACAAAAAAACAGTTATGCACGGAGAAAAGCTCCTTGTGAAAAATGAAAAAAATGACAATATGTAAATGAAGCATTATGTTGGGCACGTCATTTCATTTGGGTGCCAAACATTATTTTAAAATGGAAAAAGATATCACGAATTAATCGTAAAAAAAAATCAACAAAATAATAATTTTTTGCAATACTATAACAAGAAAAAGAAACAAGACATCAACAAGACAAAACAATAAACAATATAATAACACCAGAGTAGTTGTCTTAAAAATTAAAACTAATTGCCCACTGAATTTAGCAAAAATAACCGCAACACAAATATATTTATGCTCTTTTAAAACTCAGTCGCACATCTTAAATCAGCACTACATGGATGTCTCTGCTCTTCAAGACAAATCCACACATAAGGTAAAGTGTTAGAATTCCTTGCCTCATGATTATCATAATAGTAACATTATATATTTTTAAAGGTTAATTTAAATATGAAGTCGAGAACATATGAGGTGTGTTTAAATATGATGGTCTCATAATTCATAAATCCCAAATTCATGAATGAATCCTGACAATTGCAAACGTTATTTAAGTGGTGTTTACCACGTCAATTGACATGTATCCATGGCATAGATTAGGCATGGTGTGTCATTGTACACTGGAAAATGACTTCTTCATCTTGAATGCACAATACACTATCATCAAGTTTTTGTATTTGAGTTGGCAAACTCCTGTGGATATTAATTGCCAGCTGATGCAGTGTGTGGCGAGTCAACCACCGATGTTCAAAACGGTTAGAGTTGGATGCAGAAGTTTAAAGAAGGATGTAAAAGCAGCGAAACTGAGCATCATTCCAGATAACACCGAGCAAACCCTTCACTGAATAACATTCAGTGGGGTGGTAATATTGGTGATGAGCAATCGCATAATAACAGTGGACGAAATCATCATGACCACAGACACATCAAATGGTTCTGTGTATATGATTTTGCACACTGATCACAAAATGTCAAATGTTTCTGCACGCTGGGGGCTGGAGATACTCACATATGACCAAAAGCTATACAATTATCCTTGTCTTAGAACATGGTGACAAGGACTGTAGCAAGTGGAGGACAGTTTGTGAACACCATTGTGACTATGTATGAAACATGGATGCCCTTCTTTAACCCAGAAAACAAAAGGCAGTCGACATAGTGGAAGTATTCAGACTCACAAACAAAAAATGAATTTTGTGCACAGGCATCAGCCAAAGAAGATTATGGTGATCATATTTTGGGATGCTCGTGGCATTATTCTCACCAATTTTGTTCCAAAAGGGACAAGTGTTATGGGTAATATTAAGCATGTGAACCGGTAACATTAAGCGTGTGAGCTGTTGCAAAAACTGTCTGTCAGCCATGCAGAAGAAACGTGTGTAACTTGCACAGTCAGGGATTCGCTTCCACCAGGAGAAAGCCCCCACCATATGGGGCCACTCAGGTGCAAGAATTGTTCAAAGAGCAGCAAAATGAAGTGATCGCACATCCACCACCTTCATAAAACCATGCTCACAGTGACTTTTGGTTATTTCCAAAAATAAAAGATAGCTTTCACAGTCGCAACTTCTCCTTCAGATCTTGGGTTGGCATCAGTGACTTATCTGGAAGCTCTACATAACCCTGAAAAAAGCTTTGCTTTAACATTCACATCATGGATGGACAGGTGCCAAAAGTGTACAGCACTCCTCAGAGACTATTTTGAGAAGCGAAGTGTGAGGGTGTGTCGTTTTTTAATTCTTACATGTTTTTTGAAATCAATTAGAAGACCTTCATATTTTAATGGACATCCAATTATACAACAGCAATGCTTTGCATGATCGTACTTTTGGCATATTTTTACATTGTCTGTTGTCCACCTCAGATTTGCTTGAAGTTATAATCTATAGTACAAAGCAGAAATGGTCTGCTTGGTTTTTTTTCTAACTCCGCTTCTAATTTTTGGCCAATTTTACCTTAAGTTGGCAGGCATATCTAGGGCTCATTGGGAGTGTCCTAATGCGGTTGGCAACACTATCTGATCATTGTGGGGGGGGGAGAATATGCTCTTCATGAAGGTAAAACTTTCATGTGAACATTATTAAATTTTCATAACAAAAAGTTTCAGGTACTTGATTGATTTGATGTAATTTACAATAACCTTTTCCTCAAATCTCTGTGTAATATCAAGTAGAGTCATCAAATGCAAACTATGCCATTCATGAATAAATGGGATGAAGGGTTCCAATCTTCAAAACTGTCACTGTCTTCACTTCCTTCTCATCAGTCAACAGCATTCTCTATTTCTTCAGGAATATGCCACTTTCCTCGACATTACATCAGAAAAGGTCATCCACGACAAGGTCTTCATCACACAGCTTGATGGTGTACTGCTCTCCACTCTGGTCTGGCTCCCTGCCTCACACTTGCTCAGCTTGACACCATGGAAACCAAGGCCTTTGGATTAGTGGAATCTCCCATTATGAGTATATGGGTTTATCACTTCGCCATCGCAGACAGGTCCACTGGTCTCTCTGTCTTCTACCACCTACTCTTTGTGTGTTGCACCCTCTGCTATTTCGATGCTTTGTCCCCCCCCCCCCCCCCCCAAGATTCTGCAAGGCATACATGTTCCACCAACCCCTTCTGGTGAAACTACCTAAAATCCGGATCACTGCTCACCTCCATTACTTGGCACTTCTCTTTTTTCCACACGGTGGCCAGCTTCCACATTCTCTTAATATCATTCTTCCCTCCAGGTCTTCAAGACAGCTGTTCACGACCATCTCAGGCCATCCCCCATCACAACCATATCTTTATATCCCCATTAACCCACTCGAAGCCCCCACTCTTTCTGGGTTTCTGGTTTTTTCCTTCTACTTCCATGAATGCGTTTGCGACTGTATCCATCTGTTCATCCACTGTGTCCTCCCCTTGCTCTCATTCTTCCCCACATCCCTATTTCTCCAAATCTCTCTTCTATTTTGTCCCTCAGTCCTGCTGTTGGTATGTCCCCCCTCTCTTTCTTCTGTTCTTTTTGTTCTGCTGGTATTCTCATTCATTCTGTGTTCTCACTCCTCCAGAGCCTCGACACTGGAACAAAAAAGCTCTGAGGAACGTGCAACAAGAATTGCCATAGTTTTTATTTTTCATATGGACAAAGTTGTGTGCGTACTCCTACCATACTGTTGTAATATTCTCCAGATATAATCAATTTATCCACAAAATAGTTGTGCAAAAATAACTTCTGAATGAAATTTTGGGATCTGATCATTTATATCATGATCATATCACATCGCTTGGAGCCATGATGATTAGATGTTACCAGCTTTTGAATAATGTTCACTTTCACTCACTGCTGGCCCCCTCTATAATGTCGTCCAAATATATTTTTCACCCCTGCTAGCAAATGGCGGTGTTATGTTACAGATAGGTAATAACTTTGGACACAAGTGAGTACCAGAAGACATGTGAACCACGATGTACATTTCCATGCCATGCTACGGTCTTGTGATGATTGCAGACAAGCAATATCAAATAGACAAAGATCATGTAATGTCATCTGAGAAAAACTACGATAAAGAAATAATTTTACAAGGAGAGAAGTTAGCCAAGCATTGGGAGAGGACCAGTGAAGGAAATATAAATTTCCTGCTATGATGTTTTGTATTTTTATTATTTATCTTCAATACTCCCATGAGGAAACATTTACCGACATTACTGCATGACGTGCTGGTGGTGCCCACCACCTTGGCATTGAAGGAAGTGCTCAACGAGAGCCACCTGATGGACGAGCATTGTAATGTGAATAAAGGCATTTTTGTATGATTTGCAAAATCGTTTTTCATATTTAAGCATTTTAAAAAAATAATCCCCCAGCCCTGAAGGTAACTTCCATTGGCATATTCGCTCAAGGACGGGGGGGACTGCCGGCTCTCCCCACACTATGGTGGGCCTACCTATCGCTTTAACGGCTCAACATTGCTATTCTTGCTTGTCCTGCACTTTTTCAACCTCTTCGTCTCTTCCCCCCAGTTCCCTTGGTGGTTTACTTGTATGTGCTCCCAATCCAGGCAAACCCATCCCTTGTTTTACCTTGAAATTCCAAAATCGAAGCTTTGCCCCAACCCACCTGCCACCCCTTCCGATTCCACCCTAATTTTATCTCGGTGTGTAAAATTCACCTCCTTCAAGGTTGTTTCAAACCTGTCCTCCACCACCCATGAATCTGTCTTTTTTGTTGTTTGGTCAAACCCCCCCAAAACCCCAGAGCAAACCAACGTACGATCTATTTTCCCAAGGGTTTTTGTTTGCAAACTTTCGTTTGTGCTTAGCATTTCGAACAAGAACAAACAAAGACCTGGTACTCTCGGTTCCCCGTGTTTTGGGGACGGTACCGGGAATAGATCCTTGTGTAACATGAAAGCTTAAATCTTGAACGCGTTTTTTTCCAAAATCGTTTGGACCAGGGACACCAAAGTTTGCTGAGATGGTTTCCATGGCAAACACAATCCCAAAGCCAAATTTCCCACGGCCGGTGATCTAATCGGTTGACCGATATAGCACAAAAGAACAATGATCTGCAAAGACGAAAAGGTAAGTGTTCAAACGTTTTTTGGAAAAAATTGCCGCCCTTTGTCACCCAAGCCAGTTGCAGAGAGCCGCCCGTCCTCCGGCCGAGGCCCGTCCTCCCACCGAAGGGCCCGCCCTTCCCCACCGAACCCCGTTCCTCCAACCGAGCCCGTCTCCACCGCAAAAAGCTCGTCCCTCAGCGAGCCCTCCTTCCACCCGAGCCCCCGTCTCGCCAAGCCCGTCCTTCCACCTGAAGCCCGTTCCCTCCCGGCCCGAGCCCGTCCTCCACCGAGCCCCCGTTCTCCGCCGAGGCCCGTTCCCTCAACCGAAGGGCCCGTTCTCCTCCGCCAAGCCCCCGGTCCGTCCCGCCGAAGCCCCGTCCTTCCCACCGAAGCTGTCCTCAAAAGGCCGAGCCCCGTGCCTCCCCACAGAGCCCGTTCTCCGCCAAAGCCGCGTTCCGTCCCACCGAGGGCCCGCCCTCCACCCGAGCCCGTTCCTTCCAACCGAAGGCCCTGTCCTCCCGCCGAATGGGCTCGCCTCCACTGAGGTTTTTCTGTTTCTTCCCCCCACCCCGAAAGCTCGTTTCTCTTTTGCCGAGCCAGTCCCTCCCACCGGGAGGGCCCCGTCTCTCCTTTTGAGCCCGTCTCCGCCCGAGCCCGGCCTCCGCCGAGCATCGGTCTTTCCGCCGGAGCCCGTCCCTCCCCACCGAACTCCGTTTGCCTCCCCACCGAGGGCTCGTCCGCCACCGAGCCCGTTCTCCCACCGAGCCTCATCCTCACCGAGCCCGGTCCCTCCTGCCGGAGGTCCATCTCCACCGGAAGGCCTCGTCCTTCCACCCGACCCCCTTCCCTTTCCCCACGAGCTTCGTTCCGCCACCGAGGCCTCGTCCTCCCCGAGCCAGTCCCTTCCCACCGAGCCCGTTCTCCCACCGAGCTCGTCCTCCCCACCGACCCGCGTTCCGCCCGGAGGCCCGTCTTCCCCACCGAAGCCCGTCTCCGGCCGAAAGCTCTCCTCCACCGAAAGGGGCCCGTCTCCGCCGAGCTCGTCCTCCCACCGAGGCCCCGTTCTTTCCCACCGAGCTCGTCCTTCCGCCGAGCCCAGTCCTCCACGAAAAGCCCCCGTTCATCCACCCAAAGCTCGTCCTCAGCCAAGGCCCAGGTCCTCCACCCGAAGGGCCCGTCTCCCGCCGAGGCTCGTTCCTCTTGCCGAAGCCATCCCTCCCACCGAAGTCCGTCTCCGCCGAGCCCGTCCTCCACCCGGAAGCTCGTGCCTCGCCGAAGGCCCGTCCTCCCACCGAGCCCGTCTTCCGTCGAAAGGCCCGTCCTTTCAACCGAGCATTCCCGTCCTCAAAGCCGAAGCCAGTCATCCACCGACCCGTCCCTTCCACCGAAAGCCCCGTTCCTCCGCGAAGGGGCTCGTTCCTCCAACTGAGGTCCCGTCTCCACCGAGGCTCGTCCTCCCCAGCGAGGCTCGTTTTCCCTTATCCCACCGGACCCAAATCCTCCCACCGAGCTCGTTCCCCTCCGCGAGCTCATTCTTCCACCGAGGCTCGTCCCTCCCACCGGAGCTCGCCTCCCCGAGCCCGTCCTCCACCGAGGCCCGTCTCCGCCGAGCCCGTATCCTTCCACCCGAGCTCGTCCTCTTTGCCGAAGCCAGTCCTCCACCCCCAAGTCCGTCTCCGCCGAGGGCCCCGGCTCTCACGCACTCGATCCTCAGGCACGCAGGTCCAAGTACCCTCCAGCGAGTCACCGTCCTCCGAACCGAGGCACCGCGCTTCTCCCCACCGGAAGCCCAGAAAGTCCTCCCCACCAGAAGCCCGACCTTAACGCCCGAGGGCTCGCGTCCCCTATCCCACCGGAAAGTCCGCGGTCATCAACCTACAGGAGCTCGTCCCTCTGCCCCGACAACCGGAGCCCCGGTGTCTCCACCGAGCTCGGTCCTCCCGCCGAGGCCCAGTTGTTCATCCTTCCACCCGAGAGCCCCGTCTCCCACCGCAAGCTCGGGTCGCCTCAGCCAAAGGGGCCCAGGTCGCCTGCCACACACACGCTGGACCAGAACGGCTGTGTCCGTATGCATGTGCCCTGTTCGTGCCAGGCAGCATGGGGCAATTGACAGCAACAACCACACATGATTTCTTTCAAGTACGCCCACTATTTACAATGTTGAGGAATCTATAAAGTAGTTCGAGTCCCATACAACGATAAGCACATCGCAAAAAGTCTGTACTGCAACATTGTAAATCAATTAGTCAACAAGAAAAAGAGCAATCAGAGATTGCAGGACCCTCAACCAGGGCTTCTTCAGTGGTGTATTTCTATAGGTTTCAGGGTAAATCCAAATGACTGCCAACCATGGACCTATATCATATTTTCATATGTGTGAACCTTGTTGTTCCTCATGAAAAGTGGCATACGTGTAAAGTTTCACCTCGATCTGTTTCAGCCACTTTCAGAGAATAAGTTTTTTGAAGTGAAAAACAAAGAATAGTGGCTGCCAAATCACGTGACCGATTTGGACGCATGATTTTTTTTTTCTATGACCATTTGTATCCCAGGATGACCGCTTAAAATTTTTTCAAACTGATCGGATTGGCGTTCTAGCATACTCTACCAGTCAAAAGTTTTAGAACACCCCATTTTTCAGTTTTTACTGAAATTAAGGCAGGTTGAAGTCCAGGTTGAATAACCTGAAATTGGTACCAAAGCTAAAGCGGATTAAACTGCCAGAGGTTAAAAAAAGGTTAGGTTACCAAGAACAAGGCTGCAAAAATAATGGTAAATTCAGAGTTGTTAAAAAGACCCTTTAGGGGAAACAAGTAATGGGTTAGAACTGCAGCTGGTTCTGCAGCAATGAGTAAAATTAAGCATGAAAGTTGATGCAAACAGTTCCTTGACAGGTCCCCCAACTTTTGTTGATAGTTACCAAAACCCTCTGTCTGTGAATTAAAAACAGTGTTGCGAGGCAGACTGTGTTGCTACACCCTCTGGGTTGAAGCATTTGACAATATTGCCACTGCAGGAAGTAAGGTCGTAATATTGCTATTTCATAGTGGCGTAGAGAGAAAATTCAGGGACAAATATTTGAAACACTTAGTATAGCTAAGAACAAGAGACAGATAGGGGTTATCCAAAATTGAATGCTAGTAAAGTATTGTCTTTCAAAAAATGAACTGAGCACATCTGCAACGCGATCTACAGGCTGTCCTATTGCTCGAGAAATATTAGTGCCATGAAAGGACAATGTTACCAATATCTATAGTTTGGTCATTTGAGTAACAGCTCTCCCTCCACGATCGAAAAGAACAGCTTGTGGAAACTTGGAAGTAAATTCTGACAGAAGAGGTCTCGACTCGAGGGATGTCACCAAATGGGGCCCAAATCTACATATCTTCAGTCACACCAAAAACCAAGTTTCCTGCAGACTGGTCAAATCAGCATATGCTTGAATCACAAGCTTGAGTGGTAGCCACTCCTCACAGTCGACAGCAGGAGAGCTATCAAAGGCACAGGTCATAACATTGTCGGAGGTCTAGGTAAGGACATGCAGAAGTCTCAGGTTTTTTACAACTTTGCTAGCCAAATTTGCACCTTGAGTGAAAAGACTTCGTAGTGGTTTTGTACTGACTAGATATGTTTTATCAAACAAGGTTCGTGTAAAGAGAAGACTTTCAGTGCAAGTATAAAATATTTAGAAAGCTCTCTAGTTCGCATTTGAATATTGGGCTTGGTTTTCCAATTTATAGTAAAGAAACAATAGAGGCGCTCTTGCCTGTGCGCGGTATGAGACGTTCAAGCAACCGCGCCCACGTGTTAGTCATGGCTGATATCATCTGGAGGAAGGTCTTCTGACCTCTCATGTATTACTCAATATCTCATCTGTGAACCCATCTTCGGTCATCACGAGCAGTGGGCATCTATCTCTCGTACATCGTGATTGTAGGTCTATAAACAAGAAGTATGGTAATGTGAGACCATACAAGGAAGATGTGTGACTACCAACACTGTCAATTCACCCAAATCTGTTTTTCCCAAACTTGGTAGCAGAGGAAAGCTGTGAATGATCTGTGCTCTTTTGTCTGAGGTACCCAGAATGTCATTGCGTCGACTTTTGGGCACTATGAAAGGTAGAACTAGTCAACACATGCTTGTATCTACTAACTTAGACAAGGATGTGCACTTCCACTAGCTTTATTTTCAAGCCCACTTCTGGCACATACCCTACCTGACATGGAAGGATAACAGGACACCTAGATTGGGTCAGGGTCGTGTGTGTGCCTAGCATGAGTCCCACATAACATCTGTCACAGTAACGAGCCCTAATTAACATCGTCCCTAGGCTGTGTCAGCAGATCGTATCTCGGCTCAGAAGAATAGATGACAGAAAGGAACTAAGACGGGCAACAGGCCTGTTCAAGTATTCTATGAAAGCGCAGCACTATCTCCAGACTTAAACCCCATAGGAGTTTGGATTTTGTCGGGATGTAACTGAGATCATCAGATAAGGGTGTACATAGCAGCCCTTGTTCTTGCACTCGTTGTAAAGAGCTAGAGCAGCATAAGCCAAATTATGGTAAGAGGAGCCAAACGCTACGCTGGGATAATCTTCTGCAACAAGTGAATGGCGTAAAAATGAAAACTTATGTTCCATCCTTCACAAATTATTGTGGCGAGAACCGCTGCCAGAAGCATTATTCGATGGACAAACCAATAATGGATTTCATTGGAGAAGAACTGTCCCATCACGAGTCAGGCATGGTGTGGGCTGTTAATCTGCGTAAAAGGTGGCTCTTTTCGTGGCATGGACGTGTAGAGAGAATTCTAAGATTGGACAAATTTTGTTCAACCAAAACAAGACTACCCATTGATTGTGATTTTTTAATCGCAATTGTTTATTGCTCTATGCTTAATTTCAGAGGTGCATTTAGAAAGCATTAAAGACTGCCTTAAATTTCGTAAAGACTGGAAACATAAACTGTAGATCTCGGGGTGTTCTAAAACTTAGAACTGAGGTGTTTTTAATTGAGAAACCGAAAGTTTATTTACGAGGAGTGGCTATAGTTGTATGTAAGAGTGAAGAGTCCGTGGAGTAGATATATAATATTATATTAGCACAGCAACCAGGCAAAGCCTGTTTGTATATTACTTAGTGGTTATATAGTAGGTGTTAGGCTTTGAGTAGATCCTAGGTCCCTGAGTTCATAGCCCCGCTTGGCTGCTTAATTAAATAATACACCAGGAGGTGTGATACTCAGCCTGTGTCATTACCTTCCAAGTCGCGTATAACCAAAATGACATCCTAGGTGTACTGAAGGGGGACACAATTGCATCAGCGGCCATATCCGTGATATACCTACGTTCCCAAACCAATTGATGCATAACCAAGCATACCACAGTTGCAATCCCTCAGAGATAGAGGAAGAAGAGAGAGAGATAGAGATGGAGATGTGCAGTAAGACGAGTTACCAGGCGTTTGCGAGTCGGAGAATAGAGAGAGAGACGAGAGAGGAGATGAGAGAGGAGAGAAGAGAGAGAGAGAGAGATATATAGAAGAGAAAAGAGCCGGCAAGGCAATTCAATCATTCGCACACGTGGTGCACATTCAAAACGTCACTATGAGGATTGCCACTCCAAGCATTATCAATATGATACCCAGATGCCTACCAAACTTATTGCCGTGTCATCAGAGAAAAATATAAATGAATATCCGCG
>CM068962.1:36829232-36840863 GCA_035128595.1 Eptatretus atami | reverse complement strand
GTAAGAAAGCCATTGCTAAGGTGGCAAAATAAGAAAAAGAGGCTTGCCTGGGCGATGAAGCACCGCCAGTGGACTACTGAACACTGGAGGAAGGTCTTCTGGACCAATGAATCAAAATTTGAAATCTTCGGTTCATCACGCAGGGTTTTTGCACACCGTCGAGTAGGCAAAAGGTTGGTTCCTCAGTGTGTGACACCAACTGTCAAACATGGAGGAGGAAGCGTGATGATCTGTGGCTTCCAGAGTCGGCGACTTGCACAGAGTGATGGCACCTGAACCAAAGGGTACCACAGCATTTTAGCGCCATGCAATACCCTCTGGTCTGCACCTAGTTGGTCAGGGGTTCGTCCTACAGCAAGATAACGACCCAAAACATCGCTCCAGGCTTTGTCAGAACTACCTCAGAAGAAAAGAACAAGACGGAAGGCTTCAAATCATGGAATGGCCAGCACAGTCTCCAGACTTAAACCCATAAGAGTGGTTTGGGATGAACTGGACAGAAGGGTGAAAGCAAAGCAACTATAAGTGCAACGCATTTGTAGGAATTTCTGCAACGTGATGGGAAGAACTTTCCGAACAATATATTATTTTCCATTGGAGAAAGAATGCCACGAGTATGTTTGGCTGTTATATCTGCAAAGGTGGCTACTTTGATGAGTGAAAAATTTAGATTAAATTTTGTTCAACAAACGATTCCATGATTTATTTTTAATCTGCAATTGTTTATTTGCTCTATGCTTTAATTTCAGAGTTCATTAAAACATTAAACTGCTTAAATTTCAGTAAAAACTGGAAAAATGTGGGTGTTCTAAACTTTAGACGTGTGATATATATATATATATATATATATATATATATATATATATTATATATATATATATATATATTATATATATATATATCCTGTGTCGTAAGAGGTGACCAGGGTTGCGTCAGAAGGGCATCCGGCGTAAAACCTGTGCCAAATCATTATGCGGATCATAACGGATGATCCGCTGTGCGACCCTAACGGAGCAGCCGAAAAGAAGAAGAAGATAGATATAAATATATACAATAATATACATATATACACACAATACATATACAGTGGGAGAAACAAGAATTTGATACACTGCCGATTTGCAGGTTTTCCCACTTACAAAGCAAGTAGAGGTCTGTAATTTTTTTATCATAGTACAGTTCAACTGTGAAAGACGGAATCTAAAACAAAATCCTGAAAATCACATTGTATGATTTTAAATAATTAATTTGCATTTATTGCATGAAATAAGTATTTGAACATCAGAAAAACAGAACTTAATATTTGGTACAGAAACCTTTGTTTGCAATTACAGAGATCAGACCTTTCCTGTAGTTCTTAACAGGTTTGCACAGACTGCAGCAGGGATTTTGGCCCACTCCTCCATACAGATCTTTTCCAGATCCTTCAGGTTCGGGGCTGTCGCTGGCAACACAGACTTTCAGCTCCCTCAAAGATTTTCTATTGGGTTCAGGTCTGGAGACTGGCTAGGCCACTCCAGGACCTTGAGATGCTTCTTACGGAGCCACTCCTTAGTTCCCTGGCTGTGTGTTTCGGTCGTTGTCATGCTGGAAGATTCCCAGCCACGCCCATCTTCAATGCTCTTGTTGAGGGAAGGAGGTTGTTGGCCAAGATCTCGCGATATATGGCCCCATCCATCCCCCCTCAATACGGTGCAGTCGTCCTGTCCCCTTTGCAGAAAAGCATCCCCAAAGAATGATGTTTCCACCCCATGCTTCATGGTTGGGATGGTGTTCTTGGGTTGTACCATCCTTCTTCTCCTCCAAACATGGCGAGTGGAGTTCAAACCAAAAAGCTCTATTTTGGTCTCATCAGACCACATGACCTTCTCCCATTCCTCTGGATCATCCAGATGTCATTGGCAAACTTCAGACGGGCCTGGACATGCGCTGGCTTGAGCAGAGGGACCTTGCGGCACTGCAGGATTTAATCCATGACGCGTAGTGTGTTACTTATGGTTTTCTTTGATACTGTGGTCCAGCTCTCTTCAGGTCATTGACCAGGTCCTGCCGTTGTATTCTGGGCTGATCCCTCACTTTTCTCATGACATTGAGGCTCCACGAGGTGAATCTTGCATAGAGCCCCAGACCGAGGGAGATTGACTGTTATCTTGAATTCTTTCCATTTTCTAATAATTGCGCCAACAGTTGTTGCCTTCTCACCAGCTGCTTGCCTATTGTCCTGTAGCCCATCCAGCCTTGTGCAAGTCTACAATTTTGTCCCTGATGTCCTCAGACAGCCTCTGGTCTTGCCATTGTGGAGAGGTTGGAGTCTGATTGATTGAGTGTGGACAGCTGTCTTTTATGCAGATAACGAGTTCAAACAGGTGCAGTTAATACAGGTAATGAGTGGAGAATGGGAGCGCTTCTTAAGACAAACTATCAGGTCTGTGAGAGCCAGAATTATTACTGGTTGGTAGGTGATCAAATACTTATTTCATGCAATAAAATGCAAATTAATTATTTAAAAATCATACAATGTGATTTTCAGGATTTTTGTTTTAGATTGTCTTTCACAGTTGAAGTGTACCTATGATAAAAATTACAGACCTCTACATGCTTTGTAAGTGGAAAACTGCAAATCGGCAGTGTATCAAATTCTTGTTCTCCCACTGTACATATACATATATATAATTATATATATATATATATATATATATATATATATAATAAGATGTTTGGTATGAGAGAACTTTAATATGGATACAAAGAAACACGACATAATAGTGACCGAAGCTTTTTGTGCTGCACTCTTCAGGGTAAAAATCGCAGCGAGTGAAGGAGGAAGTGAGGGGCGCGTGCTTTCCATGCAAGTCTCAATAAGGTAGACACTGATTGTTCAACCGTATAAAGTCACGGTTAATCCGAATGCTCATTGGTCGGCTTATAATCTTCACCTCGAGCTCCCATTGGCTGGAGCAGAGTTCGTCGATGATTGACGTTTGCAACTGCATCCTGGAGAGAGGGGGGATGGGTTTCCCTCAGGTCCATTCACCATTTGTTACCGGACTTCCTTGATCGTTCCATGCTGAAAGAGACACAGAGATCGTACAAATTCCTTTTGACGACATAATATTGGATCGGTGGTAAGGATGAAGGTTGTTTCATCATATACATATATGAAGGTATACATATACATATATATACATGTATAAACATATATATATATATAAACTATATATATACAGTACATATATATATATAAATATATATATATATATATATATATATAGTGGGGAGAACAAGTATTTGATACACTGCCGATTTTGCAGGTTTTCCCACTTACAAAGCACCGAGAGGTCTGTAATTTTTTAGCATAGGTACACTTCAACTGTGAAAGACGGAATCTAAAACAAAAATCCTGAAAACCACATTGTATGATTTTAAAATAATAATTTGCATTTTATTGCATGAAATAAGTATTTGATACATCAGAAAAACAAACTTAATATTTGGTACAGAAACCTTTGTTTGCAATTACAGAGATCAGACGTTTCCTGTAGTTCTTAACCAGGTTTGCACAGACTAGAGCAGGGATTTTGGCCCACTCCTCCATACAGATCTTCTCCAGATCCTTCAGGTTTCGGGCTGTCACTGGGCAACACAGACTTTCAGCTCCTCCAAAGATTTTCTAATGGGTTCATGTCTGGAGACTGGCTAGGCCACTCCAGGAACCTTGAGATGCTTCTTACGGAGCCACTCCTTAGTTGCCCCTGGCGTGTTTCGGGTCGTTGTCATGCTGGAAGACCCAGCCACCCCCATCTTCAATGTCTTGTTGAGGGAAGGAGGTTGTTGGCCAAGATCTCGCGATACATGGCCCCATCCATCCTCCCTCAATACGGTGCAGTCGTCCTGTCCCCTTTGCAGAAAAGCATCCCCAAAGAATGATTTCCACCTCCATGCTTCACGGTTGGGATGGTGTTCTTGGGGTTGTACTCATCCTTCTTCTTCCTCCAAACACGGCGAGTGGAGTTTAAACCAAAAGCACTATTTTGGTCTCATCAGACCACATGACCTTCTTCCATTCCTCCTCTGGATCATCCAGATGGTCATTGGCAAACTTCAGACGGGCCTGGACATGCGCTGGCTTGAGCAGGGACCTTGCGTGCGCTGCAGGATTTTAATCCATGATGGCGTAGTGTGTTACTTATGGTTTTCTTTGATACTTGGTCCCAGCTCTCTTCAGTCATTGACCAGTCTTGCCGTGTAGTTCTGGGTTGATCCTCACCTTTCTCATGATCATTGAGGCTCCACGAGGTGAGATCTTGCATGGACCCCAGACCGAGGGAGAATGACTGTTATCTTGAACTTCTTCCATTTTCTAATAATTGCGCCAACAGTTGTTGCCTTCTCACCAAGCTGCTTGCCTATTGTCCTGTAGCCCATCCCAGCCTGTGCAAGTCTACAATTTTGCCCTGATGTCCTTAGACAGCTCTCTGGTCTTGCCCATTGTGGAGAGGTTGGAGTCTGATTGATTGAGTGTGGACAGCTGTCTTTTATGCAGATAACAAGTTCAAACAGGTGCAGTAATACAGGTAATGAGTGGAGAATGGGAGGGCTTCTTAAAGACAAAACTAACAGGTCTGTGAGAGCCGGAATTCTTACTGGTTGGTAGGTGATCAAATACTTATTTCATGCAATAAAATGCAAATTAATTATTTAAAAATCATACAATGTGATTTTCAGGATTTTTTTTTAGATTCCGTCTTTCACAGTTGAAGTGTACCTATGATAAAATTACAGACCTCTACGTGCTTTGTAAGTGGGAAAACTTGCAAAATCGGCAGTGTATCAAATACTTGTTCTCCCCACTGTATATATACAGAACATGTGTGTGTATATAATAATAATATATATATATATATATATATATATATATATATAATATATAATATATAATATATATATATGTATATACTAGATATCAGACCTGTCGCTTCGCTGATGGAAATACCCAATCTTTGCTGTGATGGATAATCAACAGAGCAAGAGGAAAAAGGATTCCTCGGAGTGCGGGGATAACCAGTGTCACAAGTTGGCATTTGCAGTTTCAGTATGCGCCCAAGTACCCATAAAAAAAGAAATTAAAATATTTTTGCATCACAAACTTTCCCAGGAGTTCCCTGAATGTCATTGGATTCATTGAAATCCGTTCATCTGTTCTCAAGTTATTACACGACAAACAGACAGACATGTCTCCTTCTATAATATAAACACAACCATTTATCCCTCTCCATACAAAGATGTTTTATCCACCACGTTGATTCCAAATCTTAACGAATCCAAACCATACTGAAATATCAGCTGTATTTTTGTTCTTATCCTTTTCTCACCTGTGTTGCAAGTGGTGATGATGATGCATTAAAAAGCAGTGTATAATTGCAAATGGTGTTTAATAGGGCAATATTAAAATGGCATTGTTGAAAAAAAAGTATTGAGTATAGCAAGCGTTTTCTGAATCTAATCGATATGAGAAACGGGATTGAATTGGACTCAGCATTATTATAAGTGAATCAGAAGATGAAGGAGGAACAATGAGAAACGGGATTGAATAAGTGAAGAAGAAGATGAAGGGGCAGGAGTTTCTGATTTAATGTAAAATGTTTCAAGAAAAAGTATTGAATATAGCAAGTGTTTTCTGCATCAAATCTATGCGGTAAATACACCTTTGTTGGGCATCAGATATGAAACTTCTCAAAATTCTGTGTTTGGATCAAGTTCAAGCGATTATGACTGAAATGTTAACGGACTCACTCACTCACTCATTCATTCACTGACTTACCTATGGACACTGCTTGATTGCATAAGCTCACCGATCCGAAAGTCCAGGTGAACTTAAAATGATTCCTGGGAGATCCTGCCCTCTGTGCCGAGATAACCAGTGTCGCAAGTTGGTGGTTGCAGTTTCGCCACGTGTGCCCATGTACCCATAAAAAAAAATTAATAATAATAAAAAATTGTCACAAACCTTCCTGGGAGTTCCTTAATCCACTGTAGTTCGATTTATTGAAATCCTTTAATTCGTTCTCAAGTTATAAACACAAACAGACAGACAGACCAGGCTCCTTTTATAATAATAATATATATACTGTATTATATATTATATATATAATAATATATAAATAAAATACATATATATTTGACAAAGGAAGACCCAACATCTCTCAACTGTGATTGTAGGGAATAATCAAATAACCAATTAGCTCTCACCTAATCATTTAAACCCAGGTGGTTCGGATTATCTAAATAAATTGACTCCTTCCATGCTCTTCTAGCCAAACAAGCTGCATAAGAACCATGAAAGGCTACCCAAGGTAAGTCCTTTGCTGTTTCAAACCCTTCCCAAAGTTCCTCCACAGCTGTAAAGATGTTCACAAATAGTACACACATGAGAATCCCAATGCGACACACCCCCTCGCTGCTGGACTGGTTTCATCGCTTGTTGACGAATCATCAGCGACAGCACAGACAAATGCATACCAATGAGGCTCCCTTTGGGAGGAGAGTTAGCAGAGACAAAATGTTATGCTTTATGAACACACATGCACACACACACACACACACACACCTATAGTCCTATACACACACAGGCACTTCCAGGTATTTAAGTCATAGATGCGTTCCTGGAAAACATCATTTAAATGGAACTTCAAAATCACATTGATTTTTAAGATGTATTCAAGGGGAAATGCATTCCTGACAGAAAAAAAAATTGAATGGAAATTTTTCAAAGTTGCTTTGCTCACCCGAATCCTCCCCGTTATATTAATTGTTTATTCTTTCTTTTAAGTCGATTTTTAATTTAATATATTTTGCCTTCCTAACTCCGGAGATTCTCAACAGAGAACCTAGGCGCGGCCGCCTTCGCGTCGATACCACTGGTTAATTATATTTTCCTTGCGCTGAATTAAATTATTTCCGTTGCACTCAATGAAACCAGCTCAAGGAAGCTGGCTAATTTTGGCACATTCCTAAATCTTTTGTTCACTCAATATAGTTCTCCGAACAGAAGAAAAAGTTAAGTTTAATGCCTGGCAATTTCACATTTGATTGTGTATATATGAAGAATGAGGGACCATAGCCTTGCATGCTTAAAGTAAATAAGTATACAGATTACCAATTGCCGTAGATAAAATTATGCACCCAGAAATGCCAAAGCAATGTCCGAATTGGACAAATGAACACTTTTTTTTGGAGTTGGAGCTGCTTCTAAGATCAATCCTGGAGCTTAAATTTTGTAATTCAACTTAGTTTAAGAGATTCTCGAGGTTATGGCATGGGTGGCAATGAAATAAAGCCACAAACTCTGCTACCCCTGGGTGTTTATAAGCATTGCAAAGTACCCATCAATTCATAGCTATGATGAACAGGCATTCGATAATGAGTGAGGAAAGTGAAAAAAAAACTTTATCGTGAAGAAATAATTATGGCTTGTTCCAAATCAAGGTAAGGTTGAGCAGGCCAAAAAACATGGTGGCTTCTGACCCCAGTTAGGTAACCCAGGATACGACTTGACACCCCAGAGAGCGAAGTGGCCAATGAGTG
This sequence comes from Eptatretus atami, assembly GCA_035128595.1. Lineage (NCBI taxonomy): Eukaryota > Metazoa > Chordata > Myxini > Myxiniformes > Myxinidae > Eptatretus > Eptatretus atami. The sequence continues at coordinate 36,833,279 of CM068962.1, read as the reverse complement.
CCTGATAAAGGATATAATTAAACAAGGCTGTTAATTATCTTCAAAAGGGGTGTTTTAATTAACCCAAACACCCAATTTTCACTCTATGCACTTCCTTGCAGTTTCTAATAGGATGCAGTCACAAAGTTCTAGGCTGCAGATTTCATGTTTTGGTATCAAGGTGGAGACATAGTGGACACACACCACACACATTTATTGTATATATTATATATATATATAATATAATATATATATATATATATATATATATATTATAATATATATATATAATACACACTACATAGTGTGGCGGTTCTGGAAACGCATCCCTCCAACACAACAGCACAACATACAGTGGTCCCCAGTCAGATTATTTCATTAATGTACGTCAGATAGTCCCTCCTTCTTGTCTAGTGGGTCGAACGGGACAGTGCGTTGTGTAAATCTCATAGTTAGGTCTGATTAAACTCTGAACCTCATTCCTATTCTTTTCTCTTGTCCTGAGGTAAATCCAAGCAAGGGGTCCTCGCATGAGCCAGCAGGCGCTACGCTTGGACACCCATCCGTAAAAACCACAGACCGCGTAAGAATGCGTCCTCACAGAAGACCAAGGGCAGCAGTAGAAGCCAAACAAAACACCAGCACCCCACGGAGCGCGTGCCCACACAGCGACGATCCCCCACACACTGTTAAAGTGAGCAGAAGCATAACCAACACACAAATGCTAACAACATACAGTACGCACGCGGCGCATTCTTCTTCAATCCACTTATATCTATGCTCTTTCCTTCAATTCATGGCGCGGATCGGTTGGCACCGTGCACCCCACCGCCTCTGATAACCAGCGAACACGCATGCTCGATGACGGGTGACCCGCAACGCTGACCACGCTGGACAATGGCGGCTCGCGCGCAAGCCAGTGATACTTTATCATCGTACGAACGGGCCACAAATCTTTGTAACACAACAATCTTTTGTCAGGTCTGTGCATGGGGTTACAATAACGTCTTACCGTCGGTCTTCGCTCACCACGCCGTCCACAAATGCCTCCCGCGGACGGCAGACATCCTTCTGCACCTCCGCCTCGATGCAGCTGCTACCAGGCAGAGGCATGCTATGTGGCCGGATCGCTCGGGCCGCGTGGTGTACCACGGAGCAGGAACTTTGACCAGCGCCAATCACGGGTCGCCGGGACGCGGCATGGGGTTCAGTGCCACGCGATTCATATCACGGAGTTCGGTGCAAGGCGATTCATATCACGGGGTTCAGTGCAAGGCGATTCATACCATGGGGTTCAGAGCGAGACGATTCCGCAGCTTGGAACCATCTTGCCGGAAGTGGAGTGGAGCCGCTTCCGGCCATCACGGCCGAGCCGAGGAGTGGCTGGGGCCAATCCGAGTGCCCGATTTGGGTGACGACATCGCTTTGGGTCGTCGCCCCTGCCCCGCACCACGGGGTCTATAAAAGGATGGGTTGTGGAGCCGCTAGTGTCATTCCTGCCCATCGTTCCTGCTGCCGCTCCTGTCTGCTCGTTCCTGACTGCTCGTCCTGGCCTAGGATTGACAACCGACACATTCGCCCGGTGGCTCTGCCCTTATTCACCAATTCGCCTGCTGACTCCGCCTTATTCACTGCCTCGTCGCCTCTCTCCACCTTCTGGCTTTTGACTCCGCCTCTCTCCACCCACTGCCTTTTGACTCCGCCTCTCTCCACCCACTGCCTTTTGACTCTGCCTTTCTCCACCCAAGTCCTTTCCTTCATGCCTGACGGTCGCATCTCATTCTCTGGACCGACGCTAGCTGCACGAAGCAAGAGACGATGCGCCAGCTGTCAGGGAGGTATCGCCCAGCAGAGCATCCCACCAAAACGTACCGGTTGTGCAGTCGGGTAATCGTGCAAGATATTGAGAGACCGTTAGCCTCATCTCCTCTCCTACTTTTTCTCTTCATTAACTCCTCTTCATCGAGGTGTGTGTGTGTGTGTGTGTGTATGTGTGGGTGTGTGATTGTGTGTGTGTGTGTCGTGTGGTGTGCCTGGCGCCACTGTCCTCGCTTAAGTTAAGATTGCACAAGAATTATGTCGGGATAACTCTGCTCTGTGTCTGCTTTTGTAATTGCTTGTATTATTGCCGCATCTTTCATATTTTCTTCCTATCTCTGCTTACACACCACAATAAAAGCTGTATTCACTGTGTACATATCTTTCCTCACCTGCCTATTAATAAATCCTTCAGAGAAATGTTTCCAGCTCGTTTTTGTCTTTTTTTCATTGATCCAGCATGGTCTGTTCCTAATCTAGCTGGGACTTTATTCCCAACGATCCGTTCCTTTTAACCGGTATGTCCTTGGCAGTGTCGCTTGGCTGCATCTGATCGCGTAAAGTGATCCGGTCAGACATGGTGTACCGAGGGCGTGTCCCCCGGTAATTAGATCACGTGGTTATTTTTAGGTACCGGATTAACATAGACGGAGGACCCCAGTCACGTGGTTGAGTTATTGAAACCGACCCGCCGTGTCATGGAATTATCCATGTGCAATGGCCTGCAATTCCGGGGAGCTTGGTGGGAACTGAGATAGTTCCTCCCCCCCATTATATATATATATATATATATATATATATATATATATATATATATATATATATATATATATCACTCAAATGCCATGCAGGGGTTATTGAAGAAGTCTGCAGTGTTATAAGGAAGTACAAGAAAACTAGAACGGCACTCAGTGGAGCGCATACATATATATAATATATATATATATATATATATTATATATATATATATATATACATACATATATACACATGGGTGAAAACATAACGTCTGTCTATCTTCGGTGGCAGAGGTAAAAATATAAGGGCAATTGCTTATCTAAAAGTTTAAAAATACATCACAGAGGAAGCAGATAAATTAACTTCAAGTTGTAAAAGGATTACGTTTAAAAATAATATTCATTAATATCATTCTTGTTTTAATCGCAGGTCATGTACCAACTGATCATTTCTCAAACTACAATGAAAATCGAATTATTACATCAGTTCTGGAGGTGATTGATGCATGATTAATTGCCAAGGTGTGGTTGGCACCGAGTTTCCTGAATAATATTTGCACTGTCCAAAATTATATGCAGAATTCAGAAAACACTGAGGGTGATACATCAAAAGAGTCATAATGGTTTCATCACAGAGAGAAGGGTTAGTCTGCGAAGGCCAAAGCTGACGATAAAGTGAGGATAATCTGAAATTATCCAAAATATGACCCTGCAAAATTTGATGTCCCTTTTGTTTCAAAGACGATATGTCGAAACAAGTGCAAGTCATGTTGAGATGTTGGTTTATCGGAGTGGAACAGCATATTGTGGTAAGAGAGGAGCAGGTTTGAGTGATGGAAGGAGAGGTGGCTGTTGAGGAAAGAGGAAAGATAATGGTCTGTGCGACATACTAAGATCTTCTCTCAATTCAGGCATTCCCATTGTCTGTAGCTTCGCTCAATGAGAGGAAAAACCCACACGGGCACGAATCATTTGAGAATCCCTTGTTTTGCAGACATTAAGTGCACAACTTGAACAATGTCCCACAATGGCTCTGATTGACACACTGAACTCCAACATAAACAATGTATGGGATTAATGAATGGCATCTGCTGTATGGCACTACTTTACAAACAGGTATGCATCAATTTGGTCGTCACTCAGTAATATATCAGCCTACACATCTAAAATCATGGATAATCAGATCAAGAAATGCAGGTGTCGTGTGATGGTCCAAGAAGCCATTCTTAATGAGTTACCTACACCACGCATGGTGGCTGCTCGCACCTCGGCACCCCTGCCGCTCTACGCCCCAACCCCCGACACCACCACATGTCCCGGAACTTTACCAGAGTCTCCAAGCTGTCCAAGCTTTCCATGCTGGGCTTTCTCTCCGAGAGCGGGTTCAACCCAATCTGCAGAGACTCCCGAAGCTCCTCGAGAGACGAAGTACGCTTGCGGCAGTGCTTGGACCCAGTGTGGTCGACGGGCTTGTTCGAGCTGGGGACAAACGTGATCAGAATGAGATAGAAAA
>CM068962.1:36739678-36773320 GCA_035128595.1 Eptatretus atami | reverse complement strand
AATCAGTCTCCTATTTTGGGCTTTTGGGTTGAGTCAGAGAGTTTTTTCCCATTCATTTGTATGGGAGGGAGCGAAATCAGGTCTCCTATTTTGGCGCTTTTTTGCGACCTGAGAAGAAAGTTTTCCCTTTTCCCCATTTTCATTTGAATGGCTGCCTTAGGAAGCCCCATTTATTTCCTCTACTTACATTATATATATATATATATATATATATATATATAGTATACATATTCACATATATATATATATATATATATATATATATATATATATTATATATATTATTATATATATATATATACAGGGTTGTCCCAAAAAAAAATGTTAATCACCATTTTGGCTCCTTCATAACTCATTGAATTTTTCATTTATTTTCAGGATTTCATATGACCCTAATAATTGGCAGGAGTACGGGACTACGTTTTGAAGAAAGAAAATTTATCATAAAAGTGCTACTGGAAGCACGAAAAACATCATGGAAGTGCAAGACAATTTAGAAAGACATTTCAACAAAGATCCACCAACGTGAATGCACCATTGCTCGCATCCGAGCATAAGTTTGAAACAGATGGACACTTGCATGCCGTCCATAAGGAGCCGTTCAGGAAGACCATCGCCGTCATCAACCACCCCCGCCAAAGAAAAATCAATTGCTGGAAACCCTCCACCGATCCCCACGGAAATCTGTTACGACAAATGGCTCGCTGAGACAGGGAATCCCAAAATTCAAGCGAAAACCATTCCGCATTTTTGAAGCCGAAATTAAATTGGAAAAGCTACATTTCCAAACATTTAACTCCAATGCGTCCGCGTTTATCGTTGTTGTGTTTGGGAACGTGATGGTCGTTCAGCTTTGAACATTTTTGTAAACATGCATTTTTACCATTTATACAAATTTAACCATATAACTTGTTTCTAAGTAATAACAACGCATTTATATCATTAAAGGAACGAGTACATTTTTTACTGGGACGCCCTGTATATATATATATATATATTATATATATATATATATATATATATATATATATATATATATATATATATATATATATATATATATATATACAATATTACCGGCGTAGTGGCGTGCGCCTGTAATCCGGCTACCTCGGAGGCTTGGGTTGAGTATCCTTTTGGAGGAACGGGAGCTCTTGCGCTGGGCCACGCTATGAGAGGGCGTAGGCAGCCCGGATCATGGGCAAAACCCCCAATCCTTATACCCTGTGTCGTTAAGAAGGCGACCAGGGTTGCGTCAGGAAGGGCATCTTGGCGTAAAACCTATTGCCAAATCAGTATGCGCGATCATAAGGGATGATCGCATGTGCGTGACACCCCTAAACGGGAGCCGAGCACGGAGATGATCACAACAACATTACATATATACATTATATATGATATATATTATATACATATATACAGCATATATATATAATATATATATATACGCTTATACATATACACGCTATATATCTTATATACTGTATATATATAATCATATACATAAATATATACATATAATATATGTATATTGCTTAGCGGGCAGCGGCGGTTCGCGTGTAGCAAAGACAACTAGCGTGGGGAAAGAGCTACGGTTACGATTCCACCCAGAACTCTCCGGATATTATAGCGCTCTCACTCACGGATAATTCCCTGACGCGGCCGTGCTCCTTAACTGGACCAGTGGAGCCAATACTCACCGCAGTACTCAGAGTTCCTCCCGCCCTTTGGTGAATGTGCCCGTTACCTATAACACGCGGTTTAACCACCGGGGAACCAACGCCCTACGGTACGCCTTGTCCGAACGAGAGTCGGAATCTCCTTCGGATCGGATGCAGCCGAGCGCACTGCAAGGACGTACCGGCTAGAAGGAACGGATTGTTGGAATAAAGACCCGGCTAAAAACTTAGATTCGAACCATGCTGGCCATGATTAGTCAGCGGATTAGCTCAACATATCAAACCGATTGTTCATTTTTTGATAAAAGCACTAAAATTGGCACAAACATAGCATATTATATACTAAACAATTCAGATATGGAGGCACTTGAAATTTTACCTCTGTCGCGGGCAGGCAGCCATTTTCCAAAATGGTGGCCATATGCATTTGCAATATAGATATGCCCTCTTAAGATGTCCACTTTATGATTCTAAAAAGTCGTTTAAAAGGTGTAAGTTGTCATACTATTGCACCAGAATAATCAAAGCAAGGGTTACATAAAAAATATAATTGGCCGCCATTTTTCAAAATGACCGCCATTTTACGAAAATGGTGGCGATTTATTGAAAATTCAGTGCTAAACTCAATACATTACAAATGAATTTAATAGCGACCACAATCAACCAAATAATGTTACATGTCTTTGCAGCAGTATGGTCGGTGGTGGTGCGATGGTGGATTGTGAACAGAGTGGCGGTTGCAGTAATAGGTGACCCGATAGCACATAATAGCGACTAAGACACTTAATTAATCATGATCGAAAGGTTCAAACTTGTGGACACATGTGCATCGCCTGCATTATCAACAGCCCAGCTCATTACAAACTCGGATCTTGTGTTATATGCCCAGGAGCAAACAATGGAGTCGCTTCGATGCCCGCCATTGTCAAAATGGTCAGACATTGGAAGAGGGTAAAGTCACTTGCTGATAACCTGTCAAATTCAATGAACTAAGACAGTTACCAAGAACATTGCAGTCGGACAGAATAGATAGTGGTTCTGTATTGAAGCTGCTATGTTGCCAACGAGGCTAAGTGCATCACACATGGCATGCTCCACTACAACAGTACAATTTGCGAAGGGAAGAGAAATAGAACGATGCCAAGTGTTGCAGCTACGTCGAGTGGAATGGTGATACTCCATGCAAACGACTAGATCGCGTCCTGATAGCACAGAAAACAACTATTGCAAGCGAGCCTTCATGCTTCTTCTGTGGACATTTGGCTTGGAATGATGGCCTTCATGAGGCTTCAACATTTCTGATTGACCGCAATGTACGGGCAATGCAGCAGTTGCTGAGGATACTGCAGCTATTGGCCAGGCTCAGTATGGGTGACATGTGGCATTGGAAGCCAAATACCATACGAAGGTTTGCTGGGCCCTATACAATCGCGCAAGAAAGGTCAAGACAGATGCACAGCAAGGACAGATAGCGAACGTGTAATTTCCGGAATCGCCTTTTGGTGAATTTGTGATGCTACATCGAAGAAACTCGCCTGGGAATCAGGAACTGCACCAGTCTTAAGCTTGCTGATCTGGCACATCTCTACATGTCAAGAATGAAACAGTTGGGAGTTGCACACGACAAAGAAGTAAATACCCACATGACTGAAGCAAAGACTCTTGGCCCAGTTCCCAGACATGCGTGCTCAGAGTAAGGGGAGAGATGTTGTGCTGTATTTGATGAAGATATCGGTGCTTGCATTAGGCAAAGCCTGTTGATGGGACATGATAGTGACACTGTTCACCTGCATGTGCTGCACACATTGTACGTCAACACATGTTCGAAGACTCAGTGCCTTCAATGGGCATTTGATGAAAGATGCCAGGAGAACTCGTGCCAAACCTTTTGCTTGCCTTAGTAAGCATGGTGCTGGAGGGGCCCAGCATCAAGGACCAAAGCCTGGTCTTCGACACCAGCAACACTGGCTATTGCTCAGCTTCTGAAATATAACTGTGTCAAGTACAAGTGAACCCAGAAAAACACTACTTCATCAGTCAGACACGATACCTCTGAGGAAACACGTCTTCCAACATACCTTGGCTAGATGTTCGTTCACTTGTGCAGTGTAATCGAGAACTGGGCAAACCTTTTGATGAGAGCAAAGACTTGTCCTTGATACCAAAGAAATTGCAGACCCTTCGTTATTGAAGACAGTCTGTACCTGCCAATAATCTAGGCAAGAAACAGTTTGATCAATTCACAAAGAACGTTCTCCTAGACAGGACCAAGTCAATCGATGATGTACTTCACCGTAATAAGCTAACACTTTTAGGCACCCCTATAGACAAAGCACCTAAGGAAAGCAACAGTTTTCCTCCTGAAGAGTGACATGGAATATTTTCTCGGTTGTATATCGGCTGTCAGACTCGCGGATGGAAATCTTGATGAATTATTTTGACACGAGAACCAAGGATGCCCACCAGCACTCTCTGAGGCAGGGAGACTTCACCTAGCACCGAGAGTGACTTTTGACGTGTCTGGAAGGCCTTTCGAATGCGCAATCAGAAGCTCCTAGTGTCACCAATATAGTATTAGGACTAGCAAAGTACCCGCCCATGGGCGGGACAGTTATCTGTTGCATGGCGTTGGTCCCGTCTCGATCGGATGAAATTGAGAAATTGACGTTATCCGGTGACCTTGACCCGCTGACCTTTGACCTTGATCCCCTTATGTCCGTCCCAAGGATCACATATGCCAAGTTTCATTCTCTTTCTATCCAACGGTTTGCCGTCTATAAAGACAAACAAACATGAAAAATTGACGTTAGTCAATTTTCTGACGTCATAACTCGAAAACCGGAAGTCGGAAGTGAATGTTGTCAATCAACTGTGTCATTTAATTTGATTATCTGTCGAATGGCGTTGTCCCGGTCTCGATCGATGGAAATTGAGAAATTGAAGTTACCGGTGACCTTGACCCCTTGACCCGTGACTTTGACCTTGAACTTGACCACCCCCCCCCCCCCCCCCCCCCCCCCCCCCATGTCCGTTCTCATGTCCCAAGGATCACTCATGCCAAGTTTCATCTCATTTCCATTCCAACGTTCAGCCACCTAAAAGGACGAACAAAACAAACAAACAAACAAATAAAAAATATAAAACCAATGTCACCCTTAGGGTGACCCGTATCTTGCCAAAAGTGACCACGTGTGACTTCTTTAAGGTCACACTGAGGTGAACAGAAGCTGCTATCCACCAGGAGCGACTCCTTGAGGAATATCTGCCTACGAGAGATTCCGATGAGAATCTTCTACAGAGTAACCATGAAAATATTGTTTTGCCTCATAACGTCACCAAATGACGTCTAATGTCTCAAGCTTGACATATCTAGAAAGCACTCATCGAGGTGTTCAATTTGAGGGTACTACACGATATGGTTCCTAAAACTTGAAAATTGACCTTGGGTCAAATATGTTTGACCTCAGCGCTAACCATGAAGGTCAAGGCCAATCGCCACCAAAAACTAATCAGCTGAGCGCCAGACCATATACTACATTCCCATAAAGTTTGGAGACGATTCGATTAAAATTACTCAAAAAATAAGGGTTTCGTCGACTCCCCTGATTTGCGACAAAGTGACCTTGACCTTTGACCTTGACCCAAAATTTATGCGCTGAAAGGGACCTCTATAGGCCTCTGATATGCGAAGTTACAAAAATTCCATGATAACTGTGCCTCTGCAGAGTGATTTATACGTGATTACAGACAAAAAAAAAAAAAATATATGAAGGTCAAGGCCAATCGCGCCACCAAAAATTAATCAGCTGAGCCGCCAGACCATGAACTATATTCCCATGAAGTTTGAAGATGATCCGATCAAAATTACTCAAAAAATAAGGTTTCGTCGACTCCCTGATTTGCGACAAAGTGACCTTGACCTTTGACCTTGACCTTCAAAATTTTGTGCGCTGAAGGACCTCTATAGGCCTCTGATATGCGAAGTTACAAAAATTTCCAATGATAACTGTGCTCTGCAGAATTTTTTATACGTGATTACAGACAAAAAAAAAATAAAAAAAATAAAAAAAAACATACAAGCTGACTAACAATATCTGCAAAAACTTCGTTTTGGCAAGATAACAAACAAACAAACACACATACATACAAACATATTCTATTTTTTAGTATAGTAGATGGAGCAGCCATCATTCAAATGCTGAAGCCAGGAACTGCAAAGACATTTCTTGAATATGCCAGTCAGGTGTTCAATCCCATACATCTTAGGACAGCTTCAACATGCATCACGTCTCGATTTGGTCTGGGAACAGCTACTGTATGTAATCGATTCTCTAAAGCACCAACCAGGGCAAAACGTGGAAAGGGGGTTCGCAGACGTGTGTTGAGTCTGCACCCATACCAAAAAACTGCAGGACTTCTTGCGTGTGGGATATCAATAAGACAGAACTGTTCAGTTTCCTGTCAAAATAACTCATCCATTCATTTTGATACTGAAAACAAGGAGCTGCGTACTCACAGATGGGGACCGGGTACTCTGTTGTGCCACCACAACAGGACATTGACTCCACTTGCACCATGCAACCATGAAGAGGCAGACAGTCGAATGTTGCTGCATGTAGCACATGCTGCAAAGACGGACATTCACCAGATACTAAGTATGTACTGTGACGCCGATGTTTGGTGTTGGCTTGTGATGGTAGCTCATACACTACGAGATAAAGATGAACTGTGGCTAGCTTTTGGAACAGGAAAGAGTTTTCGCTACATACCAACCCACAAATTGCAGCCTGTCTGGGTTCCAGAGAAATCACATGCGCTCCCAATGTTCCATGCCCTAACAGGGTGTGATACGGTGTCAGCCTTTGTTGGACATGGAAAGAAAACTGCGATGGGCTACTTGGAACTCACTGCCGGAGCTCACTGATGCACTTTTGCGACTGGCACGTGCTCCCAGTGGGATCTCAGAACAAATCATGAGTGTCATTGAGAGGTTCGTCATACTCCTCTTTGATCGAACAAGTACTTGCACTGATGTTCACAAGGCTAGGAAGAAGCTGTTTGCCAAAGAATAACTCTATTAAGCAAATTCCGCCAACACAGGCTGCTCTAGAACAAACATGTTAGAGGGTTGTTTTCCAGGGTGGGCCATATCTGGGGCCAGACACTGCTTGACTGCTTCCACAGCCTGCCACTTCCTTCTCCATGTAGCTGGGTTGGATAAAGACTGATGATCGACTTTATCAACCAAATTGGACGACACTTCCTGAAGCATCCAATACCTGCTATGAGTTGATCTCCTGTGGCTGCAAGAAAGGATGCCGTAACCGCTGCAAGTGCAAAAAGGCTGCACTTAAATGCACAGCTCTCTGCTGGTGTGAAGGAGAAATGTCCAAGAAACTAATATACCAACAGTACGTCAATTTTTACATAAGCTGAACTGTTTTAAAGCAATATGCTCAGATATGATCCCATTTTGTGAACATGGCGGCCATAAATATTCAGGCCAGTACCTGGTTAATATTCTGCATAAGATCATGAGCAATTGGCAGCTCTAAAGTGGCTATTAGACACAAACAAAGACATCTAGTAGGCATTATCTATATAGCTAATGCAGCATGGCGGCCATATTGGAAAATGGCCGCTCTGGCCAACATAGGTACAATTTCAAGTGCCTCCATATCTGAAATTGTTTACTATGTAATTATCTATGTCTGTGCCAATTTTGATGCTTTTATCAAAAATGAACATTTGGTTTGCTAATCCGCTGGACTATGAGGGAAAAGACAAAGGCGAGCTGGGAACATTTTCTTCAACAATTATTTATTTACAATAAGCGAGAAAAGCATGTGGCACAACAAAGTTTATTGGGTATGTAATGCAGGAAAGATGAGAGAGGTTGTGTGCGGCAATTTACAAGCAACTTACAAAGCAGACACAGTGCAGACTTGACGCGAGATTAATAAGCAACAATCACAACAATAAAAGATCTTATACAGGCTTACTTAACGGACAAGCGCCAACACTCTCAGACACACACACAGACAAAGTAAACCCAATTGCTGAAAGGGACTTTTGCAGCCAGGGAGGGAGGAGTTTGAGGTTACAGTTGTCTCGCGTACCTGAGCGTTTCGGGGGGAGGGAGTTGAGCAGTGCCGGATTAAGCCTCGGCTGCCCTAAGGCACATTTTGAAATTTTAGAGAATGGCCTGAAAAATTTAAATTAGATCTCGGGCTCATGCAAATGGACCCCAGACAAAAGATGAACTGATTGAAGAACAAAATATTTAATACAAAAAAAGACAAATATTTAATGTGAAAAGAAAATAGTTTATTTAATCCCTCTATACAATTTGTTGTGTTATGAATATATGCATGACAAAACACGTACAGATTTGGCACTTTGCTTTACAGTTTACGAGACCTTAGATTGCAACCTTGCGCGCGCTTTTACAACTGCAAACTCTTCAATTACGGAACTGAAGTCCAGTTCTCAGAGCAAATCACTTTAAATGCACAAAAGGGCCAACGCACCAAGACGCTGTTGATGCATGGTAGAACGCTTTACATCTTTGATTCTCTTTAGCTGCGAAAATGAGCGTTCTCCTGAACAATTGGTGCCATCAGTTGCTAAGTATATTCGCGAGAGCCACTTCAGTGTTTGGAAAGGCTGCATTAACTCCAGTGGTGTGCAGCAGCGCAAACATATGCTGTGCACACCCTGTTGAGGGGGAACTTGAGGGCAGTTTGTTTTTTATACCAGCAAATGAACTGACGGAACTCTGATGCAAAATCAGTATTCAGATCCTTGTGATACACACTGACAAGCCCCGAAATAGCAGTGTTGATATCCTCGTCGGTCATAGAGTCAAACTCTGTCAGAACGCCAAACCGCTGCAGCACTACAGAATACGCCTCTATGCGTTTCTGCAATGCCACTTCGCAGTTGGTCAATGATGACATAAAATGTATATTAACTTTGAATTTTTGTTGGCCCGTCATTCCTTCTGTGGCATCAGTAGCATTTCCATCATTGTCACGCTTCTTACGCTTGGGCATTCGCCGACTTTCGGATTTGTAAGTGCTGTTGCCGCAGCGATCACATGCTGCATGCTCATAGAAATCAAAATTTTCTCTGCGCGCATGTAAAAACTCATTCAAACTCTTCAGCAGACAAATAGCCAGTGTTAATTCTATGGTGGCACTTTGCAACAACTTGCTGCAGCAGTTTGAAGCGCTGCAAAATATCATTCCAAAGTTCACACATCAGGGCAACTTCTATGGTACCATCTTTTCTGCCAATAATCCGCCTCATTTCGAGTCTCCCTTTCTGATTTTCATCTGCAGAGATCTCTTCGAGAGCACTCTGGAACTGCGGTAACCGTGAAGAGAGCTTCAGTGGCATCAGCTCGGGCAGACCACCGGGTATCCGATGGGTATTTCGGAACAAGGCACCCAGGTTGCTGTTCCACATGGGTCTGCAGGACACCCCAACGGTGCGGTGGATGCCACAAAGAACGCATACAGGTGCTGCAAAAACCCCAAAAATGAAACCGCTTCAATGCAACAATCCACCGCGGACTGACCAACTAGGTTCAAAGAGTGACCTACACAGGAATGTAATCAACCAAATTGTTCTTGTTCTTCAAAAATTTGCTGCATACCATTGTACTTGCCCGACATATTACTAGCATTGTCATACATGTGACCGCGGCAATTGTCAAAGTCGATGTCATGGTCCTTCAAGTATTGGAGAACAGTATCAGCAAGATTCTGACCGTATGACTAGAGATACTAATGAACGTGAGGAAACGCTCGACAGGCTTGTGATCTGTCATGTTGACGTAGCGGAGGATGATAAGTGAGCTGGTCCGTATGGGCAATGTTCTGGTGTGAGTCCACTGAAACGGAGAAATACCGCGACTTCGAAATCTCATCCTTGATGCGACCAAGTACTTGCTTGCCCATCATAGCAATTAATTCTTCGCTGATTGCTTTTGACAAATAAGACGTGTGACCGCGACCCCGATTGGCATGGTAATGGATGTGCTGGACAAAAACGGATCAAACTGGCCAATCAACTCCAAAATGCCCAAGTAATTACCATTGCTGCTGGAGCCAACGATTTCGTTACGCGCCTCGAAACGACTGACCCCTCTCGTAAAGAAAAGTAATTGTGGCAACACAACGTGTCAACACATTTTTCCAATAGCTGCGCTGCTCCAGCATGTTTTGATGCAATTGCTTATCAACTCGACCAGCATCAGCACTCCGCTGACAAAATGTTAGAACTGATTCTATGTGCTTTGGGCTGATTTCATGGGCCTTCAACTACTGAGCCGTTTCTTCCAATCAGTAAATCCAGAGCCAGAAAGCTGTGCACCTCTGTCAGAGGAAAACAGAGTGCATGGAAAACAGAAAACGCAAGCTTTGGCAGGAGAATAAACCAACCAATCACGATCAGCTACCTCCCCATTTGGCAAAACCCGTTTGAAAGCACTGGCATTAAGAAGCGATTCACCCCAGAGTATTCCGCACTTCGTTTCTGGATAACTGTCATCCAAGTTCCGAAAATGGTCAGTGCCCAAGTGATGCACACATGGCGCAGTTTGTCTGTGATGTTACCAAACAACCCGACATCGTTGGGAATCAGTGGAGTCGATACTGAAGCACCTTCGCCCCTAGTGTCACCATCGTCGGCCGGCCTGTCTTCGACAGGATCAACTGCGGGAGATGTTGAAGAGAGTCCTTAGTTGAATCTATATCATCATCACCACCAACACCAGCATCTTTCTCCACCACATGGAAAAACGAGTCAATTTATGAGTCTTCGAGTAGTTGATCCTCCTTATGCTTCTTTTTCTGCAACTCCTGAGCTCGCTCCCAGCCACCTTTGCGTCCTGACATAACGATGGATTGAATCTGCAAATAGAACATCAGATGTACAAGTTTTAAAACCTTTTATTATAAAATACAAACCACATTAAACACTATACAGTGTTTAACTCACCTCCGACCGCGTGTCTAACGGCGACCGTGTCCAGCCAAACGTCGGGATTTTGCCTCTGAAAACGAGTCGCTGGGTAGACCGTGGTACGCTGTGGCCAGCGGAACTAGGGTAGCAAGTGAGATGAAGGCACCGTGGATCATCACGCTGTGGTAAGCGAGAAGAGGGTAGCAAGCGAGGCAAATTTACCTCAGCAGTGAAAAGAGGAAGAGTGGGAAGTGGAATGGTATTATATGGAGGGGAAAAATGATTTGATAACCTAACTAATAGCCCATCGCAACGCCACTCCCTGCTGTCCCCTAGACAAAAGGTTAGGGATCTAACTACACATATATTAATGGAATAACTGACTCAGGACAACTGTATGTTGTATGCATATGGTTCCGAGAACCGTAACAAGATATATATATATATATATACACACACACACACACACATATATATATATATATTACATAAATACATATATATATATATATATATCTATATGTATATATGTACATATATACATATGTATATATTTTCATATAGCATGATATCTCAAAAAGTTGTGGAGAGTTCGGAAGACATTTGGGGATGAGATTGGGAGCGGGTAGGTGACAAGAACAAGCCGATTAGATATTCGTTAAGGTCTGGATCCAGAAAAGACACATGTGGCAGGGACACATGGTTATGATGCTGGGGATGTGGTTATTATGCTGGCGGTGTGGGTAATAGCTGAGGGGCGTGGTTACAGGATGAGTGACCATGGTAACAACGGCGGCTTCGGGGACAAAATGGAAGAAACTTGCACAAATATTAATAGACTTGTGCACGAATGCACAGAGGATGCGAGGGGTTAGTCACCGTTGCGAGTGTTGCGATGAGAGTGTGATTTAATAGGGTTGAGTGACGCAGGGAATCATGGGCGTGGATATGGAAGGACGTGGTTGTAAGGATGAGTGATGGATGATCGCATGTGCTTCATGAGGTTCATGTATTTTGCGTGCTCAAGAAATCGTCACACGCGCTCGCTCGCGCCTGTTACGTATGGGACAATAACACATTTACAGCCTGCCTTTGTCTCCCTGGTGAACCGGGGGAGGCAAAGGCAGGATAAGCGATGTGAAATGTGCTTCGCGCTACGAAGATGGGAGGGTGCTCCGTTCAATGAGGGGTGTCATGTGATTGAGATTGTTGTCTCGTGTGCAGCAAAGTCCTGAACATTGGTCATGGCGTGGGAGATGAGGAATGCTTGTACGCCGTCATCCTCACTCCGTAATTCACGAGTGCAAAATTTGAACAGCCTCGACTGCTCCCGTGGAGACTTTGGCAGTGTGCAGGATGAGTGACATGTACGATCCCGAGACCTATGTGAGCGACCCCTGCACGTAGCACAAGATCCGGAGACCGACATGATTGACTCCTTGCATCCCCGCGGAGAGTCCGGAATAGCTCCAATTGACGTCATAGATACGTCATCGGTCCACGCGACCTCATCCACACAGCCGCGTTGATAGTTCCATGTGAGCAGCGCCGCGAGTCTGAAATGGGAATTTGAATGTGCGAGATTTGAACCAGGTGTCTTCTTTGTCAGGATCTGGAGCCGCCATGATGGTTTTGTGTGAACAGCGCTATATATAAACCACGCCGAGCGATGTGTAGCCGCACAGAGTGCCGTGAGTTTTAAAAGCGATTTTTAAATATGATTTTAAAGTGCGACATTCGAACTGGGTGCTTCCTTTGACGGGTTCTAGAGCCGCAGCGAAAGTACGTAGGTACCCCAGAATGGCTGAGCTAGTAGACTGATAACCCCTCTTGCCGATGGTGCTGCTCACTACTCGCTTTGACGTTGGGTTGAGGCACGGTGAGCCGTGCAATCGATGCGGAAGCGTCGATTTTTCCCCAGAGTTCCCAGCGGCCGATCCATTAGTTTCCAACTTTCAACCGAACCGTGGTTCGTAAAGTTCGCGAAAACAATTATGTTGTACACGTGACTGGGCTGGACGATAAAAGAACGGTGTGGCTCAACGCTACTTCTTGCAGCGCGCCTAGCTTCTCAGGATAGAAATACTCCATGTGGCTAAATCTTTTCGATTTAATGGTAAGTGGAAGAAGACGCCAATCCTTCGGGAAAAGGGTTGGGCTAATGATAAAGGGTGATTCACAATCACTGCCATGACGTGCCTCGACTGTGATGACCAGATCCGGCCTGTTAGTGTGATGTCAAACGTAAACTGGTCAGCCTGGCACAGGGATGCGTCTAACGAGTGCCGTTCTACTGGGCTTTGCCCTCCTTGCCTTTTCCGTAGAAAGTCACCATTTTGCTTCACTGTGCTGGAGTGGAGGCAATTGAGGTTTACAACACATTTGTGTTCAACCCTGCATCAGACAGTAAGGTACTATCAGAGGTGATAAAACAGTTCAATGATTACTGCAACCCTCGGAAGAACCTGGTGTATGAATGGCACAACTTCTGGGAGACCAAACAGCAGGATGGGCAGTCATTTAGCCATTACTTGACGGATCTACGAACGTTGGCCAGATCATGTGAGTTTGTTGAGGTGGATAACATGATTCGGGATAAAATTGTTTTCGGAATGTCAGATCTGCGGATCAAAGAACGTCTTTTATGTGAAAAGGACCTGGACCTTGCCAAAGCTGTGGATATCTGCCGAAACGCTGAGGCAAGCTGCACACAAATACATTCGATGTGCAAGATGCCGCTGGAGGTAAATGAGCTGCGCGGGAAAGTCGTGAGGTTTTGCAGAACGTGGTGCTCTTGATAATGGTGCGGTGTTTACTAGACACGATGCTCGTGGTTGGGAATCCCGCGATAACGCCAATGGTGCTGTGGATCAACAGGATGTTTGCCCTAGATGTGGATACCAGCGGGGAAAGGACCATGACTGCCCTGCCATTGGCAGAGAATGTAACAAATGTGGACGGAAGGGTCATTTTCAAAGAGTATGTAGAGCCAAACCCAGGCAGTCTGTCCACACTATTCGCATGGACACACAAGAGATGGGCGATTCAGTCGACGAAATAGATCGACTGTGCATTGACGGCCTTGATGTGGTAGCACCAGGTGAGAACTGCTATACATGCATATCAATAGAAGGAGCTAAAATGAAGGTCAAACTGGATACTGGCATGCAGACATGTGTTATGCCTTTATCCCTTTTCAAACAAGTTACCAACGAAGCCAGAGGTCCGGGAATCTTCGGTAGCCTTGACTGTATATGGAGGACATGAGGTGACCCACAAAGGCAAGACTGACTTATCTTGCAAAGCAGGCAACAAAGGGGAATTTTGAGTTCTACATTGTTGACACCTCGGCACCTCCGATTCTGGGGTTACAAGCAAGTGCTGCCCTGGATCTTCTTAAACGATGTGCTAATAAGGCCCTATGTAAGTGTATGTTCTGTTCGTGCTCACCACACACCACTCAAGCTAAGCGAAGTGATGCTTGATTATGCAGATGTGTTTGTAGGTTTGGGTAGGTTTGTTTGCCTGTACCACATCTGATTAAAAGATGGAGTTTCTCCAGCTATACAGGTTCCACGGAGAGTACCCCACAGTTTACATGCGTGCCTCAAAGAGAAACTCTCTGACATGGTGGCTCGGGGTGTAATATCTGGGGTTGACGCTCCTACGGATTGGGAACATAATTTGGTTATCGTAGAAAAAAAAAGACAAGTCTTTGAGGTTGTGCCTCAACCCCCAGAAGCTAAATACTGCCGTAAAACACAAGCATCACCAGATGCCAACCACTGATGATGTAATCAGCCAACTGGGAGGGAAAAAGTTTTTCTCAATCTTTGATCAGAAAGATTCAATCTGGCAGGTGGTGCTTGATTTGGGCAGTGCTTTGAAGTGTACTCTCAATACCCCATTCAGGCGTTACTGTTTTAACCGAATGCTATTTGGCCTTTGTTCCGCAAGTGAGGTGCTGCAGAATAGGAATGAATGAGTGTACTTTTGGAGATATTGAAGGTGTACACTCTATCGCTGACGATATGATCATCGTGGGCACTGACGAAGCTCAGCACGATGAGAGAGTGAGGAAACTCAATGACCGGGCCAGAGCTTGTGGAGTGAAATTTAACCGCCAGAATGAATATCCAATAAAGGTATCAGAGGTCAGGTTTATGGGACACGTTGTTTCTGCTGACGGCTTAAAGGCAGACCGGGAAAAGGTCCAAGCAATTGCGAATATGCCAACGCCCACAAGCAAGGCTGAGTTACAGCGTGCACTGGTGTAATCAACTACTTATCGCATTTCATTCCTGACATGCCGGAAATCACAACCCCACTTCGGCATTTGCTCAAGAAAGATTCACATTGGCAATGCCAGACAGAACAGGCAGCGGCATTCAGTAAGCTAAAACAAGCCATATCGTCTGTGCCAGTGCTCAAATTATTTGACTCGTCAAGACCATCTGTTGTGCAAGCTGACACATCATCAACTGGCTTGGGTTGTCTGCTGCAGGATGGCCGGCCAGTCACATATTGTTCTCGTTCACTGTCCACTGCGGAAGAGAACTATGCCCAAATTGAGAAAGACATGTTGGGGGTGATATTCGCCTTGGAGACGTTTCACCACTATGTCTACAGATACAAGACTGAGGTGCAGACCGACCATCAACTTCTCGTGACAATTGTCAAGAAACCATTGCACAGAGCTTCACCAAGGCTTCAGTTGATGCTACTTCGACTTATGCATTATGACGTGTTTGTAAGATATGTTCCTGGGAAGCTGCTGTACATTCCATACACTTTGTCAAGGGCACAGAGCGGCTCTGTCCCGATGTATGACACCGTTTTCGAGGACATGCAGTTGAGGGTGCATCAGCTAATGACCCATCTGCAAGTCAGCCAGAGCAAGCTTGACCTGTTGCGTGGTGCCACTGCGGATGACAACAATTTACAATTACTGGCTGGCTACATTCTGAACGGCTGATCAATGCACCAGACCAACCTTCTTGTGTCCATCAGACCTTTCTGGCATCTCAGGGATGAGCTGCACATGGCAAATGGAATGGTTTTTGTTGGTGAACGTTTGGTAATTCCTGCCACACACCGGTCTGACATTCTGCGGCTAATACACAAAGGCCATTTTGGGCAAGAGAAATGTAAAACCAGGGCAGGTCAAGTGGTCTTTTGGCCAAGTATCAACTCAGATATTCAAAGTCTGCTTGCCAAGTGCTCAACGTGTGCCAAATTCAGGCCAGCTAACATTAAAGAGCCACTTTTGCCACATGATCTTCCTCTGGGGCCATGGCAGAAAGTGGGAGCGGACATTTTCCACTTCGCTGGAAAGCATTTCCTCCTGATTGTGGATTATTTCTCCAAGTATCCTGAGGTCATAAGCATTTGTGGACTCGCTGCAAAACACGTCGTTGAAGCTCTGAAGTCCATGTTCGCCAGACATGGCATCCCCAAGGAATTATTTATGGACAACATGCCATTTGCCAGTCCTGAGCTCAGGAAATTCGCCCAGGAATGGGGGTTCAAGGTTACGACCTCCGGCCCTACATGTCCTCAATCTAATGGACAACCTGAGCGTGCAGTACAGACTATTAAGCAGGGGCTCAGAAAAGCCATTGAGGGTGGCCACAATACCCATTTGATGTTACTATCCTACCAGAACACACCACTGACAGGTCTTCCATACATTCCAGCACAGCTGCTGATGAGCAGGAGGCTCAGAGATCAACTGCCGTGTAGTGACCAGGCTCTGGAACCACAAGTTCCAGTTGATGTTCGGCGTTTGTTGGTGCAGCAACAGCAATATGATAAACATTTCTATGACCGGTGTGCTAAAGAGCCAATGCCATTATTACCGGGGGACAGCATTCGTGGACAGCGTATCAAGACCTGGGAACCAGCGATCATTACAGCTAAACACCAAACACCACGTTCCTATGTCATCAGCACTCCAGAGGGGCATGTGTCCTGGCAAAACAATAAGTATCTCCGCAGCATGGATGAGGCTCCTTCGCCCGATGCTACACTGCCGGAGTAATTTCAACAAGAGGAGACCGTTTTGCTCCCGGAGTCTTATCCGCCAGAAACACAGCAGCACCCTCCAACGCACTGTACTTCACCCACACTCCTGACGTTCTTCTTGCATCACTGGACTTCCAGAGCGTTTCAAAGACTATGTGGTGATTGATGATTGATTTCCAGAGCTAATTTGGATGCTGATGACTTTGTTTTTTTGTTTGTTGTAATTTTCATGCTTCTGAAGTTATATCCATTTAAATGGTGATTCATATGTGCATTGGAGGGGGAAGGATGTTGTGGGTGTTGCTACTAGATCTTGTAGATTTGGCATTACCGGAACTCGATGTCATTTCCCTTCTGGGATTATTTAATTTTTAAAGCCGTTGCTTTGATCCTATGTGCTGGTCCGATCATTACAAGACTTGAATTAAATTATAATGCAATCAGCATCAAGTGATGACAAACTATCATACATATAGTTGGAATATTAGATCACATTATATATACCAGCAGAGTACCCGCCCTATGGGCGATCTTGTTCCAAGCATGCAACGTGTTCTTCTGATGCATACACTTATTTGGGCAGTGCATAGGCAACTGACATCTCTGTATAAATCGGCAAAAAACAAAAACAAAATACTTACTCAGGTTAAGCCGCTGTCACACCTTGACGATTTAGCCAGCGTATGCCGACGTATGAAAAATTTGTCTAAAAGCTGGCACACGTCGAATACGTTATGGGTAAGTTTTGTATACGTTAAGAGCACGCTGGCATACGTCGTAGTACGCCGAGCTCGTCGACAAATTTTAACATGCTCAAAATTTTCCACGTATGCTAGCGTATGACTCACACGTTCTGCATACGCTGGCCATAAGTTGTAGGCACGTTACGCGATCGTTGACACACGTCGACACACGTTACTTGTAAGTTACTCATAAGTTGAAACACGTCGAGGTAATGTTTAGCGTCAGTGTTCCAGACTCCATGGTTTTTTGGGGTTTTTTTTTTTCTTCGGCATGACGGTGATGTTGACACTTCGATTTCTAGTGCGGTTATAAATATATATAATTAATAGGCTGCGCTCAACGATTTAAATCATAACCGCACTAGAAATCGAAGTGTCAACATCACCGTCATGCCGAAGAAAAAAAAATAATAATAAAAACCATGGAGTCTGGAACACTGACGGTTCCTCCTGTGTGAACCCCATTTTTATATACCAATTCCCTAAACGCTGCCAATACGCCATTATAGGTAGCTGTAAGTTAGTAACACGTTCAGTAAGTTCTGTGGTCGTCCGGAAGACGTCAAATACATCTACATACGTCAATATGCATTGGAGATACGTTACACATAGGTTCAAAGCACGTTACTCATAGGTTAGAAATAAGTTTCAGGTACGCTAAACATTACCTCGACGTGTTTCGACTTATGAGTAACTTACAAGTAACGTGTGTCAACGTGTGTCAACGATCGCATAATGTGCCTACAACTTATGGCCAGCGTATGCGGAAGTGTGCGTCATACGCTGGCATACGTCGAAAATTTCAGCATGCTTAAAATTTGTCGACGTACTACGACGTATGCCAGCGTGCTTCAGCGTGTCTTTAACGTATACAAAACTTACCCATAACGTATTCGACGTGTGCCAGCGTATTCGGCAAATTTTCATACGTCGGCATACGCTGGCAAAAACGTCAAGGTGTGACAGCGGCTTGACACTTCGATGTCTAGTGCGGTTATGATTTGAATTGTTGAGCCGCAGCCTTTAATAGGCTACGCCACGTGATCGCGGCGATACGCTGCCGCGCTATGCATAAGTTAGACTATCGTTGGGCATCGGTTGTGAACGCCGACAACATGCTAAGCATTCGTTGTATAAGTTATCTATATGTTATCGAAACGTTCTGTGTACATTACTAATACATTTGCATACGTCCAACTCGTTATAAATACGCCCAAAACTGCAAAAACAATCAATAGTTCAGCGTATGCCAGCGTTTTACATACATTTTGATACGTTGCCATACGCTGGCTAAAACGTCAAGGTGTGACAGCGGCTTTACGTGCATGAAGCAAAAAATACGAACTGCTGATAATTCAAAACACCTCACTGCACTGGAAAACATGGGGACAGGAATACTGCACTATAAATGGTAGAGACTTGTAATACCCTCCCCACCTGGAGGCGGCGCTACATGATACACATTTACATAGAGAATTTGCATCCCCCACTCCTCCTCCCCTCCCCCCCCCCCCCCGAGACCACTGGCAAAGATAGAAACATCCCTATACATTAATTGGGGTCATGTTGATCCTCTATAGCAAGTCTGGATGTAATCAGCGCAGAACTGAAGGAGTAGCGTGACAAACAAACAACCCACAAGCAAATGCACAAACGCACAAACACCAGTCCATTATATATATATATATATATATTATATATATTATATTATAAGTAAGGATGGTATATTTCTCTACATGCATCTCCCTCCTGTAAAGAAAAAATAATCAAAAATCACTTTCACGATTGAAACGGTTTAGTGTGCAATAGAGCCTTGTTACAATGAACAAATGCAGAGCGTGCACTGACCATAGTGTTTAAATTAATTATTCCGAGTCTCACCAAGAACTCACCCCCCACTCCCCAACAAAAATAATAACTAAATCAAGGACATTCTGTCGCGTTCAAGGCGTGTGGCACAGCTTACTGCCATGATGGCATCGCCCCAAAAAAGTATTAATATACTCTCCATTTGTTCATTCGTTAAATATGCAAAGTAAAAAGGGGTATTTGGTACTGGAACAAACTCCACGATTGGTCGTGGCAGAAATCAGGAATTTGGCCACTTACTGACTCCACTTTGAAATACACAATATGTCTTTATCGTTCAGAAGCAACAAAACAAATTATCGTAGATTGTTCCCATAACTAGCTTAAAGTCCATAATAGCACAGCACATTTCTTGTTTTAGTTTCGTGTCAAAGACGAATTGAACAATTTATTGTCAAGTCGAGAATCGAACCCAGACGAGACAGCTCAAAAGCAAGTGCACAAGCTATAAGCTCCTTGTCCGACATTTAAAACCACAGAACGTGTTTCAATGTTCATACAAACGATTTGTAAAGTGAAGTCGAGCATAGCATCATTCATCGGCACCTGGTGTGAATTGTCCCAATACTATCAAGAATAAGCAACAAAAGAGTCACAATAATGGGCAGTCGTTTGGAGTCCGAGTGGCCTCTGTGACAACGGGCTATTTGTTTTCTCCTACCCCACGCCCCCAAAGGCTTTTTCAATGCTCCAAGAAGCCTCACCAGAGCAGCTGGGTATGAACTATCAAACAGGTTCTGAGGATGAAACATGTTGACTTCGCCATCATTATTCAACCATTTCACTCTGCAGACCAAACAAAGCAATGCCTTTCCAGGGTAAGATTTGAGAACAGAGAAAATGCTCACTGGTGTTACTCATTGTCATGCGTGCTTTGTGTTTAGGTTTTTCCCTGATACTGCACACGAGCTTTGGGAATTGAAATACGAGGTGGGAAATGATGTCAGCTTTCCCAGCATTGCAGAGACAGGAACTGCTTTCTTAAACGTATCTTATCACCATCTTGGGTATTTCAAAAGCCAAGAATCGTAGGGATATTTATTAGGGTTACCATATTTTAACTTTCAAAAAAGAGGACACTTTGAAGAAGGACACCTTTCAAGAGTTTCCTTCATGACTTACATATTGAGCAATCGTATTGTCAGTCGGATTAGGTGTGTTCCGGACCTACATTCATTTTGACTGCAAACTGCCGTTCTTCCAGTCAAAATACTGAATTATTAGTGGAAATATTGTGCTTGTGCAAGTCCACATGAGACTGTAAATCAATAGCATCCTTATTTGCTACGTTGACTTCAGTACATGTACCAGCACTCCAAGCTCCAAGATTCCAAGAGACATACCAAGATCTCAGCTTCCCATTCTTCTTGACCACTTCAAAAACACAGGAATTTAAATAAGGCTAAAAAAAGTATCCCAAATCTTAAAATTTATCCCTTTG
The DNA here is from genome assembly GCA_035128595.1 of Eptatretus atami. Taxonomy (NCBI): domain Eukaryota; kingdom Metazoa; phylum Chordata; class Myxini; order Myxiniformes; family Myxinidae; genus Eptatretus; species Eptatretus atami. The sequence continues at coordinate 36,752,594 of CM068962.1, read as the reverse complement.
AAAATGAAAAAGCAAAAAAATGGCAAAATCCCTGACATTTCTAGATATTAAAAAAAACCCGACTGGAAGGAGATTAAGGACCGAAGAATAGGATATGTCTGGGAAAAACTAGACGTATGGTAAACTTACATTTATCTTACAATTTAATTGCAATAAAAGTAGGACGACAAGACCTGTTGCTTATCTGGGCCCTCACCTAATGTTGTCACCCAAATTTTGTAGCATTCTGACAGGTGGGTCTGGAGAGGAAGGTTTTTGAAGGAATTTACGTGATTTTCCCAAACATTGACGAAGTACGCCATTTTGACACACCTCAGGTCACATGATGGCATGACCTCCGCAATTTAACATTTGGACCCTGTCCTAATGTTGTAACCCAAATTTGATAGCATTCTGACTGGTGGGTCAGGAGAAGAAGATTATTGAAGGAATTGAATAAGTCTGCCATTTTGACCTACTTAAAGTCACGTGACCAGAACGAGCTTTGCAATCCCCGTTAGCAGTCAGGAGAAAAACGTTGCTGACAAATTTCAGCCGGATAGGCCCAGCAGTTTGGCCGAAGAAGTCGAAATAGGAGACGGACGGACAGATGGACAGAAGGTGCACAATGACAATTCCTCTTCTCAAATTATTCCAGATAAACTAATAAGCCTGGTGTTGGCTTAACAGTTAAGGTGGCTGCCTTAAGATGTTAGGGTCTTGATTTCTAGTCCATGTTCGTCATTGAATTAACACCTGGTTGGGTTGACTCAGCCTGTCATGCTTCTTAAGTCAGCAAAATGAGTACCAGCTTACTGGTAATAGAGGGTACTGCATCAGCGGCACAGCCACACCTCCAGAAAATGATGCAACCAGCAGCCACAAGCTAGCTATTGGAATAATTGCTCGGGGATAGCTGGATGGCTCTGAGGTGTGCAGTCACCTCCAAGGTGTCGAGCCTGGGTTTGAATCTCGGTCCAGCTTTAAACTGCCATCCAGTTTTTCACAGCAGGGTGATTCATCAATGTGTGTCCCGTCCCTTGCTTGGATGGACGTAAAATGGGTGTCCTGTCTGCCGGAATTAATCGGTGGAGGTTAAACATCCTACGGTGTCCTTTGCAAAGAGTAGGTGAGCTATCGCCGGCACCATGGCCAAATTCCACATTTCCACACTAACCCTAACTGCAGGCCTTGCTGGCCGGTTCGTGAAAGACTTAGGGCAAAAAAAAAAACTTCCTCTGGCCAATCCTACAAAAACGTGGGGATATCTGTAGCCATGAAAGAAGAAGAAGAAGAAGAAGAATATATTAATTACTCAAATTGTGAGCCACTGACATGGATACACATATCAATAAATGATTGAATGCAGTTTTCTTTGAACGTTTCTTAACACTGACACATACATCTTAGCACATTATCGTTTCTCATTTCATTCTTCAGATCTTCAATAGGAGACGTGTATGTTCCCGTGCTATAAACCATAGATTTCAGGTGTTCCCAAAGGGAAAAATTCAAGTGACATTAAATCTGTACCATGTGGTGGTCCGTCCACGATTCACCTCTTCTAAAGCATCGTCTCAAATTTTTCTATTTTTTAAAAATATTTCTCATGATTCAGCACTTTTGAAACATCTTGTACATCCATTCACCTTGTAAATAACATATCTATGAAATCTAACCTGAAACATGGGAATTATGGACCAGGTAGGATCGTCATGAAACAAGATTGTCAACCTTATGGTGACACATTCAGTAATATGGAATTTAATGACTGCGGAAGTTTAAGAGCCTCCTAGATACTTTTGAGATAAATATGGTGGGAACGATGAAGTTCCCATTGTTGTCAAACAGTTCATGTAGTGTTCCCGAGGAAGGATGGCGTGCTCTGCAACGCGCCGCTCAACCTTCCATTGAACTCGATGTTAGTTTGAGTCGGTTATAATATTGTCAGGAAGTAATCACAACGGAGCCGTACAGAGGCCAGTATGCTTCAAGGTATCCTGTCTCCCTATTAATAAGCCCCCGTTTGACTTAGTCCAAAAATGGGGGGGCTTATGGATTGGGTCTCGTCGGTCCCTGCGTCCGTAGCCATATTTCGGACATGTATGAACCGATTTTATTCAAACTCGGCAGGAAGACAACACATGATGGTGTCCATTTGCATATCATTTTATTTCATGATTCGATCGACGATGGCCGACTGGCGGCCATTTTAGTTGTAAAAACCCAATGTTGAGCAAGTCCTTAAACGTTTCTCAGACATGTGTTTACCGATCTTGTTGAAACTTGGCACACAGATAAGGAATGATGGCTTACATAAGCACGTCATTTTTTTTTTCAAGATCAGTTTCCATTATGGCTGACTGGCGGCAATTTCATTACTTAAAGGTGTCCTCAAGCATTTCTCGTACATACATGGTCTGATTTTGTTCAAACTTGGCACAAGCACAGTACATGATGGTATACACGTGCACCTCACTTTATTTTGCGATGTGACCAAATATGGCTGACTAGGAGACTGGCGGCCATTTTAGTTGTGAAAAAAACACCCCTGTATTGAACATGTCCACAACCATTACTCAGACATGCATCGACCAATCTTGTTCGAACTTTGCACACAGATATTCAATGATGGCTTACATATGCACGTCATTTTTTTTTGAGATCAGATCCAAGATGGCCGACTGCCGGCCATTTTGTTACTTAAACGTGTCCCCAACCATTTATTGAACATGCATGGTCCGATTTTGTTCAAACTTGGCACAAGCATTCCTAATAAAAAAACATCATGAATGTCACGTGACCAACTTTCTTAAACAATATAAGTTTGTGACCCACATCATTAATATTCGTGAACGAATAACCCAATCGTGCACAATTTTCCATGTTACATGACCACTCAAGTCAGTTGCGCAAACACATAAATCTTGTAAATATGGGCTAGCCCTTTAACTGCTTACAGGAAAATTACTAAAACCACAGGCACTATGGTATTTTATGTCTTTCTCCTTGTTACTTTGTTATTTTCTTTTTCTTCTTCTTTTGGCTGCTCCCGTTAGGGGTCGCCACAGCGGATCATCCGTCTCCATTTTGCTCTGTCCTCCACATCTTCTATTGTCACACCAACCCCCACATGTCCGCCCTCACCACATCCATAAACCTCCTCTTTGGCCTTCCTCTTCTCCTCCTACCTGGCGGCTCCATCCTCAGCATCCTCTCCCGATATACCCCACATCCCTCCTGTGCACATGTCCAAACCATCTCAATCTCACCTTTCTTCACTTTGTCTCCAAACCGTCTTACCTGTGCTGTCCCTCTAATATACTCATTTATAATCCTGTCCATCCTCATCTCTCTCAACGAGAATCGCAGCATCTTTAACTCTGCCACCTCCAGCTCCGCTTCCTGTCTTTTTGTCAACGCCACCCGAGGGGAGAGTATGGACTTGTATTCCATAAAAAAACAAAAAATTTTATTTAATTTCGACTCAATTATATAGTTGAATACAGTGAAACGCAAATCGCACTGTTTTCAACTACCAAAAAGCCTTCAGTTTTGCAGTATTTGCCAAAATGTTAACTGGTCTCGACCAATGAAATTTGCCGTGTGCTCTGAGAGGCAGAGTTGGCAGAAGGCTGGCTCTGCACTGTTCCATTTGACCCATCGGCTTAGTATGTAATCGCTATTGCGACTGGGTATCAAAGTTCACGGACATAGCTGATATGGATTCGTGCTCGGAAACGCAAAGACAGATTGGAAAAGACCCTTCCATGTTCATTTTCTCAGACTGTGTGGGCTAAGGTGTTCTACGAACTATCTTCGTTAATATATAATCTGTATACATATAAATTGTCGGCTATTAATAATCCTTCATCTCTGTGTTTAAAGCTGTGGCAATTTGAATTCTTAGGCTGTAGTTATTCAGGTTGACCTTCAACTTTCTTGCAAGAATGTTTGGTATATATGTAGAAATATTGGTCGATGAGTTTGTCCTGTTGCAACAGTTTCTTCAATGACTTACATATTGAGCAATCGTTTTGTCAGTCGGATTAGGTGTGTTCCGGACCTACATTCATTTTGACTGCAAACTGCCGTTCTTCCAGTCAAAATACTGAATTATTAGTGGAAATATTGTGCTTGTGCAAGTCACAATGACTGTAAATCAATAGCATCCTTATTGCTACGTTGACTTCAGTACATGTACCAGCACTCCAAGCTCCAAGATTCCAAGAGACATACCAAGACTCAGCTTCCCCATTCTTCTTGACCACTTCAAAAACACAGGAATTTAAATAAGGCTAAAAAAGTATCCCAAATCTTAAAATTTATCCCTTTGAAAATGAAAAAGCAAAAAATGGCAAAATCCCTGACATTTCTAGATATTAAAAAAAACTCAACTGGAAGGAGATTAAGGACCGAAGAATAGGATATGTCTGGGAAAAACTAGACTTATGGTAAACTTACATTTATCTTACAATTTAATTGCAATAAAAGTAGGACGACAAGACCTGTTGCTTATCTGGCCCTCGCCTAATGTTGTCACCCAAATTTTGTAGCATTCTGACAGGTGGGTCTGGAGAGGAAGGTTTTTGAAGGAATTTACGTGATTGTCCAAACATTGACGAAGTACGCCATTTTGACACACCACTCAGGTAACATTGAATGGCATGACCTCCGCAATTTAACATTTGACCCTGTCCTAAGTTGTAACCCAAATTGATAGCATTCTGACTGGTGGGTCAGGAGAAGAAGATTATATGAAGGAATTGATAAGTCTGCCATTTTGACTACTTAAAGTCCGTGACCAGGAACGAGCTTTGCAATCCCCGGCTGTAGTCGGAGAAAAACGTTGCTGACAAATTTCAGCCGGATAGCCCAGCAGCAGTTTGGCCGAAGAAGTCGAATAGGAGACGGACGGCAATGGACAGAAGGTGCACAATGACAATTCCCTATCTCAGAATTATTCCAGATAAGCTAATAAACCTGGTGTTGGCTTAACAGTTAGGTGGCTGCCTAAGATGTTAGGGTCTTGATTTCTAGTCCATGTTCGTGTCATTGAATTAACACCTGGTGTGGGTTGACTCAGCCTGTCATGCTTCTTAAGTCAGACAAATGAGTACCGAGCTTGCTGGAATAGAGGTACTGCATCAGCGCCACAGCCACACCTCCAGAAAATGATGCAACCAGCAGCCACAAGCTAGCTATTGGAATAATTGCTCGGGATAGCTGGATGGCTCTGAGGTGTGCAGTCACCTCCAAGGTGTCGAGCCTGGTTTGAATCTCGTCCAGCTTTAAACTGCCATCCAGTTTTTCACAGTAGGGTGATTCATCAATGTGTGTCCCGTCCCTTGCTTGATGGACGTAAAATGGGTGCTGTCTGCCGGAATTAATCGGTGGAGCGTTAAACATCCTACGGTGTCCTTCTGCAAAGAGTAGGTGAGCTATCGCCGACCAATGGCCAAATTCCACATTTCCACACTAACTAATGCAGGCCTTGCGGCCGTGCGTGAAAGACTTAGGGCAAAAAAAAAACTTCTCTCTGGCCAATCCTACAAAACGTGGGGATAACTGTGGCCATGAAGAAGAAAGAAAAGAAGAAGAATATATTAATTACTCAAATTGTGAGCCACTGCACATGAATACACATATCAATAAATGATTGAATGCAGTTTTCTTGAACGTTTCTTAACACTGACAATACATCTTAGCACATTATCGTTCTCATTTCATTCTTCAGATTTTCAATAGGAGACGTGTATGTTCCCGTGCTATAAACCATAGATTTCAGGTGTTCCCAAAGGGAAAAATTCAAGTGACATTAAATCTGTACCATGTGGTGGTCCGTCCACAATTCACCTCTTCTAAAGCATCGTCTCAAATTTTTCTTTTTAAAAAATATTTCTCATGATCAGCACTTTTGAAACATCTGTACATCCATTCACCTTGTAAATAACATATCTATGAAATCTAACCTGAAACATGGAATTATGGACCAGGTAGGATCGTCAGAAACAAGATTGTCAACCTATGGTGACACATTCAGTAATATGGAATTTAATGACTGCGGAATTTAAGAGCCTCCTATTACTTTTGAGATAAATATGGTGGGAACGATGAAGTTCCCATTGTTGTCAAAACAGTTCATGTAGTGTTCCCGAGGAAAGGATGGCGTGCTCTGCAACGCGCCGCTCAACCTTCCATTGAACTCGATGTTAGTTTGAGTCGGTTATAATATTGTCAGGAAGTAATCACAACGGAGCCGTACAGAGGCCAGTATGCTTCAAGGTATCCTGTCTCCCTATTAAAAGCCCCCGTTTGACTTAGTCCAAAATGGGGGGCTTATGGATTGGGTCTCGTCGGTCCTGCGCTCGTAGCCATATTTCGGACATGTATGAACCGATTTTATTCAAACTCGGCAGGAAGACAACACATGATGGTGCCATTTGCATATCATTTTTTATCATGATTCGATCGACTATGGCCGACTGGCGGCCATTTTAGTTGTAAAACCCAATTTTGAGCAAGTCCTTAAACGTTTCTCAGACATGTGTTTACCGATCTTGTTGAAACTTGCACAACAGATAAGGATATGTGGCTTACATAAGCACGTCATTTTTTTTTCAAGATCAGTTTCCATTATGGCTGACTGGGCAATTTCATTAATTTAAAGGTGTCCCAAGCATTTCTCGTACATACATGGTCTGATTTTTGTTCAAAACTGGCACAACACCAGTACATGATGGTATCACGTGCACCTCACTTTATTTTGCGATGTGACCAAATATGGCTGACTAGGAGACTGGCGGCCATTTTAGTTGTGAAAAAAACACCCCTGTATTGAACATGTCCACAACCATTACTCAGACATGCATCGACCAATCTTGTTCGAACTTTGCACACAGTATATGTTCTCATATGATAGTATCTTTCATTATGCACTCATTTGTTTTATTAGAGATCTAGATCCAAGATGGCCGACTGCGCCATTTGTTACTTAAACGTGTCCCCAACCATTTATTATTGAACAACGCATGGTCCGATGTTCAAAACTTGGCACAACATTCCTAATAAAAAACATCATGAATGTCACGTGACCAACTTTCTTAAACAATATAAGTTTGTGACCCACATCATACATAATATGACTCGAATAACAAACCCAAATCGTGCACATTTTCCATGTTTCATGGCCATCAAGTGTCAGTTGCCGCAAACACATAAATCTTGTATATGGGCTAGCCCTTTAACTGCTTACAGGAAAATTACTAAAAAACACAGGAGACCTATGGTATTTTATGTCTTTTTCTCCTTGTTACTTTGTATTTTCTTCTTCTTCTTCTTTTGGCTGCTCCCGTTAGGGTCGCCACAGCGGATCATCCGTCTCCATTTTGCTCTGGTCCTCCACATCTTCTATTGTCACACCAACCACCACATGTCCGCACTTCACCACATCCATAAACCTCCTCTTTGGCCTTCCTCTTCTCCTCCTACCTGGCGGCTTCCATACCTCAGCATCCTTCTCACCGATATATACCCCACATCCCTCCTGTGCAACATGTCCAAACCATCTCAATCTCACATTTTCACTTTGTCTCCAACACCGTCTACCTGTGCTGTCCCTCTATATATACTCATTTATAATCCTGTCCATGTCTCCTCATCTCTCTCAATCGAGAATCGCAGCTCTTTAACTCTGCCTTACGCTGACAAAGCACCTCGCACTGCGCGTCAGTCATTCCATGATCTTTTTGTCAGATACACCATTTGTTTTACATATTAAATCTGGGCCCATTTCAAGATAGGAAAGTCAAAAACCTAAATTCTTTCTAACACCGTATAAAAAAGACTTTTCGTAAGTGGCATATAAGTAAGATGACATAAAGTGGAACAGTTTATGGGAATGCTTATTATACAATATAATGAGGGGACGCACTCGGGGCGCATAGCGGAATAACAGATCAGACAAGACTGCTACTACTATACGTACAGCAAAAATTCTGTAACGTTGGTATAACTCTATGCCTCTCGCTTCTCACAACTAGTCAAGTAGCATGGTATCATATCCTTAATATTAATCTTCTACGCTGAGTCAATGACTACACACTTGCAGCCAACTGAAATAACTCTTCATACGACGATGGCGTCCATGCTGACTATCCCAATGGGGTCGCAGACGACATAGAGGCACATTGGAGTTCTCTGCACTTTATTGCTATTTAACTATGTAACTTCACCTTTCCTACTCTATGCATGACCCTCCGTTCTCGAACTGTGAAAGATCCTGCGACATATTTCCTTCCTGTCCACATTTCTCCTCCACAACGGCTCAAAGGCAAATACATAAGGCATGAATAGTGTTCCATTTGCACACCACTGGCAAACTGCACTCGAAGTATACTGTGCTGTATTCGACAAAGGCGATCGCTCAAGGGGTAGCTCTGCCTTGCACCACTGTGGATGACATTACTCCTTGGCGACCACAAGTATTAAAAAACGCCATTGCCCAAACCATTCTTAACTCGCGACCCGTGATGCCAATGATGGCCCATATTTTTTTCAGACGACAGATATGACCTGGACTTTACACATTTAGCATAACGTGTAAATTAGAAAAATGTGCTCCACCCATCACGGTCAAGGCCCCAATTTTTTCTACTCAACTTCTAGGCCAACAGAGTTAATAATCGGTGTCAACATTGCGTACCAGCAGAACGCCCCCTCTAGAAAACCTGCTACTATATAACCATTTTTCGACGTCAGAGATGGTTGATCGTCGCGCATCATCATTCGTCTCCCCACCGATGAAGGTTACTCTATTGGTGAAGATGGGCTCATCGATATGCCGTCATACCACAGGTCGAGCGCGATATCCTAAAATCAAAACCCCTGTCAAAGGGCGGAGGGCAGCCCGTCTCGTGAGCCAATGGCTTCTGCATACTCAAAGCCTGGCTGCCCGCCTAATTCTTCATACAGATCAAACCGTATGTGTTCTGCATCATGGATGTCCTCCCGCAAAACACTGCAGTTGGGTTGCATTTTCGATGCAGGAGAGTAGTGTCCAGTGGCAGAGGTTGAACTCGGCCGACGCGAAAATCCTTCAGCGTCCACCAAAAGACGCGACCACATGAAAAAATAAAACATCCAGAATCGTAGTAATTCGAACATCGAGATACACACTCGCTCATGGAGGAGCAGTACCTCTGCAACAACTGGCCTCCTATCGCAGGGCAGCTCCACTTCGCACATGACAGGGATTGTGGCAAGCTATAACGGGACGACAGCGGCTCAAAGACGTCGATCGCTTGATGCAATCCCACTTTCTACACCTTAAAAACCGTCCGTCATTCCCACCCACACAAAGCAACGTCATTTGAACTGATAGGATCGACCACTGTCAAGCAAAGGAGTGAAACCTACGGGGTATAAACCTTCCCGGTCAGATTGGCAGTAGTGGTGTGTCTGTGTGGTGCTTGAGTGGGGTGCTGTCCGACAGAACATGAAGGCGATCTCCCTGGGGCATTAACCGCTTGCGCTCAGGCGGTCCCGTTCAGGTGGTTGCCTCCTATATGGAATGTCTATCGACATACTCCTGCAGACAATCTGTAGGAAGAATGATCACATAACCTTCTCTCAGGCTGATCCTCTGTATATCTAATCTCTGAGCCCTCAAGACGTTCTCGCTCAGTACACTCACGAGATACTTGAGAGCACTGCACTCTCTCGGAGAGTTCGGCAGACCGGATAAGCTAGTCGCGATAAAACTTATGTCTGCGCGCTAATAGTCATACAAACACTACCGCACTCTGATCGGTCGGCTCTGGATGATATAGCCCAACGTCTTCTAACTGAGCTGTGCTGTACCCTAAGCTATGTGGTCAATCACTAGCTGATTCTTCAATGCATGGCATGCACGGTAATCATCATGAGTTACAAGCAATAGCAGTGTCGCATTATTCAGTGAGTTGGACTAGGCTATCTCTGCGTACATAAAATCCTTGGGCTGTACGTTATCCCCTAGATGCTTTGTGTATGGCTCCTGACTTGTGACGGAGAGTGCATATCAACACAAATGCTAGAAAGGATGCCACTCCTATGCCAGCTTCTCCTAGGTGCTCGCTGAACTCGATTAGCGTTGGCACGCGTGATGATACTCTTATCCGGTGAACTTAGTTGAGACGATTCTAAGTGGAGTGTGGTCGTATCTAGTGTAAACCTATTTAATGACGCGCGGATGGTGATGAGTCTACGTCAAATGTTACTGCAACCCCATGCCTGGTGTTTTTGGCGTTAATGGTTAGGGGGTGTTGGGTCTTCGGGATCTAAGATAATCCACAACGGAGTTCAACAAGTGCTCAGTGGTTGTTCGACATATCATATCAGATGGGTCTTGCATAACTACTGTCCTTTGTTCATAATAATCACGCTACCCTCAGGATTGGTGAAATACTGAGTGCCTTATAAGCTCATCGCTCAGCGTCATACCAGGCATCCTCGTTTTCGGTAGTGGCAACCCATTCATTTCCCAGAAGTTATTGATGTTAAACAATCTGTTAATAGCAACTCAGGAGTACTCCTCGAGTTAGGCACTTGCAAGCTAACCAACTCTTAGCCCTACAGAAGTATGGTCTCAAGATGGCAATTGGATGTTCGGCTCGCTCGGCATGGGTCTGCAACTATGATAGCCAAAGAATAGCACTAAGTTTCGCATTGACTTTGCAAGAAGTATGGACTTAGGTGTCGGTGTCATGTTCATTGCCTCACATCGGTTCATCGCTGCTTGAGTATTCCATTCACTGGTGTCAAGTGCTCTAAAGGATATCTAACCAGCACCTGGTTTCACATGATGTGCTTCGTATTGATGGTCACTGGGAGGATGACCCAGAACTGGGCAGGGTCCACACAGAGTCTCACGTTCAACTCAAGTACCTGATGCACAGTGCTCTCTCTTTGGTGCTATAGTCGCTAATGCTCGAGTGCAGCCTCTAAAGTCCGGCGAGTATAAGTCCAATCCCAGGCTAGATCTTGGATGGTTTGGCAAGCTCAAGGCATGAGAAGGGTTAAGCGAGGAGTTTGCGAACCATGCTGAGGTGAACGAATTTCGGGGGGGGTTCGGGCGGGGGTCTTGCGGGTGCTTTGGGGGATGCGTCTCTCGAATTCGATGTTCGTAGAAGTGCATAAAGACGTCACTCATTGTCTGATTCTTCTGCTCTCAAGTTGCTGGTTCGGACGTCTTTGCATAATCTCACCGATGGGCCTAACGTATCAGAATCTTCTGTCTCTCTATATGGTGTACATCTTTCCATCTCCTTCAGGGACTACCTATTCGACCAGAGTTAGTATCTGCACAGTGGCAAGACATCTAATCTTCGGGCAAGCAGGCTGACGAGCCTGATTCAGCTTCCTCAGCTATCAGCACGTTGAGAGACATGTGGTTTACCAAGTTGCAAAAATAACTATATCGAGTCAACAAAACAAAGTCACTAGAACCTAAAGATCAGCACATCCTTAACCAAACCTCAGAGAATCCAAACAACAACAGATAAAATAATAAACTAGTCAATGGCCAAATCGTACAAATCCTTTCCCCTTCCTTTGTATCCAACTTCTCATAACAGCTCTCGCCATATGCCTTTTCCTTAGCCTTCGCCACCCCTCTCTTCGCCTTGCCCCCACTCCTTGTACTCCTGCTACTTTCTTCATCTCTCTGGCTATCCATTCTTTTTCCCAACCTCTTCTCCTTATACTTTCCTGTACTTCCTCGTTCCACCACCAAGTCTCGTTGTCTTCCTTCCTCTGTCCAGATGTCACACAAGTACTTCCTAGCTATCTCCTCACCACTTCTGCAGTAGTTGCCAATCGTCCCACCCTCTTACCACCATCCAACACCTGTCTCACTCTTCCCTGAATTTCACGCAACAGTCTTCCTCTTCAGCTTCTACCATCTGTCCTTGGTTCAGCTTCACTCTCTTCCTCAACTCACCACCAAATCATCCTACAAACACCATCCGATGCTTGTCTAGTTATACACTCCCCTGCCACCACCTTACAGTCTCTAATCTCTTTCAGGTTGCATCTCCTGCTTAAGAATGTCCACCTGTGTGACCTTCCTCCACTCTTGTACTCACCCTGTTTCCTCCTTCTTGAAATACATATTTACCACTGCCATTTCCATTCTTTTTGCAAAATCTACCACCATCTGCCCTTCCACATTCCCTCTGTTGACACCGTACCTACCCATCACCTCCTCATCATCTCTATCCGTTCCCCAACATGCCATTAAATCCGCTCCAATCACCACTCTTTCTTCCTTGGATACACTCTCACCACTTCATCTAACTCACTCCAGAAATCTTCTTTCTCCTCCATCTCACACCCCACTTGCGGGCATATGCACTGATGACATTCATCATCACCCTTCAATTTCAACTTCAACTCATCACTCTGTCAGACACTCTCCACACCTCCAATACCCTCTTAACATAATCCTCCTTAAGATTATCCCTACAACCATTTTCTCTCCCATCACACCATGGTAGACAGTTTGAAACCACCTCCGATGCTCCTAGCCTTACCCCCATCCACTTGTCTCTTGTACACACAGTATGTCAACTTTCTCTCTCCATCATATCAGCAACTCTCGCCTTTGCCAGTAAATGTACCAACATTCAAAGTTCCAACTCTCACCTCCAACTTCTACCCTTCCTCCTCTCCCACTGCCTCTGGACATGCCTTCCCTTCTCCTTCTCCTCCTTCCCGCAGAGTAACACAGTTCCACCTACCCTGCTGGCCAACAGTACCGGTGGTGGTCGTTGGTAACCCGGACCTCGACGATCCGGTATGAATCCGGTTTATAATCCGCATATTGATTTGGCACAGGTTTTACGCTGGATGTCCTTCCTGAAGCAACCCTCCCATTTATCTGGGCATGAACCGGCGC
>CM068962.1:36705896-36727756 GCA_035128595.1 Eptatretus atami | reverse complement strand
CTTCCAGTCAGTTGGGATGATGCCTGTGTTCCAGGCAGAGCACAGAACTGCATGCAACGAAATGAGTGCAGCATTTCTACCAACCTTGAGAAGTTCAGCATGATGCCACAGATCCCAGGAGCTTCACCCCATTTCAAACGGTTCACCTCAGCCTGTGTTTCCACAACATAAGGAGGATCACAGTTGATTGGAGGGTCAGCAATAGCGATGGTAACACCCCTGACATCCAACTCAACAGCTGGTGGATCAGCCTGATACAGTCGCTCAACGTAACCAGCACAGCAGGCCTTCACTTCGGACTTCTCTGTCAAGAGCCCACCACCCTCCGCTCTATCAGCAGTACTCCGAGGGATGGGCTTGGAGGAACACAATGCGCGAATGCCCCTGTAAGCATGATGTCAATCACTTGACCACACGTGATGCTCTACCCTCATAGATTCCTCGCACATAGGTCTTCTTGTCCACCCTCAGTGCACATACAGTTTTACCACCTCAACGCCCTGAACAGCTCAGCTCTGCCATTAAGTCTTGCCCTGCAACTCTGGTCAATGGTATCCAGTGTCCCTTGAGAGACAAAATTCTTCTTTGCCCTTCGGAGTTCAAAGACGTCCACCAGCAACATCAACAATGGTGGTCTTGAGTGCACTCTGCAACTCTTCAGGATCCCCCAAAGCCCCCCCCCCCCAAATCTCCACTCAGCATGTTCGCAAACTCCTCAGCTAACCCTCTCATCCTTGAGCTTGCCAACATCCAGACTAGGCTGGGATTGGACTATACTCCCGGATTTAAGCTGCCACTTCAGAGTTGCTACCAAAAGCCTGTGATCGGTATTGAGGAACTGAGCACTCTGGTGGACCCTGCAGTTCTGGGTCATCCTCCAGTGACCATCAATGAGCACATGGTCAATATCCTTTGACACACCACCAGTGTTGGAATACCAAGTCCGGCGATGAACCTGTGGGCAATGAAACCATGAACCAGCCACCCTAAGTCCATGACTTCTTGCAAAGTCAAGGAACTTAGTGCTATTCTGGTTCATAGTTGCAGACCCATGGGGACCAACATCCATCCATCCATTGGGACCATACTCTGTGTAGAGTGTTGCTGCTGCCTAAGCAGTCTCCTGGGCTATCATGCACAATCCTGGATGGGTTGCCACTCCGAAACAGTATACCAGCAAGCTGGCACTCATTTTCCCAACCTGAGAAGGATGACAGGCAGAGTCAAACCCATCTGGTATTATTTCAACAACCAGTGAGATTTGAACTCCGGATTCTTAGATCCCAAGCCCAACACCCTAACCATTAAGCCAACACCAGGCATGGGGTTCAACACGTCTCATCACCATCCCTCTTAGTTCCAGTCGATGCACTGAAATCCCCTAAGACTGGAATATCTCACCTGAGGCACTAATCAACCGCAGACTCGAGCGTGGCATAGAATGCATCCTTCACGGTGAGATCACTCTCCTCAGTCGGAGCATACACAAAGATCAGGGAAACGACACCCAAGGAGTGACGAATCCTTCATCTAATAATACACTCATTGACCAATGTTACCTCAATCATCATTGAAATCAGCTTATTGGACACAGCTACAGCAAGTCCTTGAGCATGGTAATCATCAGAGCGACCAGACCAATCGTAGGTGTAACCACCCGCTATGATCTCGCCACTATCCGGTCTCCGAACCTCAGAGAGTGCTGCAATACCGATGTCCAAACGCTTGAGCTCAGATGATAACAGAGACAGGTGATCATTCCCTCTTCGGGATAGGACATTCCAAGCAACCACCTGAAGGGACCGCCTCAGGTTAACCCAAGGAGATCGCCTTCTGCTGGACAGCACCTCAGCACCACCCGACACACACTACTGCAATCTGACCCGGGAAGGTTACCCCGTGGTTTTCCTCCTATCATCAAAGAGTGGGGGTCCCGAAGGCTTTGCCACAATCCCTTCATCCGGTGAGCTGCCCTGCGAAGGGCAGTTGTGCAGGAGGTACTCCCATGGAGTGTGTTTTCAATTCTCTTTGTGTTTTTTTTGTGTTTTGTGGAGTGAAGGATTTTTCGGTGGCCGGAGTTCAAATCCTGCCACCAACCTCGCATCGAAAATGCAACCCAACTGCAGGAGGACATCTGCAGACACAGTTGGGCACTTGATATGGAAGGCCATTGGCTCACAAGGGGCTCCTCCGCCCTTTGACAGGTTTTGTTTTTAATCCTGCTGGGTATCCATATCATACACCATCTTCACCAGGAAACCTGGTGGGGGAGACAGTTTAGTCGCCGACAACCTGACCATGAAAAAGGTTAGTGCAGGTTTTCATGGTACCTGTAGCGAGTTACAGATATAATCTGGTCTGACCTGAGAAAAATCTGGCCTGACGTGATGGGGACACATTTTCTTAATTTACACGTTATGCCTAAATGTTGAAGGTCAAGGTCATATTGTGGTCTGAAAAAAATATGGCCATCATTGGATCACGGGCAAAGGGTAAGTTGCGGTTGATCGCCAAGGGTAAGTCTCCACCAGTCAAGGAAGGCTACCCCTTGGCGATCGCTTTGTGATCGCACATATCTCGTGTTTGCAGTGGTGTGCAAATGGAACACTATTTCATGCTTATGGTTATTATGCCTATTGCAAGTCCATGTGGAGGAGAAAATGTGGACAGGAAGGAATATGTCAGCAGGATCTTTCACAGTTGAGAGAGGGAGGGTCAAAGTAGAAAAATACAATTTAAATAGCTATACACAAACTCATTGCCAATCTTGTCTCTCACCCATGATAGCAGCTGCGACCATTCTCTTTCGTATATTGGCTGCAATTGTTTGCAACTGGGATTAATATTAAAATAGAAACTACTTGCTAGTTTGGAGCAGAGCTAGGCTTTTCATGATTTGTTTCTATTTGTAGCTATGTCCATCTTTTTCCCATCCCCGTGCTCCCTCATATATTGTATAATAAGCATTCCATAATGTTCCACTTTATGTCATCTTACCTTTATGCCACTTTTCAAAAGGCTTTTTTATACAGGTGTTGAGGAAAGAATTTGTTTTTGACTTTCCTATCCTGTACATAGCCCAGATTTAATCATGTAAAACAAAATGGTTTTGTAATCCCATGGTGCTTCAAATGAAGATTCATAATTTTTTTTATATCTTGCCATTTCACAAGTGTTAAAAATAATACACCACACAGGAATGACCCAAGCAGTGTTGCAATGGTAAATTTCACTTCCAGACGTACAGCTCTCACTGGGATTGGATCTCATCACAAAAGCCATTTTAGTTTTGCCAGTCTGCCGTTTGCATCTTTCCCAATTAGACAAGGACTTCACGAAGACATAGCTAACTGGTATAAAACTTGCAGTTTGAAATGGTGTATCTATGTTATGACAGTATATTCAACCAAGATTCAACGAGCAATTGGGTTTTCTCGGGGATGGCTGTATTGTGGTCGAGTACCGCTTTGTACGTTAGGTTAGGAATATAGAATTTGACCAGGATAATGATACACAATGGCTTACTCTTTCTGAAAGACCATGTGGAATATTTTAGGTCGCCCAGCTAATGCTAGCAGATGGAAGAGCTGAAGACAGCGCATTCATCGTTTGAAATGCTACCTCATGGAACCTGGGAGGCAGATTCCAGTTTGTTGGGGTGTTGAAACCAGATGAAACAGTTCAGGTCTGAGTATGCTACCTCTTAGCTGTCCGACCAGCTCCAGAAATGGTGTGATAGTTGCAATCAGGAACAAACTCATCGACAATATTTCACCAAATGATTTGTACCAAACATTCTTGCAAGAAAGTTGAAGGTCAACTGGAAATAACTACAGCCTAAAGAATCAACATTGCACAGCTTAAACACCAGATGAAGGAAATAGCGACAAATTTACCTATGTATGACAGATTATATATTAACGAGATAGTTCGTAGAACACCTTAGCCCACACAGTCTTGAGAAAATGACATGGGAAGGGTCTTTTCCAATCTTGCTTTGCGTTTCCGAGCACGATCCATATCAGCTTTGTCTGTGAACTTTGAATAACAGTCGCGATAGTGATCATACTAAGCCGATGGGTCAAATGGAACAGTGCAGAGCTCAGCCTTCTGCCAACTCTGCCCTCAGAGCACACGGCAAATTTCATTGGTCGAGACCGTGTGAAATTTTGGCCAAATACTGCAAAACTGAAGGCTTTTGGGAGTGAAAACAAGGCGATTTGCGTTTCACTGTATTCAACTATATAATTGAGTCGAAATAAAATAAAAGTTTTTTTTGTTTTTTTTATTGTATACCATGTCGAGGCTCATGTAAGAGCTAACACACAGAACATATAACAAGGCAGGAGACAAGAGGGGGCAGAAGAGGGAAGCACAAAATAGTGGGGAACAGATACAATAGGAGATCTGTGGAAGGGAGAGGGATGGGGCGGGGTACATGGGGTAAACACGATGGAACTACAGGGACTTTCAGGAAGGAAAAACAGGGAATTTGAATGATGTGGGTTTGGGGTGGATTAACGGGGGTAGAAAAGATCAAGATTTTGGATGGTGGAAGATAAGAGATGGTGGTGAACAGCTGTTTTGAATACCTGGAGAGAGGAGTGGGATTGAAGACAGTGTGGGAGTTTGTTCCAAAGGCAGGAAAAAAGAGGAATGAAAGAGTGAAGGTGAGCAGTGATTCTTGAATTTGGTAGTTTCACCAGAAGGAGGTTGCTGGCGGACGTTGAGCGCCCTGCGGAAATATAGAGGGGACAGATCACAGACAAAGCAGGTGGGGGGGGGGGGTGGGGGGTGGGGAGGGGGGCGGCGGGGGGGGGGGGAAGGCCAGAGAGGAGAAGGTAGAAGACAAAAAGACCACCGACCTGCCTCCGGTGAGAAAGAATCACTTTCATCGCGGGAGATACCAAAGATCCTAAACGCCTTGGTTTCCACAGCGTGAAGTCAAGCTAGGTGTGAGGCAGGAGCACCACCACAGAGTGAAGAGCAATACTCCATCAGACTGCAAATCCATCCATCCATCCATTGGGACCATACTCTTTGCAGAGTGTTGCAGTCTCTTTGGCTGTTGGGCACAATCCTGTATGGGTCGCCACTCCGACACAGGATACCAGCAATCTGGCACTCATTCTGTCAACCTCGGAAGGATGACAGGCAGAGTCAACCCCACCTGGTATTTATTCAACAGTTGAGCAGAATTTGCACTCAGGATTCGAAGATCCCAAGCGCACCAGCCTAACCATTAAGCCAACACCAGGCATACGACTGCAGATGAAAGCTTTGTAAGGTGAGAAGCTCAGGTATGCCAAGGCAGGACTTTTCACGACGTAGGATTCCAAGTGAGCGACTGGCTTTGGAGGCCAGCTTGGAGATGTGGCTTTCCCAGAAAAGATCATGGCAGATAGTGAGGCCCAAGAGCTTGAATGAAAGGACTTCTTCAAGGGGATTGTTGATAAAGTATATGGGGGGGGGGGGGGGTTCCAAACGGACTTTTCGGAGAGACATAGTGAGGGTGTGAGATTTGTCGGAACCTTGAAAGACATGTTCCAAGTGTTTGACCAGCTTGTGATTTTATCCAGGTGTGCAGAGAGTGGTGACGCTGCTGCCTGCTGACCAGAGGGATGAGAGATGGTACGGCAGAGGATTGAGTCATCAGCAAAGAGATAAAGAGGATTTTCCAGAGGGTCTGAGAGATCATTGATGAAAACCAGAAAAAGAACAGGACCCAGAACACTGCCTTGAGGAACTCCAGCCTGGACAGGAAGAGGGGATGAGAGAATTCCATTGAGAGCCACGCGTTGACTGTGACAGGAGAGGAAGTCCACGAACCGTGAGTGGAGATTGCCTTGGATACCATATGAAGACATTTTGATGAGCAGTGCGGGATGCCAGACCGTATCGAAAGCTTGCGTTATGTCTAGGGAAATGGCTATAATCTCATGTTTGGCATTGAGGACCTCCATCCATTGTTGGGAAAGCAGAAGCAGCATGTCTAGGGGAGAGTGACCTGGTCTAAATCCAAATTGATGGTCGGAAATCAAGCCAAGGAGAAGAGGAACGATTTGATGTCAGAACCGATGATGGATTCCATGACTTTGCTGATGATTGGGAGAAGGCTGATTGGTCTGTAGTTGCAGCGATCAAGTATTTGCACCTTTTTATGCAGAGTGGGAATGTTTGCTGATTTCCAAGCAGATGGCAGATGACCTTGAGTAAATGAGAGGGTGAACAGAACAGAGAGAGGGTGAACGAAAGCAGCAGAGCAGGTTTTTAGAACATGAGGTCTGATGCCATATGGATCAGTTGCAGAATCTGAGTCGAGGTTTGACAGCAAGCTCTCCACCTTGTCAGGAGAAAAGGACACAGAGTCCAGGAACAGTTGGGTGCGACTTGGTAAAGTGGTACAGAAAGCGATTGGTTTGGGACACCAGCAAGATTTAGAAGCAAACACAGAGTTTAGGCATTCAGCCTTTTCGCATGCAGTGTCAGCTGTGCAGCCATTTGAGGTAAAGGAGAGGATGGAGGGGGAACATTCACCCGAAACAGACTTCAACAGATGCCATCAGGATTTGGAGGAGGGAGACAGGTTTGAGAGTTTAGTCTTGAGATGAGAAATTTGTTGTTTCCTGGCTCTCCTGAGGGTAGACACACACTTATTCCAGGCTTTGTGGAAGGAACTGAGATTGCCTTCAGTAGGATTTGCCTTTCATGAGGCAAAGGAAAGTTGTTTCAGGACAACAGCCCCCCCCGCCACAGCCCCCCAGCCCCCCCCCCCCCAACAATTTGATGGCTACTTGAGACCCTGCCAGTCCGGACTGAGTAAAATGCCAGACTCGTCAGCACCGAGTTGGTTCTCTCATCACAGGCAGCTAGATGACCGCTTTAACAAGCACGTGGTCAAATTAACCGATTGGAGCAGAAGAAGAACTGCGGATATTTTCTGGGAATTTGGTCAAAATCAAATCCAGAAGAGATGGAGTTCCATTGGCTGAGATCCAGGTGGGGAAGTTGACAGATTTTGTCAGTCCCAATGAGTCGCAGAAGTCCTTTGCTGTCGTGCCATGGCAGGTGAAAGAGGTACACACACCCAGCCAACTGCTATGATGGTAATTGAAGTCACCACATATGAGGAAGAGAGAGTTGGGATGAGAGGAGAGAAGTTTGTCCATATTTTCGGTGAGCGAGATGTAAATGGAGTCATCACTGTTTGGTGGACGGAACAACACATACATAAACAAGAGGTGGGAGCGGAGGGAAAGCTGTAGCTAGAGGTATTCCTGGGTGTGTGGAGGAGTGGGGGCAGTGCATGGAGAGTGAGGAATGGAGTTTTTGATAAAGAGAGCAACTCTGCCACAAGGATGAGGCTTAGGTGTATCATACTGGAGGAGGGAGCAACCAGGGAGAGAAACTAAGGGGTCAGAGACATCTTGAAGGAAGAACGTTTCTGTTAAGCATATTATGTCTGGTTTGTCAGCGGCAACCTGTATGAAGAGATGTCAGGTTTGAGCGAAGGTCACGGATGTTTGAGGTCCACACTGTGAAGGAAGAGGGAGGGAAGGAGGCCTTGGGTGCAGGGGATGGGAGGGGAGGGGGGTAGGTAGGACAAGGGAGGAGTGGTAGAGGTGGTGAGAGTTGTTGACAGATTGCAGAAGAGCTAGGGGAGAGGGTCAGATGGGGAGGAAGATAAAGGGCTAGCTGGTGAAGGGATGAGTAGCAGTGGGGAGTAATAAAAGAGGGGGCAAAGGGAAGTAGAAATTGGAGGTGGTGAGGGATAAATGGAGGGAAAAGGAGAGAGAGAGAGAAGAGAAAAAAAAAAAAAGGGGAGGAGGGAGGAGGTAGCTTTGGGTGTGAAGGGGGGAAATTTGGAGAAGGGGAGTGAGAGGGGAGATTTGAAAGGGAGGGGTAGGGTGGAGAATTGAGAGAGAAGAGTTAGGGGAAGAATTGAGGGGGAAGGGTTGGGAGAGCTTTTGAGAAAGGTGAGGGGGGTTGAATGGGGAAGAGAGAGATGTTTGCTTTGAAGAGGGAGGAGTGGTGATTTGAGAGGGAAGCTTTGAGGAGAGGGGAGATGAGAGTAGGCACTGTCATGAGGGAGGAGGGAGAAGGGAGGGGTGGGAGATGGGAAGGATGAGACTGGGTAGAGCTATTGTGAAGATGGGAGTGGGGCAGGGAAGAACAAAAATTGAGGAGTTGGAAAGAGGGGGAGGTGATGAGATTTGAGGGATGGGAAGAGGAGGAGGCAGCTTTGAGAAGGAGGACCAAGGGGTGAGATTTGAAGGGGAGGGATGAGGAGGGAGAAAGTGTGGGGAAAGCTTTTACAAAAGGTGGGGAAGTTGGGGGTGGGGTGGGGTGGGGAAAGAGAGTGAAGTTTTTTTGTAGAGGGAGTAGGTGGCTGAATGGAGAGGATGGGTGGGAGGGAAGCTTTGAGAGGGAGGGGAGACAATGAGAGCAGGCACGGTTATGGGGTGGAGGAGAAGAGAGGCATGAGGAGAGGGAAGGATAGAGAGGGTACTGGTTTGGTAAAGATGGGTGGGGGGGGGGGGGGGGGGGAGGAAACAAGATTTGAGGGGGTGGGAAGAGGGGAGGGTGTGATGAGAGGAAAGAGAGCATGTTTGAGATATTGAGGAGTGTACTGAATGAGAGTGTGAGACATTTGTTAGTTGGAAACGGATCACAAATGTGTGAAAACATACGGTTTGGGATTCCAGAGGGGAAACTGTTAATAGGCAGAGGGCAGTGGAGCGATGCTAAGGATAGAGTAGGATGGGGGGCAATATGGGAGGAGTAAGGAGGGCTATAACAGGGAAGAGATTCGGAGGAGTGGATTTAAAGGAGATGAATAATTTGTGACCCCCTGAATTTGGAAAAAAAAAAGGTGCAATTAATAATGGAAGACGAACAAGTATTGCAAAATGGGATTTTTTTAATTTTGTAGATCAGAGATTCATTTAAATACATTGGAAGATGGATGGAGTGCAGAAGAATTTAGAGAATAGAGGAAGGAAGCTTTTAACAGATGGAATTTTCAACATGGGATGAAAGAAAGGTCGAATTGAAATCAACTTTTTGAAGAAGAAGAGGCAGAGAAAGGAAGTAGAAACATTTTAAGAGACCTTTTTCTTTTTTTTTAAGATTTGGGAAGAGGGGGGAAGAGTAAAGGAAGAGTTTGAAGAAAAAGCCGTGAAGGTGAATGGTGAATACCTTCACAATCAAAGTGGGATTGGAAATGTGGAAAGGGAAAAATAAGAAGGAAGAGTAAGAGTCTATAGAGGAAGTTATGTGGTTACGAGAGGGAAAGGTGATAAGGGAAAAATAAGAAGGAAGAGTAAGAGTCTATAGAGGAAGTTATGTGGTTACGAGAGGGAAAGGTGAGAAGGGAAAATATTCTTATTTATTTTTTCCAATTTAAGACATGAAACAGAGGGTTTAGTTGGGAGAAAATTGAAGGAGTAGTGGAGGTGGAGTGGAGAAAAATAAAAACTGAAGGTGATAAGGAGAAAATACAACAAACAAGATCGTGCGCACAGATGGGAAGAAGGGTCGGCCTCATGGAAACCCCACATGAAAAGATCGACAAATACTCACCAATTCGCACAAGTTTTAACACAAGACCGAGTTAGAAACACACAGTAAACGCAGAGATAACAAAATGACAGTAAAAAACGTGACAAAAATGACCGGAAAACTTATCTTTGAGAATGTCGGCAGAGACCCTGAAAAGAACCAGCTTAATCGCTCAAGAACCCGAACTGGTAGGCTACAGAAAAAACAAAAAATCATTTACATGGGGGTTTACTGCCATTGAGGCACCGTTCTTTACACCACCTTATTTAACACATGACAACAAGGAAATTAGAAGCAAGAGGAGGCAATTTGACCCATCATGCCTGCACCACACCAATGCCAAATTAAATAAATCTGACAATACGACTTCATTTCATTGGGGGGATGAGGGGTGGAGTGGGGATGAGAACTGTGTGTCAAAGTGCAAAGACACAGTGAGGAGAAATAGCCCTTACTAGCCCAACTGCCACATCAGCATGAGATGGACGGATTGTTAGCTTATCTGGAATTCCAGATAAGTTATTGTCATTGTATCCGTATGCATTCCATCATTCTCCTTGCACCACTAAATTTGTCGACAAGTCCTCTTCAGCATCTTGGGAAGGGAGGAAGGTTATGAGAAATTTAGCAGAGGTAAAGTGACTTTCAGGCCACCCATTACATCTGAAAACCTGCGTTCATTTCATTTTCATTGGTACTTCATCATGTTGTGCTTGCTACTGTGGTTACTCCAGTCTGTATGAGAAGGTCATGCAATACAGAACTCCTGCAGTGAGAAATTTGGATCCCATTTCCAAATTGCATACCTGTTCTGGAAGAATCTTCAAATGAAGCCACATATATTTTCCTATGGTAAGCCACTGAAAGAAGTTCAGTCTCTTGAACTTCGATACCTCATTAACATCAGCCATGACCTCTCCTGAGCCAAACATGGAGTAAAACTTGTCTTCAATACCAGCTGTATATTGCACATCCTCTCTCATTACAAGTATTCCAAGGAACTTCAATGCAGAAAGAAGCCATTAGGCCCATAAAAACTTGTGCTTTGATTGTTAAGCTATCATTGTTTGTCTATGCTCTCTCCTTTTTTTTTTTAAATACAGGGCATCAAGCAATGAAGCAGCATGTATCATTTTTATCCCCGCCGCGTGGCGGAAGGGGGATATTGTTGTCACCCGGGTCGTCCGTCCGTCGTCTCCGTCCGTCCGTCCGGCTGGCCGGGCGTCAACATTTATAGCTGTGAGTGCGATAACTCATAAACTGTTCGCCATATCGATTTGAAATTTGGGTCACACATGTACCACCTGAAAAGGAAGAACCCTATTGATTTTGGGCGTGGCCGGATCCAATATGGCCGACTGGGGCGGCCATCTTGAAAAAAATGTTTTTTGTAATAAATGGAAAAACGCTTATCTGATTTCAATTATTTTTCAATGGCGGGGGATTCCCCATCTCTGATGGTATATTTAGTCTTGTTTATGATTTGGCTGGACATCAAACTGCTGAGCTCCAAGACTCAGAACAGTTGTTTTAACCATTACCACACCATTCCAAGTCATTATTTGATAACTCAGAATTACTTACAGCCTACAAGGTCTTTTTCTGTATCTCGATGGAATACAGATCCCTCCTATCATGGGATGGTGCCCCCATCACGTCTCTCCTCAATTTTGTGGAAAGTAATGAAACGGAAGACCAAGAAGGAAACTGCAGAATAAAAGAGCAAAGATGGAGTCATCAGGATGAACCTGGATATAATTCAGGTTTCAGCCGCTACTCCACAACCCTCAAAACCCTTCCAGGCACAGCCAAGTGAGCCTTACAGAAAAAAAATTTCTGCAAGAACTCACTTCTTCTTGGAGAAATAGATAAGGAAAGAGAGGAATAAAGAGTGAAAGAGAGGAAAGAGAAGAATGAGAAGAAAAAGCAAGAATTAGAATGAATAAAGAGAATTATGAAAAAAAAAATAGAAAGAAATGTGAAAGGAACAAAGAACAAAGATGTCAGGAAGAACCCGGACAGATAGATTTCAGCTGTTACTCTGCAGGCTCAAACGCAACAACATGTACAAACTACCAGAGGTCCGTGGGCCTTGTGGTTACAATGTCTACTCTGAGTCTGGAAGAACAGCAGTTTGATTCTGACCCTGGCCGAGTAATACCAGAATTAAAAATGGTACGTACTGCTTTGTTGCTTTACGTTGTAGAGGTTTGAGTCCTGTGTAGTCTGTTGTCTCTGTGTGCATGTGAGTGCATGGTTTGTGTGTGTGGCAGCTCTTCCACGAGTCTGAGAAACTGTATAAAATAAAAAAAAACCTCTCAACGTTATTGGAATCTTGCACAATGAGGATAAAACAGAGTTAGACTAGATGACTAGTTAAACTAGATTCAGGAAAACGAACATAAACCAAGTATAGAACGAGAACCGCACTCGGCAGAGCACATACGAGAAGGGCACCCCGCCAAGCTGATTAGTTTA
The DNA here is from genome assembly GCA_035128595.1 of Eptatretus atami. NCBI lineage: Eukaryota > Metazoa > Chordata > Myxini > Myxiniformes > Myxinidae > Eptatretus > Eptatretus atami. Next base: position 36,715,717 of record CM068962.1, on the reverse strand, counting down.
CGTTTTGTATTCCACTGTTAGGCTGGATCTGAATCCAGACCTGAACCAAAATCAAATTGCCTTGTTCTTATCACCTAACCAACTCACCCACCAAGTTTCGTCTAAATCCATCCATAACTTTTTGAAATATCGTGCTATATATCGTTTGAGCCCGAACACTCAATTGTGAAGAATCAATTCATAAAATTACCTGATCCTAATTCGGATATTCACTAAAATCGAATCAATTATTCCTTTTTACATACCCAACCTGGCCACCAAGTTTCATCCGAATCCGTGCACAACTTTTTGAGATATTTTGTTCACAAACAAACAAACAGACAGGCAGGGGTGAAAACATAACCTCCTTCCACCTTCGGTGGAGGAGGTCATTATGATTTTCGAATTATAATTGGATGGACATCTGGGCCCAAAACCCCTCAAAAAGTGATAAAAATTATTGTTTTTATACTTTAAATCATTTTAAGATTAACCACATGTAGAAAAAAAGAAATCGATTTTTCAATCCGCACGTACTCTTGACCATGGTGAGTTATGAATTCTATGTATTGTCTTTCATTTTGCAATAGCACCCAATAATATATTATACTGTACCAGGAAATAGATGAAATCCCATGATTTACTAAGCATTGAAAGTGAGATTCAGCTCATATTTTCGGTCAATACCACAGTTGCTTTTGCAAAAATGCACCTCTAAACATATTTGTGGGAATGATGAATGCAGCACATTGGAAGAGGGATCGGGGCAGCAGTGTTCTGCTACTTGTGATACTTGCTTAATCGAACAATAAATATGAAGTGCATTACTTATAAAGCCTTTTTGTAAAGTCACTGCCGTTATTCATAAAATGTTTTAGTAACCAGCGTCTCACCCAAATTGTACAAAGTCCAAGTTGTGCATCCTTGCGTCTCTTCTGTTTTGAAAGATGGCAGCGGCATGGTTGGAGTCAAATTCCATGCACAATTAAGATGCTAAAAGACATCTGGTGATATTTACTGCCAATCCTCCTCGAAGAAGATGATCAAGATTACCAAGACCATTCATTGTTCACTTTGTAAAACATAGTGATCTGGAATCCTCCAGCAATTCATTGAAGTAAACGATTCAATAGCACAACATAAGTTATACATTCCAAAGGACAAACCAAGGGTAGACAAAGAGAGTGAGATAACAGAATGAAAAAAAACTAAATATGTACACTATAAGTCTGAAGAAAAATAACTCGTTTAAAAGAGAATGAGTGCAGTTGCATCAAAAATAATTGCAAGTGCAGAAGGGATCAATTTATGAAGGGACGAGACCAAAAACTTTTAGTTGCCTTTTAGCCTGGGGAGCGTTAATTGAAGAGATGGTTGTAGCACGACTTTACTTTGCTAATGTGTGTTTGATTTCATTGGCTGTTCAGAGCAGGTACTTCAAGTCAAGATGATTTCCATGGCTATTAAGAGCAGGTTCGTTAAGTAGATATGATTTTCACGGCTATTTAGAGCAGTTTCTTTAAGGAGATATGATTTCCATGGCGATTTAGAGCAGGTTCTTTTTATTTATTTATTTATTTGTTTGTTTGTATACACAGTCCAGGCTTATGGAAGAGCCAGTGCACTCAACGAATCAGGACGTAACATACAAAAGGAGGATTCTGTCCTCTGGATGATTCTTGGTCTTCGTGGGTGCCAACAAAACTGATCAATCTTATGTCTGAACTATACTCTGGTACTGAGAGTGCTGTGGGATGTGGTGATGCAATCTCTGACTTATTTCCAGTTGTTACTGGAGTTTCTCAGGGGTGTGGACTGGCCCCCACACTTTTCAGCACTTATATGGACTAGATTCTGGGAAGGATGTCAGAGAGATCAAGCTGTGGTGCATCGTTTGGGAATGTCAAGATCTCTGACCTTGATTTCGCAGATGATTCAGTCATCTTTGTGGGGACTCTAGATATCCTTTTTGGGGCCTTCAAGGTTCTGAATGAGGAGTCGGCGTCACTGGGATTATGGGTTTCCTGGGTCAAAACAAAGATCCAGGCTTTTAATGACATCTTGGATGCTGCTATCCTGTCTGTACCTGTTTGTGGCGAGGATGTTGAGGTCACGGAGAGATTCACTTACCTTGCAGTGATATTCATGTCTCTGCTGGCTGTAAGCCAGAGGTCAACAGATGTCTGGGTCGGACCTGGGGAGTCATTTATTCACTGGATTGTGGGGTGTGGCGCTGCCGGTACCTGTGCGAGAGGACGAAAGTCCGAGTCTTCAGGTCCTTGGTGCTTCCAGTCTTGCTCTATGGATGTGAGACTTGGACTCTGACCAGGAATCTGAGATGGAGACTTAATTCCTTTGGTACCAGGTCTCTTCGGAGAATCCTTGGCTATTGCCGGTCAGACTTTGTGTCCAATGAGCGGTTGCTGAGAGAGACTCAAATGAGATTTGTTACCTGCATAGTCTGTGAGCGTCAGCTGCGGCTGTATGGACATGTGGCTCATTTTCCTGACGCTGATCCTGCTCACCAGATTCTCTCAGCGAGGGAGCCTCCTGAGTGGAGGAGGCCAATGGGCCGACCCCATGCCTCGTGGTTGCAGCAGGTTGATCGGCCTCTCAAGGAGATGGGGATGGGCCAGGCATCTGCCTGGGGGATGGGCAGACGGAGGCCCATGGAGTACCGGCGGAAAGTGGACGCAGCGACGCGCTTCTCCGGCGCATGCTCCCATATCTGACCTGACCTGACCTGGAGGGGGGAAGAGGCTCATCCCGCCAGATGACAAGTAAACCATCTCGTGCAATCGTTGCAACTCAGAGGTAGCGTTTGACATCGCAAATATTGGTAAGCTTCTTTGAAGGGTGAGTGCCTTGCAACAGGTGCGCATGCATGTGCCAGAGGTGAGGACATTCAGATTGGATAGCTAGCCATGTTGGCCTGCTGGTGAAAGGAAGTTTTATTGAGCCTGACACAATGTCGTCAATCGATACCGATAAACAGAGGAATTAGAAGTTTGTTGTATGAAAGAACAGACTTTGCATGTGGGGTCTTCACATTCAGGTGCATTGCGGCTTGTAAAGTCCGATGGAATATTCACAGATCCAGCTGGGTGTCTGCTCGAGGCATGGTAGGGACTGACTGCAGAAAGGAAGGTGTTGAATGTGGACTGGCACGAAACTCCCCTGCATAGTTTCTCAGAGGCCTGTACACACGGTTTGCTGTCTATGAGAACAAAAGGATGGCGTTTGGACTGCACAATGTATGGGCTGAAGTGGTTGATGGAAGCCGTGATGGACAGAGCTTCAATTTCCCAGGGCACCCAAGTGATTTGTCAACCACGCAGTTTGGCACTGAAAACCTGAGCAAGCTTGAGTTTATTGCTACGGGTCACATACAGGATGGATGCGATGCCATACTTCTTAACAGCACCATCTGTGACAACCCAGAGTTGGTCGTCTGGTCAGGGTGGGTAATGATTTCAGTGAATGCAAGAGCAGACTGCGCCAATTGGAAGCTTGTGCGAAGGTCATCTGTCCACTTGATCCTTTCACTGGACTCACGTCTGGCAGTGACAGCGTCCAAAGGGGTTGTATATGAAGCACATTGTGGAAGGACTCTTGTAAGCATCTTGTAAGCTCCGATGAAAGACCTCATGCGTCCAACCTTCTCTGGTGAGAGCAGTTAGAGAGAATGGCCACACGGTGTGGGCTAGCTTGCAAGGTACCCTGAGACTAAATCCATCCCAGAATAGTTGTCTTCTTGGGACAGATGGCAGTCTTTGGGGCAGATAGGCGCAGATCACATCATGACAGGGCATGTAGTACACGTTGCCAGTTGAGAAGAAGTTCCTCAGGACTGTTAGCACCGCAGTGGAGATCATCTGCAAGTTTGACAACTCCCAGCCCCCCCCAGCCCCCCCCCAAAAGATCGCTGAGGATACAGCATTTCAATTCCTCAAAGGCGGTTTCAGATCCAGGCATGCCCGCGGCAGATCGAGTGTCCACACGAACACCTTTGTAGGGTGTGACCACTCCACAGTACTTCATTGAACATCGCGCCAATGGAATCTGGTAAAAGGCGTTGGTCAGGTCTGTTGCAATGATGTGTTTCCACAGAGCAATCTTGCGTAGGGTTGCGTTAACATCAGGGATGAGTGAAGGTTGAGGCTTACTGTGGCACCCAACATCGGCGGATGCTGTGACAAGTCGGAATCCTCCATTTGGCTTCTTCACGAGAAATGATGGGTTAAGGTGCTCAACAGTGACTCTCACATCTTCAGGTCGAACAAAGCACCCAAGGCCTTCAAGGTCATCAAATTTTTGTTGCAACTCAACAAGTTTATCTCTGGCATACTGGAGAAGGTGACCTTTCAAGTGTAATTTAAACACAAGGAATGTGTCTTCGTGTTTGTCACACATACAATCACAATAAATCATACACCTCAGAAAATTCAACCAGAATACATCAGATGATAAAACTGAATTCAAAATAAACTCGAGCTACACCAACAACAAAACAATCACTCAATACATCACAAGCACAACAAAGTGTCAAAAATGTACCAGACTCGTTTACAAGAGAACGTTAGTGCTGATGAAACAGTTTCTTGGCGGGGGTTCCAGTAATGCTGGGTCGTTTTCCTTTGCGTTTCCAGCAGTCAGGATCAGTCAGGGTAGGAATTTGGAATTTGTTCAAGTTGCCGGTGATAACTTGTCCACTCTTCACGAAGAACACCATGGGATGTTTAACGTCCACCGACTTATGCCAGCAGACCTGACGCCCGGTTTAATATCCATCCGAGGGAAGGCACACACATATCGATACCTTGCCCTGCACGTGAAACACCAGGATGGCAGTTTATAGCTGGGTCGATATTTGAACCCAGGCTCGACAGCTCACAGGAGAGTGTGCACACCTCCCCGGTCATCTTCCTTCCTGCCAGTGACAGCCCTAAGGTATTTATAACCAGATAAAAATGCATTTTGTAAGTTAATCTGAAAGCAGAAGTAGGAACGACATGAAAATGGAATGAGATACATCCTTATTTATGTCAGGGTAGAGTATAAATAGGAGTCCGTAACAAAATGATATTGATTTTGGACATTAGTAATAACGTTCTTTACGTGGCTATTTCCATCTGAGCTGTTTTCATCAATCATGGCAGTCAAGCTGTTCCTTCAGAAGGCATTCAACTCCTCTCGTTCGGCTGTGCCTCTCACTCGATTCGTTTTGGGAGTTTTCTGTAATTTATGGGCCAGCAAGGACTGCATGATCTGTGACTAATAGCAACCTACGTGCCTGTGGTACCGCAGCACTGTTTTCTGTGACGTGAAGGATAATATGGAGACTTGGGCCCTTGGATATTTTCTGTTTGAATTTCCATATTTCTGGAGATCGGAATAAAGTCCAGGTGAGTGTAAATCCCATTGAGGTGGTACCCTCGATCTTAGAAGTGCATAAATAAACGACGGTGTCTGTGGGTTTGTCTGTCATGTTTCTTACTAGTAGTATTACATCTTTCACCTCTTTGCGCATTGTAACCAAACTTTGTGGGTACAATTAACAATATCTTACAGTTCTACTTACGATGTCTAAATTTCCTTTGAACTCCTCCATAACAGCTTTTATGACCCCAACTCAGAATCACTAAATTTCATTCAATCTGCTAAGTTTCACATCAATGAGGAAACAATTATTTTGATTGGATGATGTTCTCGTGATAAAGTAAACAAACATAAGCGTAAAAACATTAAAATTAGAGGACTTGCTCGATACAAATATTACATGAAGTAATCATGTATGGAAAAAATTGAACGAAAATAACTGGGGGTCCTTTCGGACCCCAGAAAGGATTTGCTTGTAACTACGCATCAAGGTGAGATCTTAAAACGTCATTTATATTTATTACCGGCACATATAGGTAAACAAACTAATAACACACGAAAGACATTGTTAAACTAAGACAGAAATAACATCAAAATGTATGCCTGGGGTCCAAAAAGACCCCTGTTGGTAGGACTAGGGTTAAGCAATTGGTGGCTGACTTGGCATCCTAGGGTCTTGAGTTTGAGCCCCGTTGGCTGCTGAATTAATACCAGGTGGTGTTGACTCAGCCTGTCATCCTTCTGAGTTCAGCAAAATGAGTTCCAGTGTACTGACAATAGGAACACTGCATCAGCGGCTGAGCCGCGTCCCTAACCAATGATGCAACCAGCAGCCATGAGGCTACACTCGGAAGAGAATGTCCACCCATCTGTCTTATCAGTTTATGATTGAGGAACGACTTATTTAAATCGAACGTTATATTTTGAACATGAATAGGAGGACAAGTTTGCCATTTTACCGTACTTTGGCTCTGAATTCATCCCAAATGTACATGCAGAGAGGAGTGAGATAATTTTTATACTCTGTCTGCCTGCCTGGCAGTCAAACAAAATTGAAAATCATTCCAAACAGGAAACTTTCTGATTTTAAAGATGTTATAAAGGACACAAACAACAGGCACGAATAACTGATGCAATGTGTTTGGTAGGGTGATGTAATAGACACTGGGTAAAGGCAGTAAAACCAGGAATTAATTAATTTATACACCGTTAACGGCTTTAAACCTTTATTTAAATTGAACTATATATTGAACACTGTAGAAGTCAAATTTCCTTCATAATACTTTCAAGAACCATGCTGTATATCGATACATGTATATATATATATAGCATAATTATGAGAGGGTGTGGCATGTGAGAGAGTACAGTATTGGGGTGAAAAAGTGGCTGCCGATATGGCTATGTATGATGTTAATTGACGCTGTATTCTGTAGTGATCAAGAATGCCTCCATCTCCTAAAATGCAACTCAGCGTCATCTTATTACAGTGTATAAGGTGGTGTTTAAGACTGCTTCAGTCGCGCTAAACTTCCGGATTTTTTTTTTTTAACAATCTTTAAAATCATTATTTCATTAACGTTGAAGTATATAGTTGAACAATGCACGGGGTGTTGTGTTCTATGAGCTCTAGCTAAATATGAGCTTCCTTACAAGGACTTTCATCACAGGAGGCCATTAGGCCAATAAAGCATGTGCAACAGTTGCCAACCAATGGTTGTTTGTCCATGCTCTATCCTATTTAAATGCTGAGCATCAAGCAAGGAAGGACCACATGTTTAAGTCTTTGGTGTGACTCGGTGGGGTCAAGTTCAAATCGCCAGCCTTCCAGACTCAGAGATCTAACCATTACGTCACAGATTTATTTCATCTATCACTGGTCTCTTCAAAAAAAATGTCTCTTGGATTAATTGATGAGCAGATAACCCATTTCCACCTGGCTGCTGCAAGGGAATTTATTCCCAATAGAGTGCAGAATATTTCGGAAGTTTGCTAGGAATGTTCTTCAACAGCAGCATCGCAGAGACCCGCAAAAATTCCTTGAAATGTAAAATATGACTGAAAGATCCCTCAATCCCCCCCCACCCCCCTCACATCCCCAAGTCCTCAACTCCAAATCTTCAAACCCCTTCCCACCCTAACTCTCTGTCCCTCAACCGCTTTCTTATTCTTCAAGTCCTCAACCCCAAGTCTTCATCCCCCTCCCCACCCCAAGTACCCAAACCCACTTTCTCAGCTCTCTGCCCTCTCTCTGTCCCTCACCAACACCACAACTCTCTGTCCTCCACTCACCCTGTCTTCTCCCAGTCCTCAACTCTAAGTCCGCAACTCCCCCTTCCGCATAATAGTAACTCACATGAAGTGCCAGATTAAGGTTGGGGAACAAAAACTCATACGCAGAGCCGAGTCATGGGGGCCCCCTGGGTTACCATGAAAAAAATTAATTACACACGTTTAAATGAACCAAAAGAACCACAGTTACGTTCTTTTGGATGTTACTCGTTAATATATTTTATAATAAAAATAATTCTAGGTTCAAATACATGTACTTGACTAAATTATTCAGAAAAGGTCCCTTTATATGGAATGTGTCATGTGACAAACTATAGAAAGAAGGGACATTGCATTGTTTGTAGAAAATGCCAAACAAGAGAAAAGAAGGAACATTCCATGGCTTGTGGAAAATGCCAGATGGTAGAAAATACCGCACGTTCAAAAAAATCTTGTGTGAATGATGTACCTTTGTGTTCTTATGAGGAACCAAGTAATGCTCAAGAAAAGTTCATATAAAAGGGCACCAATTTTTTTAACAACTTAATCGCACACATGCACATCATCTTATGTGTTTTCGTTTTCAAGTAACACAAAAAACTTTATGTCATGACAGGTTTTAACAAATATAAATAAATTATTATTATATTAAATATATATGTGTGTGTATGTATGTCTATTATATATATAATTATATATATATATATATATATATATATATTGTATGTGTATTGTGTGTTTATATATATATATATATTATATATTATATATATATTATATATATTGTATGTGTATTGTGTGTATATATATATATATATATATAATATATATATATATATTATATAATATTATTATATATTTATATATATATTACCGGCGTAGTGGTGCGCCTGTAATCTGGCTACTCGGCTTGGTTGGAGGATCCCTTGGAGCGGGAGCTCTGCACTGGGCCGCGCAATGAGAGGGTGTAGAGCAGCCAGGATCAGGGCAAACCCAATCCTTATCCTGTGTCGTAAGAGGCGACCAGGGTTGCGTCAGGAAGGATCCGGCATAAAACCTATGCCAAATCAGTATGCGGATCATAACGGATGAGCGCTGGCGACCCTAACGGGAGCAGCGAAAGACGAACAACTATATGTATATATATATATATATATATATATATATATATATGTATATTTACAGTTCTCGGAACCGTATGCATACAACATACAGTTGTCCCGAGTCAGTTATTTCATTAATATAAGTGTAGTTCAGTCCCTACCTTTTGTCTCAGTGGGAAGACGAGGGAGTGTGTTGCGATGGGTATAGTTAGGATTAATAACCATTTTCCCCTTTTCTTTTGTTTCCCTTTTTATTTGATCCACGGTACCTTCATCTCACTTGCTACCCTCGCCTCGTCTCCTGAGCCCAAATCCTGACGGGCACTTTTGGCTGGACAAGCGCTTCCACCGTCTACCCACTGTCTGCAGAGACTCGTTTTCTCTGCAGAGACTCGAATACCGAAGTTCGTTATAGTAGCTGCGCCACCATTCACCTTTCCAAACCCAGACACGGCAGTGTGGGCGGTCCTTACAAGTGTCTGGCCGAAACCCGCCCAGAAAGGCGGACACATGAAGGCCCGGTCCAATCGGGATGGACAATGACGTCGGCTTCACCATGGCTCCACCCCGAACTCCGTGATCTATAAAGTACGGGACAATCCTCAGAGTTGAGTTGGATATGAGGGAAGGTTGTCGTTGGATTTGAAAGGTTGCGGTTGGTTTTTGAAAGGGAGAAGTCAGAGTTGTTGGATGCGAAGGACCTCCACCAAGCCTCTAATCTGGTCCTGCCTACTGCTCATCTCTCGCCTCTTTGAACTCTGCCAGACACGATTACCACACGTGCGACTGTGGACCGAACTGTACAGCTTTTGTCGGGTACCGCACCACGGAGCGTCCTTCCCTCGAAACGCTCAGGTACCAGAAACTGTGACCTCAACTCCCTCCCTCCCTGGCTGCAAAAGGTCCCTTTTCTTTTCATTGGGTTTATTTTGTCTGAGTGTGTGTCTGAGTGTTGTTGGCGCCTGTCCGTTCGATAAGCCTGTATAAGATTTTTATTGTTGTGATTGTTGCTTTACTAATCTCACGTCAAGTCTGCACTGTGTCCGCTTTTGTAAGTTGCTTGTAAAATTGCACAACCACACCTCCCTCATC
>CM068962.1:36672854-36693477 GCA_035128595.1 Eptatretus atami | reverse complement strand
AGGGGAGGGTGAGGAGGTAGAGGAGAGGGGAGGGTGAGGATGTTGAGAGGTAAAGTGAGAGGAGGAAGTGAGAGAGTGGAGGGAGGGGAAGCGAGGAGTGGTGGGGGAGCGACGGCGGAGGGAAAGTGAGGGGGAATGTGGGAAGGGAAGGCAGCGAGAGGTGAGAGGAAGGAAAGGCAGACGTGTGGTGGAGCGTTAATTATGATTCATACTATCTCATGAAAATTCTTCTGCATGGAATAACAGTGAAGATGGAAACAAAATTATGTCTGAAATCCATTTTCTACCGGACATACTATCAATACTGCCCAGAGACAATCACCGCTCAGGCACGTCTGGAGACAAACACTGCCCGGACGCGTCCGAGGCCAAGCCATCCAGAGACAAATACCACCTGGACACGTCCAGAGACAAACTCCCGTCTGGACATAAATACCGCCCAGATATGTTCAGAGACAAACACTGCCTGGAAGCATCCGGAGCCAAGCTATCCAGAGACAAACACCTACTGGACACATCCAGAGCCAAGCTGGCTCCGGTTCGGAGCACGAACCACTCGCTCAGGCCAGAGACAAACACCGCTCAGACATGTTCGGAGATAAACGCCTGTCCGGACATGTTCAGAGATAAACTCCGATCTGGACTCATCCGGAGATAAACTCCCATCCCGACACATCTGGAGATAAACTCCCGTCCGGACATAAACACCGCCGAGACACGTCTGGAGCCAAACTGTCTGAAGACAAACACTGCTTGGACACGTCCGGAGACAAACTCTCATCTGCACTTAAACACCACCCGGACACGTCTGGAGACAAACTCCCATCCAGACACGCCCAGAGATAAATACCACCTGGACACGTCTGGAGACAAACACCTTCCAGACATAACCATCATCTGGATATGTCCAGAGAGAGAGAGAGACACGAGACACGAGACACGAGACACGAGACACGAGACACGAGGCACGAGACAGTCTTACGTCTCTGTGTCGCATCTCTGAGACCCGAGACAGAGAGACAGAGAGGTGTGGGAAGAGGGTGCTGTACTGTATTGGGAAGATGGGACAAAGAGAGGGAGGGGTGTGGAAAGGGTAGTTACCAGAGAGAATATGTTATGCTTTATGAACAAAACGCACACCCATTAGTGCTTGACCGATATCGGCAATTTTTTGGGAATCGGCAGGTTGGAGTCAGTGTGATTACTGACTACAGTCCGCACTGTACACCACCCCAAAACCTTGAATAGCTTTCACCGAAAAACACTGTTGCATTTATCAAGATGTTTCAGGGATATGTTCACAAACATTAATCTTTATAAACAGCTGTGAGTGACGAGTGGAAAAAAGAATTTGGTTCGGTAATTTAGAAAACATGTTAATATGGCAAACGGCTCGGAAATCAGTTGATAATTCACAAATCGCTCAGAATGATGGAGCACGAACAACTCGCCAAGGATGACAGAGCACGATCCACTCACTCAGGATGATGTAGCACAAACCAGTCACTCAGGATGATGGAGCACGAGCCACTCGATCAGGATGACTGAGCACGAACCACTTGCTCAGGCTGAAGGAGCAGGAACCTCTTCCTCAGGATGATGGAGCACGAGCCACTCGATCAGGATGACGGAGCACGAACCACTCGATCAGGATGAAGGAGCAGGAACCTCTTCCTCAGTATGATGGAGCACGAACCACTCGATCAGGATGACTGAGCACGAACCACTTGCTCAGGCTGAAGGAGCAGGAACCTCTTCCTCAGGATGACGGAGCACGAACCACTCAATCAGGATGACGAAGCACAAACCACTTGCTCAGGCTGAAGGAGCAGGAACCTCTTCCTCAGTATGATGGAGCACGAACCACTCACTCAGGATGATTGATCACAAACCACTCGCTCTGAATGATGTTGCGCGGCAAAAGCGTCCGCAGTGAGTGAACGATTCGCTCAGAATGACATGGCGTGGCACCGCTATCGACTGGATGGTACTCGGCAAGTGGCTTAAGCACTCAAGCAAGCACTCCAATTAAATGGTTGATAAGGAATGGCTGGCCAGGCTGTGGTTGTATACCATATATGATCCCTGTAACTTACAAAAGCAGTCTTCACCATGTACACAGCAGTTAAAGAAATTAAATAAATTCGTTCAAATAATGACTTTATCCACAAAAGCATTGCTTTTTATTGGAGAACAACCCTGGAGACATTGCAAAGTTTAATCTCCTGTGAAATAAACATTGCAGATAATCTACCACGGTGCCTGCTCATCTGTGCACGCGTCAGATGTGTTACCCTAACCCTAACCCTAACTATAACCCTAACAGCTTGGTACATCGGTTTGCGGCCGCGCAAATGTTATTACTATTTTAAAACGTCCGTTTTTCACCAGATTTGCTTTGATTCCCTGCAGAGCAGGTCACACAACCTCCGAAAATAGAGGCACAAATCTGGCAGACATTATGGATAAGGGGTCCCTCTGGGGGGTCAGGATGTGTGGTCAAGCAGTGAATGCATTAATTAATGGAGCCCAATGAAGCTGGTTAACGTTGGCACATCCCTAAATCTTTTGTTCACTCAATAAAATTCTCCAAACAGCAGAAAAAGCGAAGTTTCATGCTTTGGAAATTTCTCATTTTCTTGAGTGTATACATGGAGAAAGAGGGACCAGAACATTGCTTGCTTAAAATATATAGATGTATCGGCTTAGTTATAAGACTCATTTATTTCTTTAAATTATGAGATTTCACTCCAGATTTCGACACTTATTTTGTTTGGACGATATCCGATCCTCAAAGCCAAAAGAATATTTCGATGATATACTTTAATTAGTCCGTGAGAGTGGATCGTGGAAAATTGTATCATATAATTCAGGAAATCCCTCCAAGCTCCAAATTTGAAAACTATAGCACTTACAAAAGCGATGTGTACAGCGATTCGTAGCTACGATGAACACACATTCAATGATATGAGTGTGGAAAGTGAAAGAAAAACTGTATCGTTAAGAAATCGTTGTGGCCTGTTCCAAGTCGAGACGTGGTTGAGCAGGCCAAAAAACATGGCGGCTTCAGACCCCAGTGAAGTTACTTCAGATACACCTTAACACCCCATGAAGCGGTGACCAAGGATGCGCCAGATAAAGGGATATAATTAAATATCGCCGTTAATTATATTCTAAGGGGTGTTTTAATCAACGGAAACACCCAATTTTCACTCATGCACTTCCTTGGAGTTCCCGTAGTATGCATGCAAAGTTTCAGGCTGCTTGGTTTTATGGTTTTGCAGTTATGGAGGATACACACACACACACACACTGACATTTATTAGTGTAGATAACACTAAAAAAATCTTGACTCCATTTATGAAGTAAGTAAAATTCCATGCTCTTTATTCAAAAATACCTGTATAACGATTTATGTCCAAGCCTGCCTTGTTTGAGCACCTGAATATTGGAACTTATCTTGCCAACATAGAATAAGGAAGCTTAGTCAGAACTGCAGCACAGCATGACTGCATTACTGTGTCAGAAGGATCCTGATTGCAGATGGCAGCTTTCACACATTTGTGAATCGTGCGGGAAGTTTTGGATTGTTCCAAAGGCCAAAGGTTTTGGATTGTTCCAAAGGCATTCTATGTTGCTTCTTATGATGAGTGTTCTTTAACAGCATTTGCTCACTGCAGGAAATAGCCAGTATCCCAGCTGAAAGTGACATGAAAACAATGGTAATAGCAAACAGCGACAACAAAAGGCATTTTCTTAGCTCGGGTAGTGGTGAAGGCTGATGGACTCATGATTACATTTAACTTGTTCACCACCATCTCAGATCGCACCAATCCAAAACGATGATCTTTTCCACACTTGTTGACCACACCCCTATCCCTACTCCTTCCAGATTTCTTGTTTTCTCTCCTGAGAGTTTCCTTCTATATCCATATTGTGCACCTCATGCATCCTATCCTGCCCCCCCCCCCCATTCTCCCCACACCCATTGGTTGTCCGTCTCCCTCTATCTTGGCCTTCAACTCTGCAGTTTGTGTTTACCCCCTCTCTCTACTGTTCCTTTTGTCTTGTTGCGTCCTTATCCATTCAGTGTACGAGTACAAGCTCTTCCACAAGCCTTGACTATGTGTACAATAAAGCATATTATATTGTGACGGACGTTGCCTCTGGATAAGTCCTAGAGGACGGCTCAGCTTTAAGAGAGCCCAATCGCCCCCAGAACTTTAAGAAACCCCCAGAACTTCCCGCGGGATCCCACGCCCAGAGTCATGTTACCATAAGCAAATGCCCGAGTGGGAACGGATACCATGCCGGCAGTTACACAACAGACCCTAGCCAGTTGCCCAAGCAGAACCAACGTTGCATAACTGCATCTGAGATCAAACTTAGATAACAAATCAGTACTCGCCAGGATGTTATCAAACTTAGATAACAGTCAGAATAAGTCAGGATGCAGTTTCTTAAGGAAATGGCTTTTAGTGACAGTCATCAAAATGCAAATATTTACAAGGAGAGAAAACAATGAAATGACATATACTGCATATACAACAATTAATCGCAGCACATATGCATTCCCAAATTATCCCCTACGTGACAGACCCGTCTTCGGACGGAACCTTACCAGTGACTTAACATGCTGCAGAACAGTATGCCGGCATCATGCATCTGATGTGGAAAGGAGAGATGAGTGATTGGCAAGGAAGATGAGATGAGGACAGAAAGAAATAGATGGGGACAGGATGGACCCCTGCACACCTTACACTTGTTAACTCCAGCTCACACGTCCTGACTGAAAGCGGAACCCTCCGTGCTTCGCTCACCTCCTGCTCCTTATACAGCCGCGGCTCCAGCGTTTCCCTGTGGACCAGTGATGTAATTCGCAAAACCTATTCAATGCATCTCCTGGCAGGACACCCAGGTGCTTTAGATGCAGAGGCAGAGGATCCAGCGACGCAGCTAGCGGATGTAGGCACATGAAGGCGAAGGTGTAGAAGGGCGGAAGGCAAAGAAATAAGGAAGAGAGCAAAAGGACAGAGACAGAAGATGCAAGAAATAATGAAGAACGAATAGTGTGGTGAGAAATGAATTGACACAGCGTGAAGGAGAGTGAAAGAATGAAACTTGAGTGAGCAAGTAAAGTGAAATGAATGACAGAGAGGAGGCAAAGAGAGAAGGATTAAAGGAGAAAAGGAGTAAAGGAAAGAAGGATGAAAGGGCCCTCGCATTTGTGTGAATAAATAGAAACGAGCAGGCCGACAGAGAAACCCTCTCAAGCTTTGAATCTCCGACTCTCCAATCCTCTGTCTCTCTACCTCCTTCCTCTGCAAGATGCTCTCCATTCCCCTTTTAAAGAGCCTCAAGCCCTGTAGGTTGGAGCAAGAATTTGGAATTTTGCAAGAGTGCTGGTGATCGCTCACCTATTCTTCGCAAAGGACACTGTAGGATATTTAACATGCACCAACTAATGCTAGCTGGAGGGACACCCAGTCTAATGTCCATCTGAGGGACAGCACTCACATTAATGCCTGGCCATACATGTGAAACATCAGTGTGTGTATTTGGTCGAGATTCCAACCCAGCCTAGACAGCTCAGAGGTAAGTGCACGTACATCTTGGCTATCATGTCAGCCCAGAAATTAGAGTAAAATACATGTATGCACGTCATTGAGGGCATATAAATGTTAAGAAATTAACCCAAATGAGACAAAGAGCAATATTATGTACCATATCAGCCAATTGATATGTATAGCAAGTGACTAAAACTAAGCATTGCTGTAAATACCAAAACAGAAACTGCGTTGTCTCTGATCCATTGACAATCCTACAAGAGTCTGTGAAAAATTTAAATTTGTGGAAGTTTCTGGTTAAACCATATCTTGGTGTTTACAAACCCAAACCTTGCGAGTGCCAGGATCTTGCTTTACGTCGAGGGAGAATACAGAGGGTGTGGAAGAACCTCCAAACCTTACTTATGCTTCAATAACTACCTGTTATGCTAGCAATTAGTCACTGTGTGGAGATGGAGGAAAATCATGTCATCCCACTGCGATTTAGGCGCATTTCATCCCTCAATATCTTTGCATACTCATAATATGCCCCCGTTCACAGTCTGCTGCTGAGGGACAGGATGTTCGAGCACAAATCCATGGTGAGAGGAAATATTCTTAGCCCAAATTCATAAAATCCTGTTTACGATTTGCTTGCTTTGTGCTTTAGTCCATTACTCAACTGCAAATGGCAAAAATAACTGTACATTACCACCCCTAGCAAGGAAGGTTGGAAAAAACCACTAATCATAGCATTCTGTGGGCACTTCACCATGGTAAGGTTATACAAAACTTTTCAGGTGGCTCTCAAAGAGAAGACTATTCATCGTGAGCTATCCTGCTGCAGTGAGAGATTTCTCCAAAAAAAAATACTACAACCCCAAAAGAGGGCAGTGTTCAAACCAGCATTTCAAAGCTTCACATGGACAGATAACTCTACAAGCCACAAATAACTGTTTGTAGTTTGTAAGATCAATATTTAAAACTGAAGACACTACTGATGATTACAACTGCCCAGGTTGCAAAGCTGAGATATTTCCTATTGGGCAGTTGTACAAGTTGGTGGGCCCTAAAAGCCAATTATGGTCATATTTCAAAATTGAGAACATGCAATGATCACGTGGGTTTGGAACAGTTTCCATCAATACCAGTCTTGCATGACCAGCCTTTCCAGAATGAAGTCTGATCAATATGTTAATTATTTGTACGTTGAAAAAAAAGTCAATGACTGACATTAAGAAAATCTGGTTAAATTTTCTATACTGTTATTTTACAACAATTTTGCTGAACTTTTTTTTCATACATCGGACATCAGATTTAAGTTTTGAACAAACTAATGTCCTCCCGCCCCCCACACTCCGGACACCCTGATCCCCATTTTATTTTCTGCTTCTATGATAGGCCTCACTCTGCATGATATACTTCAGTAATGTCCTTATGAGCATAACTAAATGGTTCTAGTCAATGTCCACCTCAATAGCTGATGAGCACTGTGACAGCAAGGGTAGAAAACACAAATCAAATGGAAGACCAAGAAGGAACCAAAAGAAGTAAAGAGGAAAGATGGAGTCATCAGGAGGAACCTGGATAGGATTCGGGTTTCATCCGCTACTCCACTACCCTCAAACTCATCCAGGCACAGCCGAGTGAGCCTTACAGAAAAATTTCTGCAAGAATTCATTTCTCCTTCGAGAGATAGATAACGAAAGAGAGAAATAGAGAGTACAAGTGATGACAAAGAAGAAAAGCCAGAATTATAATAAATAAAAAGAATTGCGTTTTGAAATCTTGGCATCTTGGCATCTTGGCATCTGATTTGAAATAGTTGTTAAAGAAGAGATGGAATTAGAGGGTAGAAATAGGCAGAGTAATAAAGAGGAAATTAATAGTTAAAAGCAGAAAATACCTGTAATGGCCCCCACGGTCCATTTGAATCAATTGACCAATTAAATAGAGCGATGAACCCCGTGTAGAAAATATAGGTACAGTAGAAAGGTGCAGAAATAGCTGAGATAACACACTTAAAACTAGAGGGGGAGCACTCGGTAGAGTGCAAAACCCTCGCCGCCAAACTGCTGGGTCACTTAAGTGAACCTGATATCCTATTCATTGTAGGTCAAAACGGATCAGACTCTACTGAACCACGATTGAATAAACTAAACTAGATCGACGCGCATGTAGAAATGCAAAAAAATAAAATCAAAACTTTTTGAAAAAAAAGTTGCAAAATTTCTGTTTTTTTTTCTCTAACAAATTTTTTTTGTTGAAATCACTTAAAACATGTAGAAATGCAAAAAAAAAATTCAATATTTTTCAATAATCGAAATTTTTTGAAAAAAAGTTGCAAAATTCTGTTTTTTTTTTCTCTAACAAATTTTTTTTGGGTTGGAAATCACTTAAACATGTAGAAATGCAAAAAAAAATTCAAATATTTTTCAAATAAAATCGAAATTTTTTTGAAAAAAGTTGCAAAATTGTTTTTTTTTTCTCTAACAAATTTTTTTTTTTGGTTGGAAATCACTTAAACATGTAGAAATGCAAAAACGAAAATTCAAATATTTTTTCAAAATGGCCGCCATAGCGGCCATATTGGACTTTGGACCAAGTCCAAAATCTAATGGCATGATCCTTGGACCAACCTAATCCCCCACCAAGTTTCGTCGAGAATCCGTCCAGGAGTTTTTCCGTAATACTGTTCACAAACAAACAAACAAACAAACAAACAAAGACAGGGTGAAAACAGTAACCTCCGTCCATCTTCGATGGCGGAGGTTAACAACAAATATTTTTTTTGTAGTTAATGTAGAAATCACTGCATTTCAATGAGAGGAGTAGAATCAAACAGAGAAACACCAGTACACCATCCATTAAATGTTTGCAACACCAACAGAGGAAAACGATCTTCTATTCGGTAAACGATGAACGTTGGAGGTTTGGAATCTGCCTGCTGCCATGATTTATATCCCATAACCTACTGATGGTGAGGTGTTGGTAATTCAGAGTGACCTAGAATGTATTGAAGGGGAAATACAAACTTCAAATGCCGGCATGTGTCAATTAAAAACGAGCTTGATGGCATGCGAGTTAGCATGGCAGTAATGATTCATGGAAAGTCAATGACGTGTGTTGTCAGGAGTCACGACTCATGACAAAAGGTAGACATGTGAGGGTTGGGCATGGCTGAGCCAAAAACTCATACCTCAACGACGAGATCATACTTTGGGGTTTTCATTCGCTGCCCTTCATAACGCTAATGATGCACTGAAGAGGGGCACCGAGGGTTAAGTGGATTCTTCTGCATCATTTTCTTTTCTCTCTTTACAGGTTAATTTTGTTCAATGGTGTCACGTTTGAAATTTGGTTCACTGCTCAAGTTCTGTATAAAGCGAGCCAAAATGATTTGGTTCGCAAGGGACACATGTGCCAACATGACATCACGAGTGGTAGTGGCAGGTCGCTTTGTGTCCATATCCCAATCCTTCAGATTACTGAACAATGTTGTTTGAGTGGTCGGCGATGTTCGTAAGAGGCAACACTGAAATCCGGCAGATCGTTTTGCCTTCTTGTTTGATATTTTATTTCACCACAAAAGCAATACACCAACATAATGGGAAGCTCTAGATAATTGAAAGAGCCGTGCACGCACCAACCCCATGGATAAGTAATCCAATTGCTTGAGGCATAAGCGTGATCACTACATGTTGGATTGGAATTGCTACCTGCGTAAATTTTATGATTTATTTTGAGAGCGATAAAGAACAACAAAAAAAAAAAAAACCTCCAAAATTTGCCAGTTTGTCTGAGTTTATACCAATTCAATTTTACAAATATCTTTACAATAAACCAGTGCTTTATTGGAGACAGTAAAGCAATGCAATTTATTTCACATTGCCATCTTATAGATATGTAAACTTCCCCATTGTATCAACTGCTATATCGTGGTGTCATTTTCTTCGTGAAAAGTAGGCGAGCTATCGCTGGCACCATGGCCAATTTCCAATTTCCTACCATAACCTACAGAAGGCCTACCTACATAACCTACGAAATAACTGAACATCAGCGGCACAGCCGTGCCCTTGCGACGCCACAACCTTGTGCTGCATATGAAAGAAGAAGGTGGTGTCATGAAAAGAGTGATGCATATACAACTAGAAGGGCATTCGGTAGAGTGCAAACCTCCACCACGCAATGCCCGGTCCACGAGAACATATCTACATCATTACATTTTAAAAAATATCATTCTATATATCGTTTTTAGTGCAATCTCTCAATGGTGAAGAATCACTTTAAAAATTCAATAATTATCAGATCCAGATCCGGATCTGAATCTTCACCAAAATCGAATCACTTCATCCTTGTCACACACCCAACCTGCTCACAAAATTTCATCCGAATCCGTCGATAACATTTTGAGATATCGTGCACACAAACAGACAAACGGACAGAAAGGGGTGAAAACATAACCGCCTTCCACCTTCGGTGGTGGAGTTAACAAGCAGACGATGAAGGGTGAACAGGACTTTGAGTATTTCAGGTTCATGCAAAAATGATATTGCAAGGACATGTTGAAACGAATTATAAAAGATGTTTCATGTATATCAGCTAAAGAAATGCAATCCTAGATGTGACAGGAAATCTCTGGAGACATATTGTTGTGGACGGGGGTCGGTGGCGATGAACGACCACTTGGTGGAGCAGTAGAGCCGTCTCCCATCGAACACCCGGAATTTAGGTCGTGACTCTCGGACAACTCCGAAGGTCACGGGTCCCTTAGCGGACCGTGGACGCCAATATTTCGACCGCGTGGCGTCGGGTTAATTGTCTCGATCTCCAACATACCTAAATAACCACGCAGTCTAGCTACCGGGGAAACCACACCCTCGGCCGACTCTGTCCGAACCGAGTCGCAGGTACCGACTCGGATCCGGCGTAACCGAGCGGAGTTACCAGAGCCGCGCCGGTCCCAATGATAACTTACGGGACCAACGGCCTTACTATTTCTCAAGCCCGAACCATGCGAGGCCAATGAAAGAAAACACGAACAACGTCGGGCCGGCCGCCGTCGATTGGACGAGCTCACGGTGGCGGAGGGAACCTCACCCCTGTACGTGACACGCTGCACGTGGGCGATGGATGGTGATGGTGCGAAAACGAAGGATGATTGAAGATGTAAAAAACCTGACTATAAAAGTAACTCGTAGCGCACACATGTAATTAACCCATTAGATTAGACAGAAGGACTGGACCCTGACTATAAACACATACTTATCGAAATAACTGAACTACGGGGACTCTGGCTGTTTGTGTGCAAAAGGTTTCCAAATCCGTAACAATATTTTCCTGCTAACTTGGTACCTCTCCTATTTATCTGGACACTGAATGGGCCAGACCAACAAATTAGCTCTGACTTGTATTCCATTCCATGCCTGGTCGTAGTTAACATGAGATTTATTCAAAACGTTTTTCCTGTAAACATGTACAGATTGTCCATATTTAGGCAAAAAGCAATTTGTTTGAATGACGCAGGAGGAATCTCAAAAAGCTGTCTGTTTACCTGGTTGGTAAAGAGCACTTATCATCTCAAACCATGCCCCAGAATTTTTATAGCTCTGGAGCACTTAAAACGCTCTCCACCGTAAAATCCCCCCAAAGGCGGCCACGTCTTATCGTTCTTGTCGAGACTCACGGAGCCCTCAGTCGAGGAAGGGGGTTTCATCAGGAGGTAATGCTCAATCAGCATTTCCTCGAACATTAAAATTGAGTTATAATCAGAGCAGTTCCCAATCAAAAGGAAGCAGCAACATCACATGGTCTTACTGGGGATTCGTTTAGGACTATAGGATTTACAGCAAGAGGGAAAGTTTGCTGCAGCATACTTCGGTTATTTTCCTGCCAGGTGTCGGTGGATAGGGTGTTGGATGAAATATAATAAAGTGGTATTTACAAGATAAGAGTATAACGTATAAAATTGATGGAGTACTTTTATTAAAAGCCGATGGAATTTATTCAGTGTGCTTACTTATGAAAATATATAATGCTTATATTTAAAGAGAAACACAACCAAGACTGTTGCACAGTCGCTCATTGTTGCCAGAAGTGTTCAAATTTGGTTGAAGGCAGAATTATTAAGGATTTTGATTTGAAGCTTCTCGAACCATATTGCAATGGAATGTCACCAAAACTCAGTGAACTCATTAATGGCCTTCAGGTAGGAGGAATTTGCCTTCCATCGCTTGTCCGATCTACATGTGACTTCAGACCAACACATTATGATTGATTTAATGCCCTCAGAGAAACTTGGGATAGGCATTAAAATCCTAACTTTGAAAAAAGGCACCTGAACCAGATTTAAAAAAACAAAATCAGTTAAAACCAAAAAGGAGTGCAAAAAATGAAGCTTGCATCACAGCAACTTCAATTATCTTGTGCCAGGTGTTGGATAAAACACAAAAACAGTATTTACAACAATAAGACTCTATGTGTGTAGCTGCTCAGCAGGAAAGGTCGAAGTCTAACATATCGACCACTCATGGTCTTCATCTGGCATTGTGCAGGCATCTTGTGCGAGGTCATCATTTGCTTATTACCTCCGCCACCGAAGGTGAAGTTTTTCACCTCTCTCTGTCTGTCTGTCTGTCTGTTTGTCTGTTTGTCGCCTACAGGTCACAAGTTTAAACCGATCTTCACGAAACTCCACCACATGGTAGAGTTTGTCATAATGAAGACGCCTATTGTTTTTGAGGTTAACAGGTTAAAAGGTCAACATAAGCCAAAGGTCAACAACTTCGGTGAGATTTCTAAAATCCTCAAGTTTCATCCCATTGACTTGAAATTTGAAGAGTATTTATATTTCAGGTCACTGAGTTGAACTAGCTAATTATTTTTGAGGTCAGCATGGACCAAAGGGTCAACATATGCCAAAGGTCAACAACTTCGGTGAGATTTCTAAAATCCTCAAGTTTCATCCCATTGACTTGAAATTTGAAGAGTATTTCT
The DNA here is from genome assembly GCA_035128595.1 of Eptatretus atami. Lineage (NCBI taxonomy): Eukaryota > Metazoa > Chordata > Myxini > Myxiniformes > Myxinidae > Eptatretus > Eptatretus atami. The sequence goes on along the minus strand of CM068962.1, from coordinate 36,680,935 downwards.
ATTTCAGGTCACTGAGTTGAACTAGCTAATTATTTTTGAGGTCAGCGTGGACCAAAGGGTCAACATAGGCTAAAGGTCAACAACTTGGGTGAGATTTTTTAAATCCTCAATTTTCATCCAATTGACTTGAAATTTGAAGAGGATTTATACTTCATATCAATGAATTAAACTGGCTAATTATTTTTGGTCAACATGGACTAAAAGGTTAAAATAGGCCCAAGGTCAACAACTGAGATGGTATTTATAAAATCCTCAATTTTCATCCCATTGATTTGAAATTTGAAGAGGATTTATATTTCAGGTCACTGAATTCAACCACCAATTATTTTGGAGGTCCACATAGGCCAATAGGTCAACATAGGCCGAATTTCTAAAATTGTCAATTTTCATCCGATTCACTTGTAATTTGAAGAGGAGTTGCAAATTTGGTCATTATTTTTGTGGTCAAATTTGTTTTATGGATTTTGCAAGTATCGTGCTCTGCATGACGTCTTCTTGTTTGTTTGTTTGTGTGCAAGATATCTCAAAAAGTTGTGGACAGATCCGGATGAAATTTGGTGGGCGGATTGCGTGTGACAACGACGAACAGATTAGAATTTGGAGAAGATCCACATCCGGATCCGACTACTAGAATTTTTTAAGTGATTCTTAACCATTGAAAGCTAAGGCCAAAAATGATATATAGCACAATATCTCAAAACGTTGTGGACGGATTCGAACGAAACTTGGTGGACATGTTGGGTGTGTAACAAGGAAGAAATTGTTCAATTCTGATGAAGATCCGAGTTCATATCCGGATCTGACAACTTTTAAAGTGATTCTTCACCAATGAGAGATTGGGCTAAACTCATATATAGCATAATATCTCAAAAAGTTGTGAACGGATTCGGATGAAACTTGGTCGACATGTTGGATGTATGACATGGAAGAATTGTTTCAATTTTGGTGAAGATCCGGATCTGGATCCGATAATTTTGAAAGTGATTCTTTACTTTTGAGAGATCGGGCAAAACTACTATATAGCATGATATCTCAAAAAGTTGTGGACGGATTCGGATGAAACTTGGTGGACAGATTGGGCGTGTGACAAGGACGAATCGATTAGACTTTGGTGAAGATCCGAATCCGGATCTGGATACGAGAATTATTTATTTTTTGAAGTGATTCTTCACCATTGAGAGATAGGGCCAAAAACAATATTACTGTATAGCATGATATTTCAAAAATATAATGGGCCTGATATGTTCTCGTGGATCAGGCATTGCGTGGTGGAGGTATGCGCTCTACCGAGTGCCCTTCTTGTTTATAACATGTAGTTGTTGGTGTGGTCATAGCTGTGCTGGTGGTTGTTGTTGTACAGCCCCGGACAGTTCTCTCGAACAGGCCCACGACATGGAGACAGCCGTTCGATCTCCCAGGAGCAACTCAGAGATTCCCTACATCGAAGATGATGTACCATTACCTTTGGGAAGCAAGGGCCATGACAGAGGGAGGGAGAGAAGGAGAGAAAGAGGGGGTGGTGGATGGGAGAGAGGGAAAGACAAGAGGGAGTGAGCTGTTCCATGGGGATCGAGCACCACTGTGACCATGGCCATGCTGCCCTGAAGAATATGGGCAGCAGGGAAAAGTGGGTAAGATTTTGTCCCCGACTTTCGCTAGTGGGCACAACCACCACAACTAGGCATCCCCAATAGTTGTCGTGGCTGTGGTTGTTGTTTGTGTTCTCCTTCTGTGTACTTTTATATATTTTTCTATTGTTCAAGAAGTATTACTATATATAATTTTGTGCGCTCCCTCCATGTTTTTCAGGTTTTATTCTGAAGGGTTCCTGCTGTCATAACATTGGAACTGCTACATTAAAGCTCATAATCCGTATTGTTCTATTCTTCTCTCTTTGAAAGAAGGGCTTTTACAACAGGCTGTTTATGATTTGCAGACACTTTGCGAAACCCTAGCACGTTGTAAATGATATGGTGTGCTGAACCACGGCTAATGTTCAATTCGGAGACCACTTCATCCAGCGTAATGCAACAGTTTTCCCTTGGCACACACTCAACTCCTGCAACCGGCTGAGTGAGGCTGGCCAGAGCAAGCAGCGTCTGCCACACTGGACACTCCACTTTTAAACTCCCTGGCCCAGTCATACACCTGCTGCAGTGATAAGCATGCGCCACCATGTTGCATTTTCATTCTGTGATGGATTTCACTGGGATTCACACCCTCGCTTCCCAAGAAATGGATGACAGAACGTTGCTCCTCCCTGGACCCTGGTGCATGCTTCTAAGGGAGCCGCCATCTTGGAACTGCTCCACTGACGTCATGCGCTCAATGTTGCCAGATATAAAACAGGCAAAACATGACTCTTACCCATAGATATAACATATGTCGTGGACAACTACACACATTACATTCTCGAATTTATATCGCCATTTTAAGGTTACTTATTGACTGGCCCTCATGGACTTAGTTCCACAAATGATACAACGATACCCTTTGTTTTATACGATACAGGAATTCATAAAGTTTTCTTTATTTTCAGGTCTGGTGCTTTAATGTGAAAGAAAAATGGCAACTCCACAGGAGAAAGCTCAGTGTGTCGAATGGTTCATCGCAGAGATGGTGAATCGAGTGGAAAATTTTTTGACTTGGGACTTGAATTGAGACGGCCTTAAAGACTTGATACTTAACTTGAGGCTTGAGCTTGTTGACAATGATGATGACTGAAGGAACACTATATCAAAATATATATCTCAGTGATGTGTTTGTGACTAATTTTCACTCAATGTCTGCTGGGATGTGATTATATTATATTTATTAACAACGACCACAGGAGTTGCGCATCAAAGGAACCAAGAACTCGGTAGATAGATCACACCGAGCTTCAAAAAGATATTACTTTTACACAGCCCAAAGTGCCGCTGAGCTCTGAGCCTCCGATCACGCACGCACGCATGTGTCTATGGAGTAAAAGGAAGTGAATTAGGGAGAAAAGCAGGTGAAGCTATAGTATGTTTCATGACATGGATGATACGTCCTTGAATTCAGTAGGCATGTATGCTGTACGGCATATGGATGGAATTGTTATTGCTGTTGCTCGTTCATGCCCATTCAGCTTCTTCTGTGTTGTTGTTTTTTTTTAAAAAGTCTACATGTTTTATGGCTCATAATGGAACTAAAACACACACACACACGTAATGGTTTGAGCTTTGAGTGGACGTTCTCACCATTACACCGGAGAGACTGAGCATCACTGCGTAGCTTGCTGCGACTCTCTCCGCGTGCGCACTTCACTTCGTTATCGGTATCATGGCAGAGATTCCGAGGGTGATCTTATTTGCTGATAAACATTTTGAAGGTGCATTGAATTAAAGGAGTGCTGGATGCTGAAGGTGTGGTATAAAAATTTCAGATGGCCCACCCACAACATCAAATTTCATTCATCACCTAAAAACTCACCCGCAGGAGTAAGTTTTCATTTCCATGAGACGTTCTAACACGTTCCATTTCTAACTTTCTACCGTTTGTCCTGCACTAACACTGACTAACACAGTAACACTGTGCTTACACGTAACCATTCATGAGAATTTATTTTCAAAGGATTGTTAATCAACTTAAAAACCAAAGGCAATACATTTTTAATTTCTTATAATAAATGGTGGGTCTGTCGCCAGATTCGACCATCATACACCATAGTTTGATAAATCATCAGTTTATTGAAGTGTCCTCGGGTCCATTATTAGCCGGGGCCCATTGTGGGCTTGTTTGTGAACTCTGGTGAAGATCAAAATCCAGATCTGGATCTGAGAATTTTTTAAGTGATTCTTCACCATTGAGAGATCGGGCCAAAAACGATGTGTAGGACAATATCTCAAAGTTGTGGACAGATTCGGATGAAACTTGGTGGACATGTTGGGTGTGTGACAAGGACTAATTGTTACTATTTTTGTGAAGATCCGAATCTAGATCCGGATCCGAGAATTTTTTTCAAGTGATTCTTCACCACGAAGATGGGGCCAAAAACTATGCATCACATGAGATCTCAAAAGGTTGTGGATGAGTTATGACAAAACTAGGTGGATGAGTTTTGTATATGTATATCTATACGAGATGTATCAGTAGTTTATGATAATGCATGAATACATTGGTCCACCGGGGCGTGGTTAAGAGAGTGATGTGACCCACCCATGTTCCGATACTGTGCTGTGTTGTGTTGTGCCCGTGTTGGAATTAAACGTGTTGTTCCAACTCCAGAGCCTTCGTCCCTGTTTGTCGAGTACATTACAACATATAATGCATCAAAACATACTCACTGAAGATTTTCCTTTGTAAGAATTTTTTGAACTATGTTATCGGAGAGAATGATAAGTTTCCATGTTGTTTAGATGGTTTCAGTGTGAAGCTCTAAAATGAGGATGGATGGGAGGAGTATGCCTGGTGTTCGCTTAATTGTTCAGGTAGTGGGCTTGGGACTGAGGATCCTGAGTTCAAATCCTCCTCGGCTGTTGAGTTAATACCAGGTGAGGTTAACTCGGCCTGTCATCCTTCCGAGGTCGGCAAAATGAGTGCCAGCATGCTGGTATACTGTGTCGGAGTGGTGACCCGTCCAGGATGTGCCCAATAACCCAGGAGACTGCTTAGGCGGCACCAACGTTCTTCTCAGAGTATGGTCCCGATGGATGGATATTGAATTAATACCAGGTGGGGTTGACTATCTATCATCCTTCCGAGGTCGGCAAAATGATTGCCAGCTTGTTGGTATCCTGTGTCGGAGTGGCGTCCCACCAAGGATTGTGCCCAATAGCTCAGGAGATAGTTTCAGCAGCACCAACACTCTGCACAGAGTATGGTCCCGATGGATGGATGGATGGATAGGAGTGAAATGGTCTTGAACTACCGTGAATAAAGTATTACAAAATCTGGATACAAGCTTCTTCTCCAGTAGCATATCCGCTGCCTTCAGACAGGATGCTGCAGAGAAGTTTGGAGAAGGTGCCTTTCATGCCTGGCATCTTTGGACAAGTGTTAGACTTCCTGAAGTTGAAAGTGCAATGGATGTGTGATGAGGCGCTCATATGCTGTTTCACTCTGGATGAGATGTCTCACTCCAAATGTAGTGTATGGTGAAAGCAGCAGAAACTTGTTAGGCAACATCACCTTACCATAGCATACTGGAACAGCTGCCAATCACACTCTGGTATTTGTGTTGGGAGGAATAACATAATGCTGGAAGCAGAATGTTACATACCATTTCATGGACAATTCAACAGATGGCACAGTCCTGAAGGAGATCATGCTTGATCTGATACAGCAAGCTGCTCACATAAGCCTTGATGCAGTAATGAGTGACATGGGGAGTGCCAACATAGTGATATGGAAAAGCTTTGGCATCATATGTGGAAAGCATTGCAGAACGGCAAATAAAATACCGCACTCACAGGACCCACACAGATGGCTGTCGTTTTTCGAATATGTTTCCCATCCTCACTAGAATGTGAGGCTGGCAGGATGGCCTCGAGGTATGCACACTCACCTCTAAGCTGACTAGCCTGTGTTCGAATCCCAACCCAGCTATAAACTATCAGCCTGGTGTTTCACAGGTAGGGTGATTCATGAATGTGTATGTCGTCTCTCGGATGCCCCGTCTGCCAGAATTAGTTGGTGGACATTAAAGATGCTACGGTGTCCTTTTCTAAGAGTAGGCGAGCTATCGCTGGCACCATGGACAAATTCCAAATTCCTGCCCTAACCTACAGAGGCCATTTTGTTCATTGGTATAAAGTTTAAAATTTGGCACAGCCGCACCTTCAGCCAATGATGCTTCCCTACGACTTTGACTTTATGCTGCATACGAAAGAAGACTAGAATGTGAAAGGGGAACTTGTGAGTTGGCAAATCTTCACTCTGTCAGGGAACACAATATCTCACAGAACATCAACTTTACTGTGATGAAGTGTACATTTATCCACTTTGAGATCGAGCCAGATTCCAGGAATACTTTGACTTGAAACTGGCAGACAAGCTTATGGTGGGAGCCCTGACGTAACATTTCTCCAAAATGAAAATGTCAAATGCGACACAAGTGATACGTGAGAATGTTGATGGTGGACTGAGGTATGTACTCGGCCAACAAGGAATTGTGCAGCAATGGCAACCTGACCATTGCCTTTCTCATAAATGTATTGTAACACTTAGCAGGCTGCAACCACACAAGAATGGGAAAGCATTAAGCTTTCTTGGAGGAGTAATCAAAGTCTGAAACTAAAGATCGGAAATAAGGGAGAGTGGAAGCCTATGCAGACAGGAGCTATACTGTCAACAACATCAGTGGAAGACATTGCAGAAGAGTTCCTGGATGTTGGGTAGAAATTCTTACTTATATCAAGACTGACTCAGGACTTCCTGGAAAATCTCTTTTGTGTTGTGTACCAAAAGAATCCTGTACCATCTTCCCTGGAGTTCACACATGCCTGGAATATTATCAGCAGTGCACAGTTACTCAAAATATCTCACTCAGGTAGTTACCAATAAGAAGATAGAGAATTCTTGGATCAGCCAGTCAAACTACCAACAGGGTCAGAAATACCGGTAAACAAGAGTCATTTGTCTAATGTACAGAGTAAACAGAATTTTGTGCAAGCAGAATGGGACAGCCTCGACTACTTAACAGATTAGTTGTGCCCACCGTGTCAAGAAGACTGAGAAGTCATGCAGCATGCGCATGCAAGAAGTTATTGATCAAGTAGAACAAGCAGCTGAATTGACACAACTGAAGGAATACAGGCAAAGCTATCTCATCAAGGTATCAAATAAGGCATTTGATATGCTACTATGAGCTGCATTCATGTTCCGAGGAGTAAATGGTAGTTTCATGGAAGAAAATAACATCAACAAGTGAAATCCTCAATGCAGCGCGTGTGTGAATCAATGAGTACACTAATGTTAAAATATGCAATTTATGCTTTTTCAGTTGAAAAACAATTAAAAAGCGTACTTAATATTTGAAATGTAAAAATCTTGTTATTATTGTGATAAGCACCTTTATATATAACAGAAGGAATGAAATCGTTCGATACAGCGTGGTAGAAGGCCGCAAAAGAATGATTGTAAGTAAATTTCAACTACTAATGCATGACGAAACACTTGTTTATGGCTATATTAAAGAGAATGATGGCATAAGAAGAACTTAGCCTGTAATCCTCGTGCATAACACCGCCCACACAAACACGTGGTGTCCTTTGACCAATCAGGAGCAGTGCAGTTACAGTATCCTTTCCTTCAGCTCGATTGGTCTTGTCCTGCACGTGATGTTTTCGGGGTTTTTTTTCGTTCTTGTTGAATCTGAGGAGATTATTTTTTCGTTCTTGTTTTAAGTAAATTTCAACTACTAATGCATGACGAAACACTTGTTTATGGCTAATATTAAAGAGATGATGGATAAGAAGAACTTAGCTTTCTGCGTTCGGCGCGAAATGCCATGGTGGAGACGAATGACGTCTTTCGTTCGTTCGTTCGTACATGAGGGGAGCGTTTCTTCGTTTGTTTCCGTCAAGCAATAAATCAAATGCTTTTCACATATATAAACATTAGTTTCACAAATTTCCATTGAAATACTCAGGTATTTCCGTCAATTGTCGCCATTTCCGTGAGGTTACGCACTGCATCTACCGGACGGCCGTCATTGGCTGTCTTGAGGCACGTGGGGGGGGGGGGGGACACCGGACCCACCGGAGACATGGTAGACGACGCCGGGGACATTTCAAACTCGGTGCAATTGTATACAGCGCACGCGCTGTAATAAGCATGGGCGTCGATTGCTTTTGAAAAGTGGGGGGACATTGCATGTCCAGACCACGAAGCCCACTTCGTGCCGGCGTGGACACAGCAAATCTACCCTTGCAAATTCTGGATTTTATATACGCTCGTTGACATGCTGCCTTCTGATCACACAAATCCCTTAAATTAATCTGACCATCGATCGACCATCTTTTTATCAAATGTAAGCAGACGGAGCGAAATTAAATAAATATTAATCATACACATTTCAAAGTTTCAAGTGTCATCAAAGAAATATATAATATATA
>CM068962.1:36653464-36664422 GCA_035128595.1 Eptatretus atami | reverse complement strand
TTGATGTGCGACAATTTCGAATTCACGTACTGCAGATATTTCTCGAGCACGTGGCACGACCTCATCAACTCTCGATCAGAATTTTACGTTCTGGATTTCTCCACTTATGCCGTGAACGTCTTGTCTTCCTCTTGACAAGCCCGTCTTCGAGGTTTTACATCCATCGCTCGCGCCCGCAATCTGTAAGAGCATTTGAAGATTCCGCTTCAGACGGATCTCATCTCGCTACGATAATTAGGCAAAACCTTGTCGGAGGCCCGCTAATTATTATGCAGATGAGCTGATAATCTTCACAAGTGTGCCTGACCATGCAGATCTTGCTACTTCTAGCAGTTTGCTGCTCAGCCTAGCCATGGACACACCAGTGTTGACTTTCTGCGCGACCATTTCATATTTAGTCAGCAGGCAAGCCTATGTGTGTTTTATACGCTTACGCTGATTGCCTCTGAATTTTTCTGTAAGCCCGCCTTTTTACCATTCCGCAAAGCCCTTTAGCCAGACAAATGCGTGTCATTCTGCCCCACAGCGGGCCAAGTTCGGTAAGATTTTCACGAGAATGCGTCCGCCCTACAGATGTGTGACAAAGAGTGCACCACCGATTATGCTCTGATCAAAATGTGAAGCCCGACGCGAAAATCTTTGACACTTTGAACCACAATCTGTTGAAGATTGTGCTTTAAATTAGATTATGCATGCCATCATATAGGGCTTCACCAAAGGAAATGAGCTAAAAAATCAGTTTCATAGCTTAACATATTAATGAATTCTTTACCTCATCACAATCACGCAGACCAGGCAGACGAGGGGATTAAAGCATCTAGTTGCCATCAGTTCGACGTGCACTCTCTTCTTTCCCAATTATTGCTACATGAGCTTGTTGATTTGTAAATACGTTCATCATTTCCACTAGTGTGTGCCCGTACGTGCCCCATAGGCCGTACGTGCGCATGCCGTACGTGCAAAAAAACAAAAAAAAATTTGAAAACCGATGTAAGCCTTCGTTAGTATTAGTGCGCTGCCCGTACATTTTGTTTAAGCTATCGTAGCTGAATAAAGTTAAGAAAGTGAAATAAACCAATTTGCGTCGCTAAAGGCCCGGCCAGAACCGTTGCCCGGTCCGGTAACGACATGCGTGAAGAGCAAGCTGAACAATCCTGTTTATTTTATTATTCAACGCGGCATTTAAAAATTCTCAAATTTACATCATTCATAAATCACAGAGCTTTAATGAGACACCTTATTCTGTCGTGCTATCCTTCGTCTTTGTCCTCGTTGCCAAAACGGAAAATTCATTCGGATAGATAGGCGAGCAGAAATTCTTCCGCCGAACCTTATTTCCGCAGTAAAAATGCAAGTCCGGGCCTAAGCTACAAAGCCCGAGCCGTTTTTATAATCGCGATTTTACGCACGCGCGCCTAAATGCATTACTAACCCTATAAGATACTGTATAATCCTCAGCAACAGAATTCAAAATAATTTACCGTTCGTTTGTCCGAACCGCTTCGACGTGCAATTTTGCAGATTTTTTCAACAAGCTACCTTCTTTAAAAGTAGTATAATTTAATCCTTCATAAGTCCGACGCACCCGAATGATACCATCTCGTTTTGCCATAAGGTCTATACCTCCCTAAAGTATAAAGTACCGATAGAAAAAATTATTATACCACTAACCGCCTGCCAAAAGCGACCAGTGAATCAGCGCGTGTTATATCTATAGTTTTCCCAAGTATTCAAAGCCTATTTAGTCGCCAAAATTACCCACATTTCCTTCGATTTTCACCGTTTCAACGTTGGGATTTAGTCACCACTGTTAATCGACTGCGCAAATATGAAAACAGGAATTACAAAATTTATCTTTTACGCCCATTCGTTCTGCTGCCGAGCCGGTAGCAGCTGAAATCCATTCATAACCTGCACAAGCTCCACCATACTTCAATCAGCCCATAGCAGGACCGCCAAAATCTTTATTGCCGCTGTATAACTCGACGGTGCAAAGTACAAAAATTAAACACACACATCATCGTGCAGGTAATAATATCTAGGCATCCGACGATATAAGTTAGAAAGGTAGAAAATAAAACGATTTGGGTCGCCCTAAAAGCCGGCACCCCGAGCACCGTTGCGCGCCTAACACTATCCGCAGCGTAGCCGCGCCTCCGCCCGGCCCATGAAGCCGCAAATTTCTATGTTTTATGTATTCTAAACACTCATAAATGACAGATACAAGGCAAAAAAAAAAAATCGCCAAAACGTCCAACATAAACCTCAAATATGTCCAGGTCACGTTCCTGCTTAGTGCCCGCGCGTGAACAATCCAACGTGCGCGAATTAATTTCTGCTTCGCCAATGATAGAAGAGCGACATCAAAAGGATCAAAATAGCCGACGCTCGCTTATTGCGACGCTATGCCCGAGTGGCGAGACCATGGCTTGCGAAGGCACGGATTACTCAATGTTGAATTAGCTTAAACCTAATCATCTTTAATAAACTATAAATAGACAATAAAACTTTAATAGAGATTTAAAAATTTATTCTTGTATTGAGCGAGACATCTCGGCCTGGTTGCTACTTGAGCAGCTCACGCTTTGTGGTTACTACACTTACGTTCATATTGAAAAAAGTGGCCGGCGGCGACAAATCGATATAGACTTGTCCCCCCTTGATAAAAAGGGGGGGGACATGCTCCCCCCGTCCCCCACCAATCGCATAAGCCCTAGCTGTAAGTTAGAAAGCAAACACGTCCAGTAAGTTTATTCCTGCTCGGTCGGTCCGCAAAGCACGTCAAATATGTACTACATACGTCAAGCCCTGCGTTGAAGATACGCTTACACATAGTTCTAAGCACGTTACTCATTAGCACGTTTACTGAAATAAGTATTCGGCGTACGCCTAAACACTACCTCGCGCTGTTCGACTTGATGAGCTAACTTACAAGTAACGTGTGTCGACGTGTTCAACTGCATCGCGTAACGTGCGCTACAACACGTAACTTACATAAGGTTATGAAATAATAGGTTTCGCCGTACGCTAAACATTACCTCGACGTGTTTCGAACTTATGAGTAACTTACAAGTAACGAACCCCACTGGTTCGACGTGTGTCAACGATCGCCATAACGCTGCCTACAACTTAATGCCGCAACGTATGCGCGAACGTCGTGAGTCTATACGCTGGCATACGTCGCAAAAATTATGAGCATTGCCTATAAAAATGCTCGACGAAAGCTACGCCGCTACTACGCCACGACTATGCCAGCGTGCCTCAGCGTGCTCTAACGTAACTACAAAACTTCCCATAACATATTCGAACGGTGCTGAACAGATCATGAACATAATACTTGTGCCAGCGTTTGAGACAAATTTTTCATACGTCGGGCATAAGCTAGCCGCTTAACATCGTCAAGCGATGTGACAGCCCCCCTTCAGCAGGCTAGCTTACTGTTGTTATAACTTCGAAATTGATGCCCGCACCAAAACCTGGCATCAAATGTGAACACAGGATGATTGTCGTGCTTACCACTCCCCATGACAGAGCCTTACATGAACCGGTACTGTAGAAATGGATAGGCCTAGTGATCTGGTGACTGCAGCCTGCCTGGTCCTGTAGAACAAGTTTCAAGGAAAACTATGCCAAATTATGCCCTCTTCTGCAAAGAAAGCGTGCGAGCAGAACATGTTTCCATCATGATGGCCTTGCCCACTGCCGCAAGAGCATTGACCCAAATGTGCCTCCCAGTTTCGCCATTCGCTAGTTGAACTGGCCCTATAACAGGAGAGATAATTTTTTTTTGATTTTTTTTGTGCTACCTTGCTCGAGGCTCGTGTGAGAGCAAACACAGAACGCACAGCCGAAGGCGGACATGCCAGACAAGAGCGGGCGCGGAGACGGGTAAGGACCAAATAGTGGCGGAACAGAGACATATCAGCGAGTATTCTTGCTGCGAAGGGCAAAGGATGCCGGCGTGGCGAGAACATGCGGGTGATACAAGATTGACATTACAGGCGACTTCAGCGAAGGCAAAGCAGGGAATTTAGAAGGACGTGGGCCTTGGGTGGCATTATACGGGGTTAGAAAAGCATCGCAGGCATTTGGCAATATGACGCCATGCATAAGAGGTGCGTGCAATGCAACAGCTGTTTTGACGCGCCTTGGAGGAAGAAAGCGATTGAATTAGAGTGAGGCCAGTTTATTTCAAAGGTGCGCGAAAAAGAGGAATGAAAGCATGTGAAGCGTGCAGGAGTAGTGATTCGTGATTTTGTAGTTTTACAGAAGGCGGCATTTTATGGCGGACCTTGAGCCGCCCGTGGCGCGAAATGTCGCCCGTGCCTCGGACAAATCGCAGAGCAGCGAGCGTGGCGGGGGGGGGGGCCCGCATGCTGGAAAGAGGAGACCGGTAAAAGCACAGAAAGACCACGAACCAGCCTGCCCGTCCGGTCGAGAAAGTGACGAGCGCCCCAAAGACTCAGCCTCATTGCCGTCGCCGAGATGCCCCAATGATCCGAAATGCCTTGCGTTTCCACAAGCGTGAAGCAAGAAAGGTGATGGAGGCAGGAGCACCAGCACAGAAGGGAGAGCACGTACTCAGCAGCGCCTACGCGATAAAAGCTTGATAATTGCGTCAGCCGAGCTCAGGTGGATACATTTGTCACAAGTCCAACATTGTACCACCAAATTTCGATGGATCCTGTCCAACAACTTTTTAGCAGATAATCCTGCCACACAAACAAACAACAGACAGACAGAAAGGGCTTGCAAAACATAACCGCCTTCACCTTTGCGTCGTGCGAGAGTTAAAATTGGAAAGAGGTAGAGAGGGCCGTTTTAACTAAACAGTAAAGATCATTTGGATGGGGGATTATCGGGAGACGGTGACAGTAACAATGTCTGAAGACCTGGAGGAAGCAATGCCAGATTGAAGAGAGTGTGTAAGTTAGAAATGCCACAGTGGCCGGAAAAAACAAGCAGGAACAACATGATGCGCCCAGATGCAGCAGTGATTCTGGAATTTGCCGATTTTTGTTTTACAAGAAAGGTAGTTGATTGTGGAACACATCAAGCAATACGCGGTGGCGGCGGCAGATATGCGAAAGCAAGCAGCAGAGGCGCAAAAACAATGAAAGGGAAGTGACAGAAGACAGAGATATCACCAACCTGTCGTGTGCATGCTCGAATGATAATCTTTGCAGGCCCATGCCCGATCTCAGCTTCATCACAGGACGATTACCAATAACCTGTGAAGAGTCTCGTGGTTAACAAGAAGTCAAGCTAGAGCAAGATGTGATGCCAGTGCAGCCCAACCCAGAGCGCGAGAGCCATAACTCCTTCAAGCTGATGCGCATGAAGGCATTGTAGCGATGCCGACATAGAGCCTCAGTGTGCTGCAAAGGCCGCTGCACTTGTATGCCAAGAGAATGCTCGAGACAAACTTGGGCAAATGTGGTTTGCTCAAGAAGATCATGCGCATGCCATGCTGACACCCAGGCATTTGAATGAACGAGCAGAGATAGAGGATTATTGATAGATTTATCGGGCATTGCCCAAAGACATTCTAAGTTTTTGACACCTCTTTGTGTTTCAACCCTCTTCCATTTTGTTCCCATTCCAGTCCAATCTCCCTCCTCTACAGTGCCTCCACTATGCCTACACCAAAAAAAGGACATAAATGAAGAAAAAATACGCCTTTATTTTTTAGCCACACAAACAAGTTTAAGTAACCTTGAAAAAAGAATGTGTGTAATTTGCTCCGAAAATCAAACACACAAGGCTTTACTTCAATAAACCAGTGTTAGCAAACAAAACTAACCCTATCTGCGTACCACCCTCTCAACCAGTCTCATGGATTTACAGCCTTTTAACATCGTTCTAATCTCTCTCCAATATCTTCTTCTTATCATCACTGTAAATTTGTTTACATCTGCTCACAAATCCAGACTGTGCTGTCCTTGTTTCATGAGTATTGTCTAGGGTCTCCTGTCCTCATCAAATCAATGGCAAGTAACTGCCAGCTGGCATTGCTTCTTACTAATTTCTCTCCCACTTTTTCTATCCCGCTTCATGTGGCCACTTTCGTACACATCAAAAAACACCCAAATGACGATGGCACGCCATGAGCAAGCGGAACCGAACATGCCAACAGGTTGCAGTCCGCCTTACCGCCACAACAGCAATTAAAGCGTGCCTGCGATCGGGATCGAGGAAAGCTACCTTTGCCAACGTCAGACCACGTTTCATCGAATTAGTGGATTTAAAGCTACTAGCAAGCAACCCGCTCCCTACATGCGGAGCCCGCAAGGCGGTACACCTATATGGACGAAAAAATGTTCTGCGATCGGGTTCCAGCCGTTTTTGCATGCTACCTGCCGGCAACAGAACGGACGGTTACGGCAACGCCGACATTTGGTGCAATATTAGTAAGATAACCTATCAATTAGCCGAACAACTTAACTTGAATATTGAACCTTCAAGGAAATTCGTATATCACTGCTGTTGCAAATCAATCATTCATAAACTACACAGCCAATCAGAATCCATCATACTGCAAGCAAAATCAATCATCACACTACAATTGCCAATCAATATAATCATCATACTTTTGCAAATCGAATCAATCATCACAATGCTACAGCCAATCAATAGTATCATACGAAACAGCCACATAATTCCACATTAGCTAGCTACAAATCCATTGTCGCACAGTAGCATACATCACCACATCACACCTTTGTGCCAGCCAATCACCTGCTAACTTCCCATAGATTGGCTGCCTTTTTTATAATAGCTGATCGAAACACTCGCGTATAACTCATACAGACACCACATGAAAGGACAAACACAATGATGAAGGACATTCAATGTACTTACATTGCAAAATTACAAGAACATCAGCTAGACAAGGAACAACACATGCGTATTGCCGGATCTTGGAACACGGGTTTACTCCGCCCACTACTTTGGCAAGGCGCGTTAAGATGGGCAAGCACGAGCATGCCAAACATGCTTGATGACGGAACACGAGCATGCCAACATGCGTGTGAGCAGAAATGTTATTTCAGCTCGTAGTTTCACCATCGTGCACGGACTCACTTTACAACATTTAATATATCAATATCATGTGTTCATGAAGAAACACGAGATAAATGAATATTTAAGCTTTTCCAACACGATAACCACAAATACGGCTTCAAAATATTTTTAAAATCAAGGAAACATCACATCTTGTCCTTGATAATAACACGAGCTCAAGTCATATTTTGAATCACAATTTGTGCTGAACTGCCCCTACTCTGTTTTAAATCAGATAACAGCAGGGGCGCCACCTTGCTTGCCATATTATACATACTTTATCTTTAGTAACACCTTATTAACTCATAACCATTCGCTTCAGTTTTCTTTAGTAACCACTATTATTAGTCAACGTTGTTTGTGTATTATTCATTGAACACCTTATTAATCTAGCCATTGTTTGTGAATATTTCAGTAAAAAACCTGTTCAATTAGACATTTGTTGTGTATTATTCAGTAACACCTTATAATCAGCCATTTGTTTGTTATTATTCAGTGAACACCAGGTTCAATCAGCCATTTGTTTGTGTATTATTCAGTAACACCTCATTAAATCAGCCATTTTTTCGTGTATTATTTAGTGACACCGCTTATTAAATCACCATTTGTTGTGTAATTATTTAGCCACACCTTCTTAATCAGCCATTTGTTGCGTAAATATTTAATAACACTTTATTAAATTCAAGCCATTGTGTGAGATATTCTTTCATGACATCTTATTAATCAGGCCATTTGTTTGTATAATCTTTTGTAACACCTATTAACACCCATTTATTTGTGTAATCTTTCGTAACACCTTATAGTCAGCCATTTGTTTGTGTATTATTCAGAACACCTTATTAATCAGCCCGTTTGTTTTGTATTATTTAGTGACGCCTTAATAATCAGCCATTTGTTGTGTATCTTTGTTACGTAACACCTTCTTAATCAGCCATTTGTTGCGTAATATTTTAATAACACTTTATTAATCAGCCATTTGTGTGGAGTATTCTTCATGACATCTTATTAATCAGCCATTTTGTTTTATAATCTTTTGTAACACCTATTAATCACCCATTTTATTTGTGTAATCTTTCGTAACACCTTATTAATCAGCTATTTGTTTGTGTATTCTTCATAACACTTATTAATCAGCCCTTTGCTTTGTCGTATTATTACATGACCGCACTTAATAATCAGCCATTTGTTTGTGTATTATTTAGTAACACCTATTAATCACCATGTTTGTGCTAATCTTCGGTAACACCTTATTAATCAGCCGTTTGTTTGTGTATTATTCAGCTTAACACCTTAATAATCAGCCATTTGTTGTGTATTATTTAGTAACACCGTTATTAATCAGCAATTTGTTGTGTAATCTTTTCGTAACCACCTTATTAATCAGCCATTTTTTGTGTATTATTCAGTAACACCTTATTAACAGCCATTTGTTTTGGTATGTATCAGAACACTTTATTAATCAGCCATTGTTTGCTGTATTATTCAGTATCCCCTTATTAATCAGCCATTTGTTTGTGTATGATTCAGGTAAACCACCTTACTAATCAGCCATTTGTTTGGTATTATTCAGTAACACTTTATTAATCAGCCATTGGTTTGTGTATTATGTAGTTAGTACACACCTTATAATCAGCCATTTTCTTGTGTATTATTTCAGTAACACGTTATTAAGTCAAGCCATTTGTTGCGTGTATGATTTATTAACACTTTTATTAGTCAGCATTTCATGTTGTATTATTTCACTCACTTTTTCGTCAGCCATTTCATTGTGTATTATTCAGTAACACCTTATTAATCAGCCATTGTTTCTGTAATCTGTTCATGTTATGACATATCAGGCTGATGCCCCATTGGCCCATATTTGTACATTGAACTTATTTAAACATTCATCATTGCATTAATCAGGTGTCTGGGATGTTCAAACCTTTGTCTTTGGCCTGCTTCAAATTGTGTCGCCCTCCAAACGTTTGTCTTTCCATTTTACAAAATTTTGGGCTTACAAGCCAGCCTGGCCTTGCCAGAGAGCCAGCCTTTTTCAGGCTGTTATGAATTCCAGCTGCGAGGTCAAAAGTCTTGGAGAACTACAAACGATTTGCTCATGTTTATGAATATGTGCCGCGCTTTTCTCGCTGTCGAAGCGTGAGAAAGGAAGTGTTTTACTGCAATTCTCCCCGAGGCCGCAGGGAGGGGAAAAAGCCCCACTTCATCTTTGTTTCTTTCTTTGCTTGCTTTTCTCCCCTAGGAATAGGTTTTATATTATGAAAACTTTTGGAGTGTAACCTTTTAGTGTGGGACAGGTTCTGACTTGCTGTGGTTTGGTTCCCTGTGCCACCTCCGCTGCAAGTGTGCTGTGCAAACTTCAATAAACGTATATTCAGAATCCTGCAGTTGACTCCCCTCAATTCTTGGCCAGGATTGGTGAGGTTCTTCATTCACATTCATAACACCTATAATCAGCCATTTGTTTGTGTATTGTTTAGTAACACTTTATTAATCAGCCATTTGTTTGTGATTATGTAGTAACACTTTATTAATCAACCATTTGTTTTGTGTATCTATGTAGAACACCTTATAATCAGCCATTTATTTGTGTATTATATAGTAACATTTATAAGATCAGCCATGTTGTGTAATTATTAGTAACACTTTTATTAGTCAGCCATTTGATTGTGTATATTCACTCCATTTTATTCGTCGCCATTTCTTTGTGTATTATTTCAGTAAACACCCATTAATCAGCCATTTGTTTCTGTAATCTTTCATAACACCTTATTAATCAGCCATTTGATTTGTATTTTTCAGAAATCTTATTAATCAGCCATTGTTTGGTATATTTAGTGAGACCTTATTTAATGAGCAATTGTTTGCTGTATTATTTAGTGCAGCACCTTATTAATCAGCCATTTGTTTGTGTATTATTTAGTGAGACCTATATAATCAGCCATTTATTTGATGTAATCTTGGAAACACCTTATTAATCAGGCCATTTGTTTGTGTAATATATTTAGTGAGACCTTATTAATCACCATTTATTTGTGTAATCTGAGAAACACCTTATTAATCAGCCATTGTTTGTGTATTATTCACTCACCACTTTATTAGTCAGCCATTTCTTTGTGTGTTATTCAGTAACACCTTATTTAATACAGCCATTTGTTTGTGTATTATTTCACTCACACGTTTATTAATCAGCCATTTCTTGTGTTGATTATTCAGTAACAACCTTATTAATCAGGTCATTTGATGGTATATATTCAGGAACATCTTAGTAATCACCGTTGTTTGATTGTATATATTTAGTGATGAGACCTTATTAATCAGCCATATGTTTGTGTATTATTTAGGTAACGTTATTAATCAGCCATTGTTGGTATTATTTAGTGAGACCTTATTAAATCAGCAATTGTTGTGTATTTATTTAGTGAGACCTTAATTAATCAGGCCATTTGTTTGGTATTATTTAATAACACCTTATTAATCAAGCCATTTATTTGTGTAATCTTTGAGAAACACCTTATTAATCAGCCATTTGTTTGTGTATTCTTCAGAGAACAAACCTTGCCAATCAAGCACCCCACCACCCCATTTCACTCTTCCCAGCCAAGGTGCAGTGAGTATCCTTGGCGGGGTTTACTGATGGATCTTAATCTTAAAAATATGATTTCACAAACCGTGTTCAACTCGGTATGTTTGTGAAACATTCATGGGAAACCTTCCCAGACATTAAATCTCCTCTCTTTTCAGAGGCAAGCCTATGTGTGTTTGATCGTTCGTGTTGTCTGAATTTTCCTGTAGCCTTTTTCCAGTTCCAAAAGCCCTTTGAGATAAATGCGTCTTCTGCACAGCAGGCAAGTTCGGTAAGTTTTTCACGAGAAGCGTCCGTACAGGTGTGACAG
>CM068962.1:36620524-36631592 GCA_035128595.1 Eptatretus atami | reverse complement strand
AGCTCTCGAGCCGACGAGAAAAACACACGAGCTGCCAGACCTGGCGTTCTGCACGCCCTTATATTGCTCACGCCACGCCCCTCTGCTCTCGCCCTGCCCTCCTTCCAGAACCTGCGGGAACCTTCCAGAAAAGGGGCGTGCCCTCTCGCCCCCCTCCCCGCGCGCCTCACGGGGGCCGATGAGAATCAGAATTGGCACAGGTCCAGGGAGAATCAGGCGGGAAAATCCGCGCGCCATCGGAACTCCTCTGGTTTCCTTCGCTTCGTCGAGACGGTTTACATTAACGAAGAGGGCCGTGGTTTGGCGTGTGGAGAACAGCCGCGAAGCGGTGGTCGAGAGCGACGTTGGTGGTGGTGACTTGGTTGTGGTGATGGTGGCGTGGTTGGCGTTGTGGTTATTTGGGAGCGATGTTCGTTGTTGTAATAGTGGTTGTTGTGGTTTGAGGTTGAAGTATGGTTGGTCCAAAATAACGATAGGAAAAGAAAAACACTATCTCAAAGAATCACAGCCCTGTGACACGAATTCCCATTAAACAATGGTGGGAAATCTAACTGAACACGGACTTATCGGCATAACTAACTAAGAACCTATATGGTGTTCTGCGAATTTCCACAGCCGTAACAATATGATGTATGTCAGTTTGGCGAGTTAATGCAACTCTGAGTCTTGAGATATATTGACTTAAACATGTTCAGACTTAAATGCAGATGTCTTTTAACTGTCATGTTGAGGTGTAATTACAGAAGTGAAGCAACAATATGTTTACTATGGTGGAAACATGGGGTCATGGCGGCTCTTGGTTGTGCTCAGATCCTCAGGCTTTTGGTGATGTCACAACTTTGTTAGTTTACATCAACAAGTCTCCAATCCTGTCAACAAGCAATGGACTTGTGATCTTGGATATACAGTAAATGCAACAGGTGTAGGTCTGGTGTATTCTGATATAGTACATATATAAACTACACAACAGACATTTGTCTTAATTCGTTCACTAAATGGTTTTAAATGCAAGACATGCTATATTAGGGGATGGGATATTTAGATTTGCATACCTGTAATTAGTGAATTGCTGGTTAACACTAGAATGTTGTTTTTGTGAAGTTCTTGGTTAAACTGCATTGATGTTCTATATGCGCTCACTTGCTGTGTATTATCTCCCACAAATGTCTCTTTGACATTATAATGTTAAACCAACGTAATAGCATTATCAGATAGCTCAGACATGGCATATTGCACATATTGTCTTTGCTTGTTAACTTATTGTCATAACCATCTTAAACATTTTCATACATACTGTTATGTGGAAGAGGGAGGGAATCCATAGCTGGACTGTGGTAAATTGTAGTATGGTCCGTGTGCTTTGAGTAGGTTAGATTGCCATTTAACAGGGACCTGCCAGAGTAAGTCATTTGTTGCAGGTGACACTGAGGAGGCAGTGTATGTAATTTATAGACAGGATAGACAAATTAATTTTGTATATGCAATAACGCTTGTTTGTAGCTCTTGTCTTGGGATAGGTGTGGACTTCCCAAACAGAGGCACACATGTCAAATGTGCGAAAGGCCGATTACGATCTCTCTCTGGCAAGTGTGTGCCAGCCAAGGTGGCGCAGTGTGCTGTAGAGCCAGAAATGGCAATGTACAATTATTAACCTCCGCCATCGAAGATCGGAGGTTACTGTTTTCACCCCTTTCTGTTTGTTTGTTTATTATCTTGCCAAAACGAAGTTTTTGCAAGATATGTTAGTCAGCTTGTATGTTTTTTTTTTTTGTTTTTTTGTTTGTCTGTAATCACGTAAAATAATTCTGCAGAGCACAGTTATCATTGGAAATTTTTGTAACTTCGCATATCAGAGGCCTATAAGAGTCCTTTCAGCGCATAAAATTTTGAAGGTCAAGGTCAAGGTCAAGGTCACTTTGTCGCAAATCAGGGGAGTCGACGAAACCCTTATTTTTGAGTAATTTTGATCGGATCGTCTTCAAACTTCATGGGAATATAGTTCATGGTCTGGCGCTCAGCTGATTAATTTTTGGTGGCGATTGGCCTTGACCTTCATGGTTAGCGCCTAAGGTCAAACATATTTGACCCCAAGGTCAAATTTTCAAGTTTTAGGAACCATATCGTGTAGTACCTCAAATTGAACACCTCGATGAGTGCTTTCTAGATATGTCAAGCTTGAGACATTATGACGTCATTTGGTGACGTTATGAGGCAAACGCATATTTTTCATGGTTACTCTGTAGAACGATTCTCATCGGAATCTCTCGTAGGCAGATATTCCTCAAAGAGTCGCTCCTGGTGGATAGCAGCTCTGTTCACCTCAGTGTGACCTTAAAAAGTCACACTGGTCACCTTTGGCAAGTTGGTTTATTGCAAGATATGTTAGTTTGTTTGTTTGTTTGTTGTTTGTTGAACAGTATTACGGAAAAACTCCTCGACGGATTTCGACGAAACTTGGTGGGGGGTTAGGTCTGGTCCAAGGATCATGCCATTAGATTTTGGACTTGGTCCAAATCCAATATGGCCGCTATGGCGGCCAATTAAAAAAACTATTTGAATTTTTTTTTTGCATTTCTACATGTATAAGTGATTTCCAACCCCCTCCCCCCCAAAAAAAATTTGTAGAGAAAAAAATTTTTGCAACTTTTTTTCAACAAATTTTCGATTTCTTTTTTTTGCATTTCTACATGTTTTAAGTGATTTCTAACCCCCCCCCCCCCAAAAAAAAAATTTGTTAGAAAAAAAAAAAATTGCAAATTTTTTTTCAACAAAATTCGAATTTTTTTTGCATTTCTACATGTTATAAGTGATTTCCAACAAAAAAACATGCCAAAATTATAATTGCGGCTGATTTTGGAACTTCAGGTGGATATACCCACGTAAAATCAATTTCTGTCTCAAGGAATCTAGTTATGACGAATGAATTGAGTATGTAAAGTTAAAAGTAAAAGGGAAAGTTGCAAACTATAACTCTGTGAGCACTGTTGACGTCAAATTGAATGAATAGGATATCAGGTTCACTTGAGTGACCTAGCAGTATTGGCGGCGGGGGTTTTGCACTCTACCGAGTGCTCCCCCTCTAGTTAACCTCCGCCATCGAAGATGGACGGAGGTTACTGTTTTCACCCGTCTGTTTGTTGTTTGTTTGTTTGTGAACAGTATTACGGAAAAACTCCTGGACGGATTTCGACGAAACTTGGTGGGGGATTAGGTATGGTCCAAGGATCATGCCATTAGATTTTGGACTTGGTCCAAAGTCCAATATGGCCGCTATGGCGGCCATTTTGAAAAAATATTTGAATTTTTGTTTTTGCATTTCTTCATGTTTTAAGTGATTTCCAACCAAAAAAATAAATTTGTTAGAGAAAAAAAACAGAAAATTTTGCAACTTTTTTTCAAAAAAAATTCGATTTTATTTTAAAAATATTTGAATTTTTTTTTTGCATTTCTACATGTTTTAAGTGATTTCCAATCCCCCCCCAAAAAAAAAATTGTTAGAGAAAAAAAAAATTAGAAATTTTGCAACTTTTTTTCAAAAAAAATTCGATTTTATTTTTTGGGCATTTCTGCATGCGCGTCGATAGAGTTTAGTTTATTCAATCGTGGTTCAGTAGAGTCTGATCCGTTTTGACTGACAATGAATA
The DNA here is from genome assembly GCA_035128595.1 of Eptatretus atami. NCBI lineage: Eukaryota > Metazoa > Chordata > Myxini > Myxiniformes > Myxinidae > Eptatretus > Eptatretus atami. The sequence goes on along the minus strand of CM068962.1, from coordinate 36,627,948 downwards.
GGATATCAGGTTCACTTAAGTGACCCAGCAGTATTGACGGCGGAGGTTTTGCACTCTACCGAGTGCTCCCCCTCTAGTTTTTATTGTGGCTGCCTCCATGGGCGGCACCAGAGAGGAAGACTCCAACCAGGAGGAAGAGGAGAACTTCATTCAAGAGAGAATAAGAGAGTCTCATGTGGAAGCAGGTTGAGCAAGTGCAGGTCCATAGAGGAGCTTGTGAGGCAGTGCATGAGACAGAGTATTGTGGTTCATTCTACAGAAGGTTTGGGATAGACCTAAGCTGGTATCACCATGCATTTGGAAAGGGGAAGGAGCCACCATGCCTTTGGAGAGAAGAAGAAAGACATCAGAAAGGAGAGCTCCACGTGCATAGAGTACAAAGAAGCACTTTGAGTAGGAAGGAGTGACGATTTGGAGGCCTCGTTGGGAAAAGGACAAAGAGGACTACGTGGCCTAGTTGAAGGCCTACTCATTGCTGGCCCTGCTTGAGGCTGTTTTACTTTGTCTTTGGACACCATCGTCACTGGCTCTAGTCTCGCTACTGGTTTATTAAAGTGGGTTGCAGAGTACTGCATCCACCGTGCACATCGTACATAAAGGGAAGTCCCACCTGCATTATTCTCTTGTTGTACGTGTGATCTGTGGTGCCCAGTGGTTAGGTTTTGCGTTTCATTTCGCCTTCTTGCATACAAGTTTGCATATTCCCATTGTCCTCTTTGCGGCTTTTGACTCACTTAGTTTGCTCAGTTTATGATAGAATTTTGTTGACCTGCTTCCCTGTACTTTACCTTTCAAATAAACCCTTAAAAAGGTGAGAAGAAAAAAAAAACTTTCAGCCATCTGCTTTCCGTGTGTGATTGCCATTGATTTTGGCTCATTTGGGCGACCTTGGGGAATGGTAAAGTAAAATGGAGTAATTATTGAACGCAGTGCTATAAAAGATCATTTGGACCATCTCTCAGGACGAAAGGTCCTAGCACTGAGGAATTCTGTATTAATGAGTACTCTGACGTGACAATACCTTCCTCATGCTTTTGATACAGTCTGGCATCCTGCCTTACTCTCCAAAATATCTGCCTATGGAATCTACGACCAACTCCACACAAGGCTTACTGACTTCCTCCACTCTCGTACCCAATGTGTGGCACTCAACAGAATCCTTTCATCTCCTCCCCCTGTCAAAGCTGGAGTGTCCCAAGGCAGTGTTCTGGGCCCAGTCCTATGCCTCACCTTAATCAATGATCTCTCTGACTCTCTGGGAAATCCTCTATATATTTGTTGAAGACTCCACCCTCTGCCATGACATCCCTCATCCTTCAGAAAGGCAGGCAGCAGCCTCTTCCCTCTCTTCACACCTTGAAGGAAAACAAAAAATCACAAACTGGTCAAACACTTGGAATATGTCTCAATCCTGACAAACCACACACTCTCACGATCGCTCTCTGAAAAGACCATCTGTCAAACCCTCCAATAGATATTCTTAAAGAAGTTCAGTCATTCAAACTCCTGGATCTCAATATCAACAATGATCTTTCTTGGGCAAGCCATATTTCAAAGTAGGTCTCCAAAGCCAGCCACCTCCTGGGCTTCCTCCATCGTACAAAGTTCTTCCTTGGCACACCTGAACTCCTATCCACCTACAAGGCCTTCATCTGCAGCATGATAGAGTACTGCTCTCTCCTCTGGGCTGGTTCCCCTCCCTCACATCTTGCTCAGTTTGGCATAATGGTAACCACGGCCTTCAAGATCATTGGAATCTTCCACGATGAAGCTGAGTCTATGGGTCTATCACTTCGCATTCACAGTCAGGTCGGTGGTTTCTGTCTTCTACCGCCTCCTTTCTGGTCTTGCACCCTCTGCTCATTCTGTGATTTGTTCCCCCCAGGTTTTCATCAACCCCATTCTGGTGAAACTACCTAAATCCAGGATCACTGCTCACCTCCACTCATTTGTTCATCCCCCCCCCACCCCCCAACGGTGGAATCAACTTCTACATCCTCTTCAATCTCATTTTTCCCTCCAGGTCTTCAGGACAGCCATTCACCACCATCTCAGACCATCGTCAATCCAAAACCATGATCTTTTCTACCCTTGTTAACCCCAGACAAATCTTTCCTCCTTTCCAATTTCCCCTCCTTCTGTGTCCAACTTGTCCATCCTATGCATGTGTGTTTTGCATCCTGTTTTTGTCCGTTACGTCCTGATCCGTTCGGTGTATTTGCTTTTCTACGAGCCTTGACTGTATCCAAAAAAAAAAGGAAAGACTTTTGTTTCCGAATTGTAACAACCATTTCTAAATGTGTATTTTTTTCTCCACTTTGCAGTAATGACCAGTCACCGTTTTTCACTCCGTATTAAAAAAATACAAACCTATTTACTTACCTGATGGGTTCTGTGTCATCTGATACCCTTTGCCATCAGCTTACACAAGGAAAAGCATCGTGGTTACTGCAAGCACGATGTAAACAAACATAGCACTTACCACAATGCATGCAATGGAAACAAAATAGCTTCAAATTATATTTGTCACACCCTCTCTATCATGGGGCTCTACATTATACGAGTCAACAGCGACACCTAATGTGTCCACATACCATCAGGTAAGACTTCCTCCCTTATTGGAGCAAACAGCACAACCTAACATGTTAGACAGAGCCCACACAGCTCTGACGTTTTGCTGACCAGCAATTTGTCACCTCTCCAATGGGGAAGAGAAGGGATAACCAGAGAGTTGGTGTCAAAGCCACCCAATGCTCGCCTGTTTATACATTTATCGTTTTAAAAAGACTAGTCTACATAATATTATATAAAGCATTGCAGTGAAGTCTGATCCAAATAATTTAAAGCAATATATGTATTTGTATATTGGAATCAGTAAACTAGTAACATATTAAATGAATGGCAAGCGTCTAGTATAAACAGGCGAGCATTGGGTGCTTTGACACCATCTAGGTTGAAATTTAAAAAAAATTCAAATCATTTGTTATTTCAACTTCACTACACCAATAGTATACCCCAAAGGAACCTCCATGCCAAATATCAGCATCCTAGTACACATATTAAATGAATGGCAAGCTTCTAAATAACTTGCACCAAAAACTTTAACGTTGATGTGCTACAAAAAAGTTAAGTTCAAAACAGGTCAAAAATTTAAAACATTTGAAATTATTTTTTTATTTCAACTTCACTACACCATAGTATACCCAAAGGAACCTCCACACCAAATATCAGCATCCTAGTACATTATTAAATGAATGGCAAGCTTCTAAATAACTTGCACCAAAAACTTTAACATTTTCACGCTGACGGCTGCGCTCACGCTCATGCCGGGGGTATCGCTATAGCTCTCTGTTCTTCGAACAGGCGAGCTAAAAATGAAAATACATTGATAACAACAAAAAAGCGTGGCAAGCCTGAAGATTGTAAGACTACTGAGATTAATTGGAACACAATTTAACTTCCCTTTAATATTTTAAAAGGCATTCAGATTCAGGACAAGTCACCGTAATCTCACTTTAAACACAGAGAGCCTGTCTTCTTATTTTGACGATCATTCCTTTTTGGGGTTGGCTGCTCGGATTTTCCTTCCCCATGTTGATCTGTTCCATGTTCCAAAAGTTTTTTTAAATCACGTGCACGTGTATCCGTGCGAATTACGCCAACAAAGTATTATTCACAGCCTAATATACTTATATACTCTCTCCCCTGACAACCCTGTGATATTGAATTGTATGTACAAGCGAGTACCCCCACCCTCCGGGCCCATTTTTGGTGGGAAATGTACTGCGGCACAGTCATGGAAATGCACTTTATAATTTTTGTCATTTTTGAAAGTAATTTTATTGATCATAACATATTGTTATCGTTTCGGAAGTGGGTGGCTCAGACCCATTGCTTAACCTCCGACCCTGAAACTGATAAGCCATGGATAGCTCCAAGACCTGATGAGTCAGGCCCCCTAAAAAACGGACGCCAACGTTGTCAGACGGAATGAAAACCCATCATTCTTGTTACAAAACAGCTAAAATTGATGAAAAAGCGGCCGAAATTGAACCAACACAGTAATTACGGTCGCAATAGCAGATATAATGGAAACCAACATGTATTTCTATACAACAGAACGGTCGTGACGGAAACAAGAACGGACAATCCCGAAATAGATTGGTGGGAACGGAAGCAAGATTGGTTATTTCCGTCGCGAAACGTCCGAGAGCGAAACAAAAGCGGTTCATTCCGGTTACTGTAGTGCGAACAAGATGGCGGATGCAGTAGAACGACCTGTTACGGTATGTAAATTTTTAGTGCTTGTGCCTCGAACATAAATGTAATATAGATAATATATAGTGGTAGTACCTGATGTAGTTTTAACAATTATTAAACCGATTTTGTTGTGATGATAATGTTTGGTTTGCCTGTATTCGAGCCCCCGAGTGAAGGATCGCTAGTGTGTATGCCCAGTTCAACATAGGGGATCGTGTATGGATTTTTTTCCAGTTTTACTTCATATTAACTTTGTTTATTTATTGGAATTTGCAATTTATTATTACTATCAAATTTACCTCTTGCAAATATAAAACGATCAATCGTCACTGATCGCTGCAGCACGGGCACGAATTACACGAAATGTCAGCCACACATTAAGTCAAGAGGGCGCATTTATCGCTGCTTGTATAATATCCCGTACCACAAACGGGTTTTCATTAACAGACATGATATATCAAGGCAGACTACGTTAAAGTTAACTTACCATAACTTGAAGAACTTTTCAAGCCGCCATGTTTTCCACGTTATGGTAACGGAATGAATCGCTTTCGCTTCGGTCTCCGCCGTTTCGCGACGGAAATAACCGATGTTGCTTCCATTCCCCCCGTTCTATTTCGGGATTGACCGTTCTTGTGTCCGTCACGACTGTTCTTGGCGTGTAGAATAAACGTGTTGGTTTCGGTTATATCTGCTATTGCGACCCGTAATTATTGTGTTGGTTTCAATTGCCGCTTTTTCATCAATTTTAGCTGTTTTTGTAACAAGAATGACGGGTTTTCATTCCGTCTGACAACGTTGGCGTCCGTTTGTTAGGGGGGCCTGGAGTTGGTCAGCAACCACAGACGCCATCTAAGGTGACTAAATCTGGTGGGGTCCCTGTGCCCAACTCTCTCATTACCTTCCCGGTGATTTAGTTACCTCAGATGGAGACCATGCTCTCGACTTCCCACAGTATCTACTTATTACGTATGCTGAGCGAAACCGGAGGTGGGCCGTTGGCTATATACCGCAGCGAATCACTGTGGTACAACTTCCCATCTATTTATTATGTACTCTATGTCTAACCAATGGAGAAACAGACAATCTAGCAGGTTGGAAACAGTTTATAGAGATTAAAGGCACTTATTTACAAGCAATATTCACAAGCGATGCAGTGTCACAAAGAAAGCATTCAGCCCTTATGCACAAAAGATCCCCTTACACATTCTTAGCTTGCTCTGTACATAAAACATGCGTGCCTCAATCACTTCGAGGAAATCAGACAGAAAGGGAGAAAAAAAAGAAAGTCCTAGGTGTAAGGTCGGCCTCTTGCTCACCCGATGTGAGCCAGTGGGCTCATGTTGGTCCCAAAGTGGAGGGAAGAAGGAAGGGAATGAGGATGGTGTGTGTGCAGTATGTAGGGAGAGGTGTGGTGTATGCAGCGTAAGTTCTAGAGTCAAGAGGAAAGATGTTATACAAGTGTCAGTCCCTCGCCCAAACGGGTGAAGAGGGTGGTCATTGAAAGTTCTTTATGGCTCTTCGAGAGCTCTTTTGTGCATCTCAAGTCGACAAATTAAGAAGTAGAAACAGAAAGGAAAGATTGTGTAAATCAGTATGTAGGCTGCTGCATCCCAGGAAGCTCGTGCCGCTGCTCATTCTTGGAGCCTCGCTCAGCGTAACTCATATGTTTCATCTCTAAAACCAAACAGGCAGGCAGGCAGTTCTGTTCTCTCCTCGGTATCTTCTGGGCGCAAGTCAGCCACGATCTCTGGTGCGCTCTGCATCTTTTATTGGCACTGGGCAAAGCGTGGCTTTGGGGTGCGGTGGAGTAGCTGCAGTGGTGGGGGAGGGGAGGACAAGGGTCATGGCAGAATTATTTGAACCCACGTGTCGCTTCCTCATTGGTGCACGAATCCCATAGCTTTACAGAGGGTCAGTCACACTCCTGGCGCTCACATGCAGCATCCCCCATAGGTGTTCGAAGGGTCAGACCCGGTGGCGCTGCAGTGGGTTACGCATCCAACACAGGAATTGCTGTGCAAATAGCTTTGACTGAGAGTATTTTGTAATGTCATTTGCGTACTGTAATTCATGTTGCATTGTGTGCATGGTTTGCATTGTGGGAAGGTGCAGAGGAGGAGAAGTTGAAGAGGGATGGGAAAAGGATTGAAATGGTTTGATGACGGGAGGGATTTGAATGGATTAATGAAGAAGGGGGAGGTTTAGGAAGGTGTGGGGAAAGAGAGGTTTGAGAGGGAAATTGTGAGAGGGATTGAAATGGATTAGTGAACAGGGGCATTTAAAGAAAGTGGAGAATCACAAAGGGGATAGAACAGGTCAGGGTCAGGTAGGGGAGCATACACCGGAGCAGCGTGTCGCTGCGTCCACTTTCCGCTGATACTGCAAGAGTGTCTGGCCATCCGCAAGACAGATGCCTGCCCCATCCCCATCTCCTTGAGATGCTGATCAACCTGCTGCAACCACGAGGCACGTGGTCAGCCCATTGGCCTCCTCCACTCACGAGGCTCCCTCGCTGAGAGAATCTGGTGAGCAGAATCAGCGTCAAGAAAATGAGCTGCATGTCCATACAGCCGCAGCTGACGGTCATGGACGATGCAGGTAACAAATCTCATTTGAGTCTCTCTCGGCAACCGCTCGTTGTAAACAAAGTCTGACCAGCGATAGCCAAGGATTCTCCGAAGAGACCTGGGACCAAAGGAATTAAGTCTCTGTCTCAGATCCCTGGTCAGAGTCCAATTCTCACATCCATAGAGCAAAAATGGGAGCAACAAGGACCTGAAGACTCGGACTTTCGTCCTCCTGCACAGGTACCGGCAACACCCACAACCCCATGATTCTCAGTGAATCCATGACTCCCCAGGCCCGACCCAGACGTCTGTTGAACTCTGGCTCACAGCCAGCAGAGACATGAATATTACTGTCAAGGTAAGTGAATCTCTCCGTGACCTCAACATCCTCGCCACAAACAGCTACAGACAGGATAGCAGCATCCAAGATGTCATTGAAAGCCTGGATCTTATTTTTGACCCAGAAAACCAATAATCCCAGTGGCTCTGACTCCTCATTCAGCAACTCGATGGCTCCCAAAAGGATATCCAGAGTCACCGCAAAGATGACTGCATCATCTGCGAAATCAAGGTCAGAGATCTTGACATTCCCAA
>CM068962.1:36599142-36619063 GCA_035128595.1 Eptatretus atami | reverse complement strand
GCTATTCTGGTTCACAGTTCCAGACCCATGCGGAACAACATATGTCTCACAACCATCCCTCTCAGTTCCAATCGATGCATTGAAATCCTCCAAGATGAAAAGAATATCTTGCCTGGGGCACTGACCAACCACAGACTCAAGCATGGCATGGAATGCGTCTTTCAGGGTGAGATCACTCGCCTCAGTCGGAGCATATACAGTGACCAGGGAAATGACACCCAAGGAGTGACGAATCCTTAGTCTCATAATGCACTCGTTGACTGAAGTTACCATGGTAACCATCAGAGCGACCAGACCAATAGTAGGTGTACCTACCCGCCATGATCTGGCCGCAATCTGGTTTCCGAACCTCAGAGAGTGCTGTAATACTTATGTTCGAATGCTTGCGCTCAGATGATAACAGAAACAGGTGATGATCCTCTCTTGTGGATTGGACATTCCTGGCACCCACCCGAAGGGAAGCATCAGGTTAACGCAAGGACTTCACCATCTGTTGGATGACACCTCATCACCACCCCGACACACACTACCGCAATCTGACCCTGGAAGGTTACCCCGTGGTTTCCCTCCCATCATCAAAGATTGGGGGTCCCGGAGGCTTTGCCCCAATCCCGTCATCCAGTGAGCTGCCCTACAAAGGGCAGCTGCACAGGAGGTACTCCCACAGAGTGGGTTTTCAGATTTATGTTTGCTTTTGGTATGTTTTGCGGAATGAAGTGTTTTACGGTGGCCGGAGTGCAAATCCTGCCACCAGACGCTCCTGATTAAAAAGTAATGTCTTCACGAAGCTTGGACTCACCTTCCTGAAATAGATACTCTCAGCTATTGGAAGTTCTCCTGATGTTCTGGTGTCAATGTTGAAGCAAAATGACAATTTAATGACTACCATCTCACTTTCATCATCCACCAATTCTTCTCTTCCATTCAAAAATGGGCCCACACTCTTATTAACCTTAACCTTACCACTTGTACACTTAAAGAATGTCTTGCTATTATGTTTAATACTTTTAGCTATGTCCTTTTCATATTCCCTTTTGGACTGTTGATTTATTTTCTTAACTAGTTTCTGTTTACACCTGTAGTGATTCGAGTCTGACACTCGTCCTGGTGTTTTATATCTGATAAATGCATTCTTATCCTAAATGTCATACCACTCCTTACATCCCTCTTCAACCACCCTGATATTTTTTGGCCTCTACCTTTCACCTCACTGGAATGTACCTATTCTGCATGCTTCATATTTGTTCCTTGAAGGTACCACCTGTCTGCATAAACTCACATTGACCATGCAGGGATCCCTACATATCCACAAACCCCAACCCCCCCCCCCCCAAACACCAACCTCCAACCATTGGTTAACATCCATTGCTCAACTGCAAGAACTCTGCACTGATTCCCACTCTTAGTGGAATCACAGAAGAAAATATGACTTCACATGACAAATTTTTAAATGCTTTGTTCAAAAACACACCACTCCTCATCAAAGATTGTGAACAGAACTTCCACACATCATTACCTCAGCATTCATCACACCAATGTTCATCGGCCACAACCTGACAAAATGTCACCCAACATTCCATCAATACCCCCCAACCCCGCTCCTCTAAAACACCAAAAACTATTTTTTGTATCATTGTGACAAAATGGAAAGTCCACATATTCAATGCCCTCATCAAAAAATGTCCCTGAGCACCTTCCGTGCACTCTCTATCTGACGTTCACCATTGTGGACACATGCACCACCACCCCTATCATCCGCACTACCTTACTTGTGCACACCCACAGCACTCCCATCACATCCTCACATCCTGCACTTGCAGCACTTCCAATGCTGACCGTACCAACCCCACAACCCTAATGCCATCACCTCTGTTTGAACTCCACCCACCCCCTCGCCACCTAACCACAGCACATCCACCTCACAGCACTTCATTTCACTTTCACCTGCACCCATCACACCCAATCTGTCACCCGTGCCCTGCACCTCCAATACCAGCAGCACACTGCACTCCTTACATCACCCTCACCTTCCGCACCTCTCATGTCACCCACATCCACCTCCCATTCCACAAATGCATGCGCTTGTTATAGACCCACCCCGCAAACGTGACCGACTCTCTTCAACTGACCACCTCCCCCCCCCCCCCCACCCTCTGACAAATCCAGAATAGACGCGAACCCATTTTACAGTGTACCCACCAAAGCTCTTAGATGAGCCACCTCCAGGCATTTATATCAGGAAAGACCACCCACCTCCACAGTCTCCACCAACTTCAACATCGCCCAGATACATCACCCGATACACTGTTTATAACCGTTCATGCATTTGTCCCTGGACTTGCCCTTCGAGTTACTCAATTTGTACAATTCTTCTTCTTCGGGCATAGACCCTCTGGTGCCACTGCTGGCAGCAGGCCAATCACCACCATGCCTAGCTACACGCAAGTGAACTATCTCCCAAACATCACCCCTCGAAGAGCCCTGCCATGTAATACACTCCTTCCATGCCTGCCTCCAGCACCAGGGCAACACACTCACCTCCACAATGCCAACCAGAACCACGTTGTCATGAATGTCACATACATGCACATAGCTGACCCCTTGCCAGATGGCCGCCCTCAGGAGCACCAACAGCTCCAGAAGGCCGCTCAGAGCCGTCAGTAGAGAAAACTTCACCAATTTTTGTATATATTCAGGCTCGTGGAAGAGCTAGTACACTGAATGGAACATGACGTAGCAGGACAAAAGGAACAGTAGAAAGAGGGGGTACCGTGGGGAGGGGGGGGGCTGGGGAGAACACCAACCCCAGAGTTAGGGACAAAATAGAGTGAGACTTGGATAAACAATGGGTGTGGGGAGGAATGGGAGGTAGGAAAGGACACATGCAGTGGACAAGATGGATACAGAAGGAAACTCTTAGTAAGGAAAAACTGGAAATTTGGAAGGATGGGGTTTGGGGTATGGTGACGTGGGGTGGGGGTGGGGGGTTTGGAGGGGGGGCGGATGATGAAGGTTGGAGTGTGAATGTTCTGAGATGGTGGTGAACAGCTGTGTTGAAGGCCTGGAGGGAAGAGTGAGATTGAAGAGAATGTGGAAGTTGGTTGCCCACGAGGGGAAAAAGAGGAACGAATGAGTGGAGGTGAGCAGTAATCCTGGATTTGGTAGTTTCACTCGAAGGGGGTTGATGGTTGATGGTGTACTTTATGCACCCTGCAGAAACCTGGGGGAGGGGCAAGAGGGAACAAAGCATGAAAATAGCAGGAAATGTGGTTTGCCCAAGAGAGTTAGTCTCTGATTGTGAGATCCATGAGTCTGGCTGACAACTTCCTAAAGAGGATTGTGAAGAAAGTAGATAGGAGGGTTTGCCAGACCGTCCTTTTGGAGAGAGATAGTGAGAGTGTGAGATTTATCAGGATTGAAAGTTATATTCCAAGTGTTTGACCAGCTTGTGGTTTTGTGAAGGTCTGAAGAGATGGAAGAGGCTGAAGGAGGTATGTTTCCAAATGTGAAACCCTGCTTCTCTCATTCATTACTGAAAAACGTTGCCTATCTGTGAAAGGGTAAGGCTTAAATGAGGAGATATTGAGCAGTCTGGAATCTGGATACATGGATGTTTTTTCTCATGGCTCGTGTTGTGTTTTTAACCTCAATGTCTTTGTTCTATAGTCCTGTTTTTGAAAGTTTATGTACTTTAAATCCTTACATAAGCCAAATATTTTGCCCTTCTTTCTCATCCTCTAACTCCGATTTCCTCTCAAACTCAATTCCCCTTTCTCCCAACTCTTATTCGAGTCCTCCTTACCAACCCTTCTTTCTCAACCTTTTTCAAACCTCTTGTTCTTTTTCTCAAATTTTTTTTAATTATAAATAAATGCAGAATTCCTACATGATATATAAAGGGTCCCTGGCTTATATTAGTGGGCAGCAGCAATAAAGGAGTGCAAAGATGAAGAGTCAATAATAAAGTAAGGGAAAAATTCTTGTAATACGAGTCATATACCGAAAGAAGAATAAAATGGCAATTAAGTAGAGCAAGGGCCAACAATTGTGCACATCAGCAATAACCACTGAATTGCATCCAAAGCGACGCTGGCAAGCTTTGTAATTTCACTCCATCTCATTGAAGAAAATCCACGCACCTGCTGCAAACATTTCTCCAATATGGACTCCTTTGCTGAGTGCTTGGCTAAAAAGTCTTGATAAGCAATTATTTGAAGTGCCTGCTGAACAAGAAAGCGGCAGCTTAATGGATGCAGAAGATTAAAACTCTAAAGCATGGGCTTCAATCCAGCCTTCGGAGAGTTAGAGGTAGGTGGGGGAGGGGGAGGAGGGGTTGTACTTTGTATTGAAGACATGTGATGAGTGGTGGACCCCTCACCCCCTCTCCCCCACCCCTTACTGCTGAAGCAGCTCCTTTTAATTCACAGACGTGAGAGCAATTTCTCCAGATGTCTCAGCAATGCGTGATGCTGTGGCCGTTCTGCTCACACCGTGCATACGGGACATTAAAGCTCCTCATTATTGGTGCAGTTCAACAAGTAAAAAAATTCACTCTAACGCAGCTTGAGATTTCCTTTTCAAGTTTTATTTAAATGTTTTGTGTTGTGAAGATAATGTTAATATATTTTATGGTATCCACAGACTCATTTGAGGTGCTAAACATTTAGCACGTACTTATCCAATGTTTTCATCTCGAGAATGGTGCATTAGAATGACAATAGCAACCAATTGATAGTTTCTTACTTCCTGATGGCAAGTAGCTGCTTCAATGTGGGGGAAAAAAATGTCCTTTTTCTTTTTTTAGCCACTGGGTCAAGGGATTTTGTTTTCAGCATTATCACAGTGAAAAGTTCTTGTCATATATATCCTTCTTGTCTCCCAACCCATTTCTTCTCCTCCAACCAATTACAACTGGCGTGCACCACATATTTTGGCATCTGAACTCCTGCAGGAGAAAACAAGGCTTCATATTATCACAAAATTATGTTGATGCTTAGGAAGCTTAAATGTACACATTTTACAAATGTAGTGAATTAAATATAATACAGTATACAAACTTCATTTCAGACTAAAGTAATGCTCAAAAAAATTCCACAAACTATTGTTCACTTAATGGCATTTTTTTCTGCCTCACAGGCATTAACGAACAGATCTTTAAATTAATATACAAGGTTCCTGATAATCGTATCTAATTATGGAAAAGAGCAATGAATCACAAAATTGTGCCTTTGTTTAATTTCACTTTGGGCTGGCAGGGTGGCCGAGAGGTATGTACACTCGCCTATATAAACTGTCCAGCCTGGATTCAAATCTCGAATCCAGCTATAAAAATCTCGAAAATGATGATCGTAACTGAGACAGACGGAAATAAAATGGAAAAAATGTCAAAGAGGCTCGAGACACAGAAAAATAAAACAGAAATAGTGCCAGAAAAATCTATTGAAGTACAAGAGGTGGCACCAGGATGTGTTGGAGGTGATAAGTGGGAAGGAAAAAAAGAGAAGATGGCAGCAGTGAAAAAGGAATGTAGAAAGAGGAATGAGGAAATTGTAGGGGGGTTAGAGGAGATAGCTTGTAGGATAGAGAATAAAAAAAATGGAACTACAAAAGGAGGTAGAGGGTAAAAAGAGGGAAATAACAAGTGTGAAGATGGAGGCACAAAGACATGTGGAGGCTGTAAGGTCTGAGGAGAGTGTGAACATGCAGAGGAAGAATACCAAGCTGAAGGCAATGGGGGAGGCGTGCAACCTATCAGCAGAGAAGACAGATGTGGAAAGGTATGGAGATGTGCACATCCAGGTATTGGACAAAAAAAATGGAAACACCAATGTAAAGTCACTTAATAAGGCATTGGGCCGCCACATGCCACCAGTACGTCCTGCATGCACCATGGCATAGAGTCCAGTAATGTCTGGAATTCTGCAAGAGGGATGCGGCACCATTCTTCCACGAGAAAGCCAATCAACTCACTGCAGTTCAATGATCTCACCTGGGGCACTGATGAACCATAGACTCGAGCGTGGCATAGAATATCTCCTTCACAGTGAGATCATTCACCTCGGTCAGAGCATATTCAGAGACCAGGAAAATGACACCCAAGGAGTGATGAATCCTTCGTCTCATACTATGCTCGTTGACTGGTGTTACCTCAATTATCATGGACGTCAGCTTATTGGACACAGCTACAGCAACTCCTTGGGCATGGTAACCATCAGAGCGACCAGTCCAGTAGTAGGTGTAACCACCTGCCATGATCTCACCAGTATCCGGTCTCCGAGCCACAGAAAGTGCTGCAATACTGATGTTCAAATGCTTGAGCTCAGATGATAGCAAAGACAGGTGATCATCCTCTCTTAGGGATAGGACATCCCAGGCACCCACCCAGAGGGACCGCCTCTGGTTAACCCGAGGAGACTGCCGTGTTGTGGACAACACCTCAGCACCACCCCCAACACACACCACCACAATCTGACCCAGAAAGGATATCCCGTGCTTTTCTTCCTATCATGACAGAATGGGGGTCCCACAGGCTTTGCCCAAATCCTGTCATCTGGTGAGCTGCCCTGTGAAGGGCAGCTGTACTGGAGGTCCTCCCATGGAGGGGATTTTCAACTTTCCTTGCATTTTTTAAAATGTGTTTTGTGGAATTAAGTGTTTTATGGTGGCTGGAGTGCAAATTCAGAGAGTCAATTGCTAAAAGAGGTGTGCAGACTCTTCGCAGTTTGAAAGGCCCGAACTGTTGAGATCACACCTATTGAGATTGCAATCCAATAGGATGGTAGAAAGGTTCAACAGAACCTTATTGCAACAACTGGCATTGTTTACCACCACCCATCAGAACAATTGGGATGACTATCTCCCTTATGTGTTCATGGCCGACTGGATCACCTAAAATGAGATCACCTTGTGTAGCCCCACATTGCTCATGTATGGGAGGGAGTTTCGATCCCCGGTAGATTTACTCTGTGGAAAGCAACCAGATGGGCCAGGTGAACGACCCATGGAAGGCTATCCACTTCACCTGGAAGAGAGCATGGCACAGGTCCATGCATTCACTCACTGTCAGCTTCATCTGACTGGTGAGCAAATTTAATGCAGGTACGATGCACAGGGCTGGGTGAATGTGTACACTCCGGGAGATAAGATTTTGTTCTTTAAACCCCGGGGGAGAAAGGGCTGATGCCCCAAGCTCGCATCACCTTGGCAGGGTCTGAGCATCGTCCGAGTGCAAATCAGTGACATTATCTTCCAGATCAAGATGTGAAAATGTGCCCTCTCCACATCGTTCATGCGGAATGCCTAAACCCATGTGCATAAAGGGGAGTGGAAGTGCCTCAGTGGGTCAACCAGGTCAATGAAGCTTCCCAAGGAGTACCTGGGGCCTTGATGAGCTAGACACCAATGGAGCAATAGTTAGGACATAGGGCAGCAGATGGAGGCAACAGTTGAGGGCACAAGAGGATGTGTGGGCTAAAATGAATGATCAATTGTGAGAAAGGTGATGGGCACAACATCTGCAAAAAATTCCTCTCAAATGGAAAATATCTGATGAATTCGGCTAAATTGGCTTAACATAGATATTGGGTGTGATTCCTCCTCCATTTTTTTGCTCAGTTGTGAAATGGGTGGAGAGAATGTGTGCTAAGTGAGAACTTGGAGTGAGTGGACCTAAATATTGTCTGTATAATGTGTAGGAGTGAATGGTGTACCATTTGGACAATTGGGATGACTATCTCCTTGGGAGTTATTTTAGTGGAGCTGGATTGCCTTCAAGCTAACCAATGCCCCTTCTGCATTTTAGCAGTGAATGAAGCAATATTTTGAAGGGCTGCGAGATTACATCTGCTTGCCGTACTTCCATGACATCATTGTTTATGTCAAGACATTTTGGAAGAAGTTGAGAATTTGTGCAAGGTATTGCAATGCCTCAAATCCTGTGGCATAAAACTTCATCCTAACAAATGTGAACTGTTAAAGTATGGCATTAAATATATGGATATACAGTCGTGCCCCCAGAATCCGAACGCCCCATTGTTTGAACAAATTGGAATCCGAACAATTTTTTCGAGAAAATTTTGCCCTAAAACCGAACACATTTTCGAAAACCGAACACAACGTGGCGTTCATGTTTGTTCACGTGTCTCCCCCACCTGTTTCGACGGCATCTTCGCGCTTTGTTCATTTCAGTTCGTCGGTGGAAGTACTCGTGAAAGCATCTCTCGTGTGTCGATCGCTACTTTACCTCGTGTTTTCACCTTGATTTGTGCATTTTTTTTTCAATTATCACCCTTGTGCATTCACCATGGCACCCAAGAAGAGCAGTGAAGCAAATAGGAATAAGAGGAAGTCCGTGAGAACGACAATTGAGTTGAAGAAAGAACTTATCGCTAAGCATGAGAGCGGTACGCGTGTGTCTGATCTCGCTGCCATGTTCGAGCTGCCGAAATCGACGTGTGTGGGATTCTGAAAAATAAAGAAGCGATAAAAGCGCGAAAAGCCTCGTGAAGCGAACTCATTCAATGAACCCTCTGATGAATCGGCTTTAACAAACTCAACGTTTTTTTCGCGAGCATGGTAGTGACGTCATGCTGCGTCACCCAATCGCTTCACCTCTTGATTCTCTCCCGTGGAACCGTGCGGTGAAAACAGCACGTTTGTGTCTCCACAGAGTGTACTGGGATATAAAACACCATTTGGTGCTTCATGGTTAATTACATACCTCCACCAGGCTGAACAGTTTACGTTTTGGATCCCAATGGCCACTGATAGGCCGGAGCTGCATCCAGACCTGATAGAAGAAGGACAACGCTCCTGCTCATCCCCAGGTTTTGAATGAGATTCATGACCCAGAAAAGGTCATTTACTCATCTTATTTTACCTTAAACATGGGTAATTTCAGTTGAAAGTGTCTTGAAAGTGGGTTTTCTTGGGGTCCAGGAACGGATTAATTCACTTTCCATTATTTCTTATTGGGAAAATAGTTTTGGAATCCGAACTTTTTGGAATCCGAACAGCCTCTTGGAACGAATTAAATTCGGATTCTGGGGGCACCACTGTATTGTCTCTGAAGAGGGATACATGATGGACAAAAAAAAAAAGACATTGCTGCTCTGTTCGCCCTGAAACAACAAAAGCCTACCAATGTTAGAGCATTACAAAAGCTACTTAGTCTAATTGACTATTATCACCAATACATTCGGAATTTCTTCAGGATTGCAAAGCCAATGTATGGTTTACTAAAAGTTGAGTCAGGTGAGAAAAACAAGTGCAAAGCCTGCAAGAGAGTGAAAGTGAAATCCAGCCAGGCCCTATCGAGCTAGTCAGCTGATTCAATGGAATGACTCGCATAAGAGAAGTACGATGCACAGGGCTGGGTCTCTTGGTTGATGCCCAGACTCAGCCACCAATGATGGGAGGGCTTCGATTAACCCTTCATTTCATACACATACATTTCTCAGGATGGCTTAGGGGTAGTACTGTAAAAGAACCAAAATGGGAAGCTGCGTGTGTTTGGTTATGGTTCTTGAACTTTGTCTCCTGTGGAGAAGAATTCTCACCTTCACTCCAGTAAATTTGAGTTTTTATCTCTAAAATGGGTTGTGATGGACAAATTCAAAGACAAAGTCACCTTTACTGTGCCCCTAATTTTTAGCTCACCTGGAATGTAGTTCCGGGGAGCTTATGCGATTGAGCAGCGTCCATAGGTGAGTCAGTCAATCAGTCAGTCAGCGAGTGAGTCAGTCAGTGAGTGAGTTGGTCAGTTCATCACACCAAAACATTCATCACCCATGATGGACCAAAGTTTATCGAGTACAACAAAATCTGTGCTCTTTAAGGGGGTCTACGAGGGGGTTTTTGACCCTCCAAAATAGGTATATGCTCTCTTCTCTGAAACTCCACACACAATTTTGATGAAACTTGACTACAACCTTCATCACCCATGACGTACCAAAGTGTATTGGCCGCTTTAAAATCTGCGCTCATTAAACGGGTCAACGGGAGGGTTTTGACCCCCCAAAATAGGTATTTGCTCTCTTCTCCGAAACTACACACATGACTTCGATGAAATTTGACCACAACCTTCATCACCAGTGATGTACCAAAGTTTATTGTCTGCATAAAAATCTGCGCTCATCAATGGGGTCTACGGGTGGTGGGAGGGCAGTTGACCCCATAAAATGGGTATTTGCTCTCCTCTTGGAAAGCACACACACAATTTCGATGAAACTTGACTACAACCTTCATCACCCATGATGTACCTAAGTTTGTTCACCGCATCAAAAAATTCAGGGTCTACGGAAGTTTGCGGGGGGGGGGGGGGGGGAAGGGGTTGAGTGACTTGCTCCTGATCCAGGTGAGCATCAGGCCAGGTGGTCCTATGTTTACTGTCTACACGGATAGCAATCCATTAACATATGACAACCAGCGCCAGACTGAGCACTACCGGACACAGATGGGTAGGAGAGTTAGCCGACGATTGATACACAATTAAGTATAGACTTGGCAGAAGTAATTCTGTAGCAGACACTTTCTTGAAGCTGTCTCTTCAAATATAAGACTACATAACATACCTGAACAGGACAAATAAGAAATAAACTACCTCATCGGAATTTATCTCCCCTGAATAAAAGTGTACAGAAGAATGTTCCTTGAAGCTGTCCAGGCAATAATGAGTGGAACAACGCCATAGAAAGATGGCATCTGATTTTGTGTGCTCACTGCTGTTTTGGTGACTTATTTTGAGGTGTGCAAGATTAAAAATGAGCCTGGAGAAAACACCAACCATGACAAGATCCAATTGCGGTATGCACAATCTAAGGATCATGCAATTCAGCAAGTCATCGAGCTGAAAAGAGGGGATAGGAAACCGCTTGTTCAGCATTTGAGGAAGGAAATGCCTGATGTTCGAACTTTAATCAGAAAATGGTCCAAGTGGGCGATCTCTGATGATGGACTGGAGATAGGGAGACCATCCAAACAGCAGTTGGTTCTCACAAAACCCTTATGTCTACTCATTTACATTAATCAGTTTCTCACAATATTGGAGTATACTCCTGCTAATTCCATGCTTCTTCAAGTTTTGCAAGAGTTTGGCAGACACAGTTTAATTGGCCTAAACTGATTCACATCAAAAAGATAATTAGGGACCAAAACATAATAATTTTTTTAAGACGAGTGTAAGCAATGAGGGCAATCAAATTTACTAGAGCAGAGCTTATTGTCCATTTTTTTTGTCAAAAAACATATTTCAAGAAAAAGGAAACAGTAATCAGCATTTGAAAAGAAAAATCCTTTTGCTTCACGATTAAAACCAGCCAATTACTACCACAACACCTTCAAGCAAATAACTTTCAACAAAGAGTGCCATCTAGGTTTTCTCACCTGAAGTATAAGATGCTCTCATTTCAATTTGTCAGGAGCAGCTTTAACAAAGCACAGTCCGTCAACATAAAGATTATTACAAGTGTTGCTGCAACAGAAGATAAAGTTCAATTTGAGAAAAGGATAAACAAGTCTGAAGACGACAATGGTTCACTAGCGGTATTTGACGATGTAGATTGTTTCAGAAGTCAAGGATGAGACAATGTGGATAATTTTTGACCAAGTTATAAAAATGATCAACATGATGTGGTACGGGTGACAGGTTATTAGCTGCAAAATGTCGAAAACCCGTTTTCGTTCAACAACTTTCAAAATTTGACCTTTGCATAACCTTTAAAGGTCACAAAACAATGTTGTGGACATTAAAATAAGGAAACAGGATACGTGCTATAGCTTATTGGAGTTAGTTCTTCGAAGAAGGTCGAAAACCCGGTTTATTCCCACAACTTTTAAAATTTGATCTTTGTGGCCTTGAAAAGTCAAAGGGTTAGGGTTATGACCTTTGGTGCAAAACTTCCTCTGGAACATTCCAGGAACAATATAACGTCATATAGGCTATATGGCATTTCGCACTCCTCGGACTATCCATACTTTGATGAAATCAGCGTAAAAACAAACTTGAAGGGGGCGCCACGGGCAAGGTGTTAGATAGAGCAAAAATGGTTTCAAGACTTTAGGTGGGAATGACCTCAAGATTATGCATAAAAAATATTCTCATCCTAGCTCTCAAAAAGTTTGGGTGGTCGTATGATTTTTATGTCAAAATTCGCAATTTTCTAAGTTTTTGACCTTGTGATGAAAATGAAAAATCGGACAACAAGTTTTAGAGAATTCATTTTGCTATTCAAATACCGAAGAACCCATTCCATTCAGTCAATTCCCTAGGAGAAGATAGATTTTAAATCAACTACCCCTAAAAATGGCTATTTTTTGGGCGTGGCTCCGCCCACAATGGCATAGCACGCCCTCATCCAGGAAAACACAACTAGACATTGATATCGAAGACATAACCAAGTTTCATCAAGATCGGATCAAAGTCCACGGAGTTATGCTCTGGACAGATAGACACACAGACAGACAGACAGACACACAGACATAACGAATATAGTGGTCACTGGCTGGCGCTCGTGAACCAATAAGAAGTACACAACAATGAGTAAATTTGTAATTCTTGTCTTTTCCACCACGATAAGAATGTTCTGCACAACATCACGCTGAGGGAGGCCTCCATACTTGAATCCAAATTGTTATGGTTCACTAATTCAACAACAGCAAAATGTGCTGTGTGAGTGAATGAAGCAAGATAAGACTCACTGTGAAAGGAGAGGCAAAAAAAGCAGAAGATAGCAGCCAGGCAACCGAGTATCGCAGGTAGAACCTGCAAAACAACTGAAACACCACACAAGCATCCATTCAGTGAAGTGTATGCTGCACATGATCAAACCTCCACTCAAGCATTGGAATTGAAACAACTGGGAGAAGAATGTGTAATTTTAAGATGTGCTTGTATAAAAATGTGGCTTTTTTGTCAAGATGCATGTCTTATTCTCTTGCAGTTACTTTCGAATTTTCAGAGGAAAAGAGTTTTATGCACAATAGACTTGTCCATGTTAGTAGCATATGTCATGTTTATCGAAGTGCAATACCTGAAGTATATGAAGTTACTGGGTAGGGATAACAGTCCTTGTGCTATCCATTGATTGTACATTCGTATTGTGTAAAGTGGTACAATGTTTCTGTGAGAGTCAAGTTTTTCCCTTGAACATGAAGTGAAACTCAGTGCAGATGTTCATGGTTTTTCATACATAGATCATTGTCATATATACAAAGTTAGCAACCTCTGTCTGTCTTGTACGCACTCCTAAACTGCTTGACGGAATGAGTTGAAACTTAGTGGTTGTACTTGGGGTGTAACCGGACAAATTTTAGGGAGTTAAAAAACATTCATAGCCCGTTTCTCTTGGCTGAAGTGGTGATGCAAATTCTCTTTGTAAATGTGTATTGTTCCTGGTTGGAGTAGGTATTACAAGTCATCTATACTAATAAATGTCAGTGTGTCAGTCAGTCATTCAGTGTGTGTGTGTGGGTGTGTGTGTGTGTGCGTGTGTGTGTGTGCGTTTCTCCTCCATAACTCCAAAATCAGGAAACCTAGCAGCCTGAAACTTTACATGCATACTAAGGGAGCTCCAAGCGAGTGCATATTGGGTGTTTGGGTTAATTAAAACACCCCTTTTGAAGACGATCAACGGCCTTATTCAATTATATCCTTTATCAGGTGCATCCTTGGCCACCTTGCTCTCCATCACTGGGGTCTTAATTTGCCATTTAGTTTGGCCTGCTTAACAATGCCTCAAGTTGGAACAGGTCACATCGGTTTATTAACGACAGTTTTTTTCCCCACTTTCCTTACTCATATCATTGAATTCCTGATCATCATACCTACGAATCGCTGGATACATTGCGATGCTTATAAACACAAGGAGACACGCCAGCGTTAGTGGCTATATTTCATTTCTACACATGCCATAACCTCAAGAATCTCTTGAAAGAAGCTGAATTACAAAATTTAAGCTCCAGAATTTAACTTAGCAGCAGTTCCAACTGCTAAAAATGTGTTAATTTGTCCAATTCAGACATATTTGACATTTTCAGGAGGTGTTAAAAATATGACGGATCGGCAATCGCTAATTGCTTGCCAAGCCAGCCGTACCTTGTCAACTGTTTCATTGGTGTGCTTCCTTGAGTGGTGAAGCCACTTGGTGATTGCTTAACAATATTCACACTGTCACTGAATACTGTATATTGATTGACTTGAACAAAGTTCAGGGGCCACTCGCCCGCATTTGTTCCTGCATTGTTCTGCGGTGCATCGGACATTGAGTGGCTCGCTGAAAATGTGCAATTATATTTTCACCATGTTTCCCCTTTTTGTATGATCTTTCCTTATACTATCTGTCACTTCAGCATTGATAAATAAATAAAAAACATTGAAACGTTTCATTTATAAAAGTTTCTTCAACCGTTTCGTTGGATTGTTTGGTTGATACACATGGCAAGCGCTCTTCAAGCTTTGATGGCAATACCGTAGTTTGAAACCAGAGTTAGGAAGGCAAAATAAATCAGATGACTACAATGAGTAAACAAGAAGGGCACTTGGTAGAGCGCATACCTCCGCCACGCAATGCCTGATCCATGAGAACATATCTGGCCCAATACAGTTTTGAAATATCATGCTATATATCGTTTTTGGCCCTATCTCTCAATGGTGAAGAATCACTTAAAAATTCTAGTAGTCAGATCCGGATCCGGATCTTCACCAAAATGTAATCAGTTCATCCTTGTCACACAACGAAGCTGTCCACAAAATTTCATCCAGATCTATCCATAACTTTTTGAGATGTCGTGTTATATGTTGGTTTAGCCCATTCTCTCAATGGTGAAGAATCACTTTTAAAATTATCAGATCCGGATTTGGATCATTACCAAAATTGAAACAATTTTTCCTTGTTACACACCAAACATGTCCACCAAGTTTTGTCTGAATCTGTCCACAACTTTTTGAGATATCGTGCAATATATCGTTTTTGGCCCTATCTCTCAATGGTGAAGAATCACTAAAAAATTCTCGTAGTCGGATCCGGATCCGGATCCAGATCTTCACCAAAATCTAATCAGTTCGTCCTTGTCACACACTGAACCTGTCCACAAAATTTCATCAGGATCCGTCCCAAATTATTTGAGATATCCTGCACACAAACAGACAAATAGATAGACAAGCCGGTAGGCGGACATGGGTAGTCGACTACCCAATAGAACCTGACGCGATGGGCCCGTATTCTATGGAATTGTAGACTGTGACTTGCAAAACCAAGCCTCAAGGGCAGTGTACAGAGCATTTTTAAAAAATTACCAATAAATACAAGGTGCAGGAAGATGAAATTCACTGGAGTGATGTGCAAAGTGCACAAAGTAAAATGAGTGAGTGTTCATTTACGTCCGTAGGATGTCTACTAAATAAAGAAGATATAAGCACGCCTGACACTAGGCTGAGTCTTCAGACTTTGGCATGCTCACAAGGCTGTAGTGTCAAATGAAACGTCCCAGAAGATAAATAAAATAGGGTCACATTTGTGCATGTGTTTTCAAATATCGCTTTTCTTGCTCTGAAACATCATATCTTCCAGTCTCCTTGAATAGATTGAATAAAATGATTCCAACCCCTCATTTTTGATGAGCTTTTCGACAGCACTGATGTAAAATATTGTTACGGCTGTGGAAATTCGCAAACATCATAAAGGTCCCATAGGTGAGGTATTTCTGAAGTACATGTGTAGTTAGCTCCAAACCCTTGTATAGAGGAATTAATGTGATTCATTCGGGCTGCGATCCTTTGAGTTAGGCGTTTTTCTGTTCTACCTTTGTTTTGAGCCAACCACGCCAACAACAACAACAACGCCAGCAGCCACAACCTACCTTCACCACTCGCTACCGCAAACCTCACATCACCGCCATTCCAAAGGCACCATGGCCATCGGACACTGCCGAAAACCCTCCACCACCTTCTCCTACGGGCCATTCCCGCACCACCTGTGGGCACCGAGCGTCGGGCTATCTTCAGCGATACACGCGAGCCGCGAGTGCAGATGCGGTTTTTCCGAGGAGAATTCGGATCAGGAATGCCAACCCCACATCTGATCCATCCAATTAGGAAGCGGCGGGGCGGCTTGCCCCGCCTCCAGACGCGCCTGAGGGAAATCGGGATATGCAAATTGAGGATCAGGAAAGATTCACGCCCCTTTTCTCCATCCAATCGGCGAGCGTGGCTCCGCCCTGAGGTCGTTTGGATCCGAGAATTTGCATATGGTGGGTTCCTGGAGCCGATAAAAAGACGAACACGGCCGGGGCGCGCGCGGCTTCTTTTTCCTCTTCAGTTGGTTCGCAAGAAAGTTGTCGTCGAGGTTCCCTGTCTGCTGTCTGGTCGGGGGAAGAGGTCCTGCGCTCGCGGCTTGGCGAGCGACCTGCAAACGGAGGCACGGACCGGAGACGCGGCGGCGTCGGTTGTGGGTGGACCTGCGCGCCGGACGAGAAGTGCCGGAGAGGGTTCGCCGGCCGCGAGAGAGAGGTCGGGGCCAGGCGCGGCCACGCTGACAGTCGCGGGAGAGGGACTCACCAGCCAACAAGGAAGTCGCCACTTCTTTTTTCATTTCTTTTGGGTTCTGTGTGAACGTGCGTGTCGGCGCCATGTCTTGTAAAGTTATTTGTTTTAAGTGGTCCGTGTGTCGCGTATTCGGTCGTAGCTCTGCGTCTTTTGTTTTCTATTTGATATATGTGCATTTTCTTAATTAATTATTATTGTTGCTATAAATATTTGCTATACGTGTGCTTTGTGTCCGTCTGTGTAAATAAATGCGTCCTTGTTGAATTCTTCCCCCGTTTCGCTGCGTCCTTCCTTCGTTGGGTCTCCATCTTGTTTCACGTAAAGGTTCGTCGTGGCGCGGGCCGCCCGATAATTAATCTGAACCGTCAAGCCGACGATAACGCCGCTCGGTTATCCCGTTAGCCCGGAACGAGCCGCTTAAACGGATCGTGTCCGAAGTCGGCCTGTGGCGAGGTACAACCCCTCGGTAGGTTACCCGTGCGGGTACTTAGGTATATCGACTTTCGGCGATTCACCCTATTCCGCGCGGTAGAATGCGGACTGGGTTGTGGTGAGGCCGAAAGGTCCACCCGTGACTGGATCCCGGCGTTAGCCGGGAGGGTCACGACTGAATTGTCCGTCCGGTGGGCGACGCGGTCGCGATTCGAGTCACGTGGCCGATCGCACGCCGACGGGCGCGAATTCGCAACAATATATATATGAAGACCCACCCACATCTCTCACCTGTGAATGGAGGGAATAGCCAATCAGCTCTCACCTAATCAACTAAACCCAGGTGGCTAGGATTCTATAAATGATTGACCCCTCCCACACTCCTCTCGCGAGAGAAGCTGTGTAAAGCAACCCAAGAAGACCACACACAAGGTAAGTGCTACGCCGTTTCGAACACTTCCCAGAGTTCCTCAACAACTATAAAGATATTCACACATAGTACACACATGAGAATCCTAATGCTACACACCCCCTCAGCTCCCAGACCGGTTTCATCACTGATTGCGAATCATCAGTGATAGCATAGACAGGAATGCATACCAACGGGGATCCCAAACATGCATGATGTGAAAACGTCAAAAGCAGTCAATATGTAAATCAAGAAAGACCCACCCACATCTCTCACCTGTGTGGAAGGGAGAGAGTGTGTGGGAGAGAAAGAGGGTGTGCGGGAGAGAGTGAGTGTGTGGGAGAGAGAGAGTGAGTGTGTGGGAAAGAGAGAGAGTGAGTGTGTGGGAGAGAGAAGAGTGAGTGTGTGGGAAAGAGAGAGTGAGTGTGTGGGAGAGAGAGAGTGAGTGTGTGGAGAGAGAGAGTGAGTGTGTGGGAGAGAGAGAGTGAGTGTGTGAGAGAGAGAGAGAGAGAGAGAGTGAGTGTGTGGGAGAGAGAGTGTGTGGGAGAGAGAGTGTGTGGGAGAGAGAGAGTGAGTGTGTGGGAAGAGGAGTGAGTGGGAAAGAGAGAGTGTGTGTGGAGAGAGAGTGTGTGTGGGGAGAGAGAGAGTGTGGGAGAGAGAGTGGAGTGTGTGGGAGAGAGAGTGAGTGTGTGGGAAAGAGAGAGTGAGTGTGTGGAGAGAGAGAGTGAGTGTGTGGGAGAGAGACAGAGAGTGGTGGGGAGAGAAGAGTGTGTGGTAGAGAGAGAGAGTTTGTGGGAGAGAGAGGGAGAGAGAGTTGTGTGGGAAGGAGAGAGAGGGAGAGAAAGAGAGTGTGGGAGAGAGAGTGAGTGTGTGGAGAGAGAGAGAGTGAGTGTGGGAGAGAGGAGTGAGTGTGTGGTAGAGAGAGAGAGAGGGGAGTGTTGTGGTAGAGAGAGAGAGAGAGAGAGAGAGAGTGTGTGGTAGAAGAGAGAGTGTGTGAGAGAGAGACAGAGAGAGAGTGTGTAGGAGAGAGAGAGAGTGTAGGAGAAAAGAGTATGGGAGAGAGAGTGAGTGTGTGTAGGAGAAGATGTGTGGAAGAGAGAGGTGTGTGTGTGGAGAGGAGAATGAGAAATGTGTGTGTGGGAGAGAGAGAGTGAGTGTGGGATAGAGAGAGAGTGAGTGTGGGATAGAGAGAGAGAGTGAGTAGTGTGAGAGGGATAGAGATAGAGATAGATAAGTTATTGAGAAAGAGAGAGAGAGATATTGAGAGAGGGAGAGAGGTGAGAGTGGGAGAGGGAGAGGCAGAGGGGTGAGAGAGGGAGAGGCAGAGGGGTGAGAGTGGAGAGAGAGAGGGGTGAGAGTGGAGAGAGAGAGGGGTGAGAGTGGGAGAGAGAGAGGGTGAGAGTGAGAGGAGAGGCAGAGGGTGAGAGTGGGAGAGAGAGGGTGAGAGTGGAAGAGGCAGAGGGGTGAGAGTGGGAGAGCAGAGGGGTGAGATTGGAGAGGGAGAGGCATGAGAGTGGGAGAGGAGAGGCAGAGGGATGAGAGTGGCAGAGGGAGAGGCAGAGGGGTGAGAGTGGGAGAGGCAGAGAAGTGAGAGTGGGAGAGGGAGGAGGCAGAGGGGTGAGAGTGGGAGAGGCAGAGGGGAGAGGAGAGGAGAGGCAGAGGGTGAGAGAGGGAGAGGCAGATGTGATGCCCAGTTTAACTTCCATCCGAAAGACGGCACACACATTGATGAATCACACTGTCTGAAATACTGGGATGACAGTTTATAGCTGGGTTTGGATTCAAACCCAGGCTGGACAGCTTAGAGCATGCTTGCGTACCTCTCGGCTATCCTGCCATGATGTGGAGATTCATTGCTTTGCAACAACTGAAACATTTTACCTCCACCACTGAAGGTGAAGGAGGTTGTTTTCACCCCTTTCTGCCTGTGTTTGGGTAGTTGATGTTGTCTAAAAAAATTTTTTTTTGAGATTTGTTCTACCCTTATTATCAGTATTTAAAATGGCGATTTCAGTTAATACAATGGCGTTTTGATGAAACTTGGTTGGTAGGTTCATACCATGACCTAGTTGTGTGCAAATGAGAACCGTTGCTATGGACACCACCGTTGCCTAGCAACGGGACTTTGAAATTTTAGAAAAATCATAAAAAATTTATTTTTTCGAAAATCAAAAATCGGGCCACGAGCGACTGTGGGCAGTACATTCAGCCATATTGTCAAAAATTTCCAGCCGGATCCTATGAAAACTGTCGGAGAAGATAGACTTTGAATGAACCCTGGTCGAAAACAATAAAAAACGAAGTTCGTTATATCTCAGAGACTATGAGTCAGATATACATGAAACTGGTATGGTAGTTCATGGTATGTCCTAGTTATGTGTGAAAGAAAACCGTTGCTATGGACCCCTTCCTTGCCTAACGGCCGAAAAACCTCTAAATGTGGGGGTATTTTAACGAAAAAACAATCTGCAGCATTAACCCTTGAAGCTAGAATAATGAATTTTATTGTGCTTAATCCTCAGGTCATTCCCCCATCGAAC
>CM068962.1:36578419-36590348 GCA_035128595.1 Eptatretus atami | reverse complement strand
AGCTAATGAAAGCATCCTAATCGAAGTCACAGTGTAATCGTCTCTGTGTCTCTTCTGTGGTTGATAAATCAATGAACGACCATCCTTTTCCAGATGTCGACTCACCCCACAGCATACCACACGCAGTTGCAACTGGCGAGAAGACCGTGTTGGCACTCATGGCAGATGATCTGGCTAGCCACAAGCGAGGGGTTCACAGGAATTGCTAACGTTAACGCTTTACATTGCAATCTTTGTAACAAGACACTGTCAGTGAAACTTAAGCCACAACAGAAAACTGAATTGCTTCAATCATAAGGAAGTTAAAGTTCTGGATCCGGTCGCAGATTTCTTTGCATGACAACTCTGTACAGCAGTATATGACGAGATGGAATCTACATCATCCCAGACTGTGAACGAACATGCTAAAGAAACATATCTTGACACTTCGAATTGCGAAGAAGTTACTTATCGGTTTTCCTTGTTTGTTTCGATAAACGGTGGCAGTCTTTCGATGAACTTCAATCCCAGATTGAGAAGTAATACAACCTACAATGCAGCTTCGATGCTCTGTAACGTTTGCGATCTGACACACCATTCCAAGTTTGAACTGTTTCATTTTCCCTCAATGTTCTCCGAACATCATCTGTCAGCGTAGACAGTATCTCTTCCGCCCACCTCGAAAGACCGCCACCTATCCTCCGACAAGAGTTTCCAGAGATTCCTCTACTGGTGATTGCTATGTACTAAATAAACTTATCTGTTATCTGCAAACTTTGCAGTGCGAGCCCTCTCTCCCTTGCAGTATTCCCTGGCCCTCATTGCTTCTCCATACAATGAGTAAGCTTGTGAGACTACACACAATATCTCTGGCTATGTCATAATAAAGCAAGCTTCACCTGAAGTTAGCTTTGCACAGCTGTTTGACAGCTCAACGTGTAGGAGGAACAATACCGGACTTAGATCTGTACACTAAAAACTATTGGTACAGCACATTTTTACACAGTTGCAGACCCTGAATAACTTGAGACCTCCTAACCCAACTGCCAGCTCTTATTCCATGGACCTGGCGATTTCATTGTTCAGTTCCCTTATCACAAGCAAGCAACGTTAGATCAAGCATTCGGTAGCTACGAATCACATCTTACACAAGAACAGCAACAGGCAGCAGTGACCCATCCTGCTTCCGTTCATTCAGTTATGTACAACCTAGTGTACGGTAGAATCTTGCCACCCAACCTCGTAAAAGAGTGCACTCCATAGCAACGAGACAATTCGATGAGGAGAACGATAACAACCAGCATGGTTTGATGCGAGACATACATCCTTGAGATTTGATGCAGGAAAAGGTCCACCAAACAAATTGTGCTTTCATTCCATGCTGCTTCTCGATCAGCATTCGCCTGTTGGACAACGCAAGAGATTTGTGACGCCTCCTTGCTTATTATTCATGAGAAAGCACCACCAGAAATGATTCCTAGAATGGAATCGGACTGCGTGCAAAAAAACCAACCTGACCACCTATACCCCCACAAATACCTGTATGGTTGTGGACCAACACTCTATTGATCTGCTAAGACAAATGCAGTGGACCTTCCCGGACACTTGGGGAAAACAAGTTTTTGGTCATGCTGTGGTCACATTTGTAAATGGCTTTTGGGAAGCACCCATGAACCTTCTGCATGGTCTGAGCTAAGCCCTCAAAGAAATTGGGCGTAGTTCAGACAGAAGCAGCAGCCACATCGACTTTCTGAAAGCGTCCATGCGATATGGAAAAGATATGCTCATCAGAGTTACTTTCTGCGTACTCGACACCACTTACTGAAGACCGCACAAGGAACAGTGAACAGAGATGGCCTTGAGGTCTGGTGTGCTAACCTTCTCAGACGCAGACAAGTCTTCCAATTTGTGGCTACTCTACACAGACAACAGATCATTCTTCATGTAATCGAGCACATCACGGAACGGAAGTTCGAATCCATTGCGCTCACTACCCTGGCGTAAAGCTTGTTCTCTGTTCTTTGTCCTCACTGTCACCAGATATTATGCCAGATGTGTCCATTCTTATCCGACGACGGAAATTCTCCAGATAGCATTCAGGTTGGTTTCGAAATGGGACACTGGACATAACCGGAAGCAAATCGCGTTCTCTCTCTTACCATGATCCACACGATGAGCAAGCGAACAACAGGTTTAAAAGGAGTAGTGAGCATTATTGTCTCCAGAGAACCCGGATGCTAAGTCCTGGATCGTGCAGGTCGGAATCAGCGCCGTTGTCGTTGAGGACTTTACTGGTGTAAGAAAGATGCAATGAAATGTTACATGATACCCTCATCATGAGAAAATGCTTCTCTAGCACATTTCAACGCCATGTCCAAAGATTCTGAGAGGAAGTGGTGCTGAGCAGGTAGTCTTCTTTAGGGGCCACGAAACCTTGACTTACATTAACAACAAATGATATGTGGTCTGTACGACTGCAGCTGTATCTGTCGTTAATTTGAGTTATGGACAAAGGCACGTACGACACTTTAGGAAGAATGTTCTGGACTCAAATGAACACATCTCTTCTCAGAACCTCTATCCAACACAAACTAATCTACTTTTTGTTTCATGGGAAGAACACACGAAGTCCGCTGCAGCTAACTTAGAACTACAGACTTTCACAACGTATGCGTGACTCTAGGACTAAGTTTTGTAGCACTACCGCCGCGGGGGTTTTGGAGGAGTTTTTGTCATGTAAATCTTTCAAACCCCACTGCATTATCGTTCAGAAGCCGGTACTCAATCTTGTAGCAAACAATAATTGTTGCTATAATCATGGAAACAGTAAAAGCATATATTTACTTGCCTGAGGGAGCTAATGACACAGCTGTTTAGACTTTGTTGTTATAACGGGGTATATGATACCACTCCTTCCCTGTCTAAATGTCCAAGGTAGACTTTTATTTCATATTTCGACAAGGTATTCTCCAATTCGCCATTTGAACACGCGACTGCCGATCACAAGTGGACTTGCTAATGGGACGATCGTGCATCACAATAAGAGGTACAGGAAAACGAGGAACAGGCACCTGAAGCATGTACATATGGCATGCCAAAACTCGGAAATGGTCAGAGATTTTGCGCGACGTTTGACTAACAAAGAAGGAACTGTTCACATCTGTCAATCAAAGATAACATCGGAAGAACTTCCAGATGACAGGCATGTCAATCATGCAGCTGAGCTCAAGTTGACACCATGCTTGGAA
Organism: Eptatretus atami; assembly: GCA_035128595.1. Lineage (NCBI taxonomy): Eukaryota > Metazoa > Chordata > Myxini > Myxiniformes > Myxinidae > Eptatretus > Eptatretus atami. The sequence continues at coordinate 36,587,121 of CM068962.1, read as the reverse complement.
ATTGACTTTGCACCGATGGATCAATGTAACCAGGCGTCTGACCTCATGTATGCTAGTACATCTCTAATCATGCCTAAACAATCGTACATTGGTCGGTTCATACTGGAGATCCAGCATTGTTGTGCGTGATCCTTCTACGCAATTTCCATCATCCAAGCCTCTGAATCTGCGCAGATCACATTGATCTCCTTCAAAGCGGAAGCAATCAGGAATGTCTCCCTGAATCGACTATCCCTACAACCTGGTACGCACGTGCAAAGCCAGGCCTCTTTCACCGCAATATCCGGATCCAGACAGCACGTGGTTCTTTTAGTTTTCAGGTAAAGATACGCTCCAGTATGCAGGATGTAACCGTCCTCATGGATGAATTCGAAATATTGTCGACCACTCCTTCCAACTCGCATGGACTGAAAGACGGAATGACTTTGTTCATTCAATGACGAGTAGCAATGAAACTGCATGCATCATCAACGAAGCAACGACATTGACCTCTCGCCGATGAGGTTGTTCTACAGAAGCTAGGACGTTCGGAGGAATTACCCCCAAAGTGATGCTTTGTGCATAAATTAATAAAAAGGCTCTTCCAAGCTAGCATCTGGACACAGCGCACTGTCATGGATGCGCGTCAACAAACCCATAAACCCATGCGATGAGGGAAGACGACGGCAACGCTAACTTCCCATTTGCGATTCGCTGCTTGCCGCAAGATGTACTTAATCTGGATCTGTGATGCTGGACTTTACAGTGCCTGCTTTCGGTCAAGTGCACTGAGGGCCCCAAGTTAAAGTGCACACGTCTTTCAGCTGTCAATGCTGAGATAGTTGGCAACAATTGGACTGACTGGTGTGCTATACTAACCAATATTATTTGCACCTTTCAATATTACTTTGTTCAGGGGTATACTCAAAGCAATTGTCAGACAGTATGTGTACACAACCACTTGTAACATTCATAAGAGTTTATAATTTGTCCTTTAGCATTGTAGTCAAAGCAGTGTTAATGTTATTAAACAGATTTACCTATGTAATCTTGCCTTATTTTTGTGATTACTCACATGGCAACTTGAACTGCGATTTAGTGCATCTGCTTGAAACTATAGTTGCTTCTCTTGATTTGAGTCCATAAGTACCCAATGTTCGAACGACTCATTGATCAAAGATTAACAGCAATTAGTATATATCGCATAGCCGTGGGGGGGGGGGGAGGGGGTTCGGGTTATGACCCCCACCACATTACCCATTTTTGTATGTGACACGTTCACTCGACTAAAATTGTTCTATTAACTTGTCGACCGTCATAATGTGCGTACCAAAAAAAACACTTTGCAATCAATTTGATACAAAAGAAATAATGTACCTGCAGCCCCACTACAGGGAATGGAAGCAAGATTTTTTGATTTCTTTTTACGCGATTTATTGATATCATTATTCACACCTATAGGGTGAAGTACGTTTCTGGAAGTCGGGGCGGAGGGTAGGAATTTGCGTGTGGTTTTTTATTTTTAGATGGAATAGTCCCATCTATAATAGATTTTGATACAGCAATTCCAATGTAACCATACATTTTTTCTTAATGGGACTAACTTTATTCTCTTTCACTATCCCGTATACCGGAGTGCCAGGCTCTAATGGTCATTACCAGTTCTGCCCCTGTCTTGACTTATCCCACCATTTACCTCTAACTTCTTCTACTGGCTCTCCAACGCCATCCCAACTTATTGATAACCGACGTAACATCACAATTTCCATCTCCACTGTTCTACCTTCTTTTCTTCCCAGTGCTCCTAATCTATCAGCTTTTTGCCATTCTCCTCCCCCATCACACTTGACAAGCTCTATTGTGTGACAATGGCTTAAGTCCTGACTGCAAAGTACTGAAATTTTCAATTTTATATATGTTCCTTAGGAGTTCTTTCATCGTTAGATTCTCATCACTTGACAATGTTTTTCACAATACTCATCTGTAAAATGTAAATATTAAAAATTAATATCATCTTCTGGGAAACCCTCAAATGTTTGCTGAAAGGAGGCGGTAACCATACATGACGTCAACTTACGTTTGACAAAGGTCTGCACGTTAATACTCGGGTTGCGTGTCATACGTGTTTCTATTGGCTTCTGTGTGTTTCCAATATTGATTGGTCCGACTTCATCCTTCCGCTTATTTCTGCTTTAAAAAAATAACATTGGTTTTGACTATGGCATTGACATGGACTTTCATTTGTCTGGTAACGACGAGTGTACGTGCAGAAATGAAGATTTTTGCGCTGAATCATCATGGAGAATTGTCGGATAACATAGTCCGGGAGGTGAGTTCAGCAGCTGGAAATGAAGTACGGCCCTTACCAGTTCGAGCCCGAAGCAGGACAAGCAGAGAAAAAATGGCGAATGAAATTCCCGCGTTCATGATGATCGGACGAGGACATCGAAGGAAGACTTGCAAATAACTAACTGTTAGACTAAATCCTATTCGTAATTCAATAATGTAAATTCGACTTGCATACTGCTCGATATCAGAAATATTTTAGGACTGACCGTGACAGCTTAGCGGACATGTGCATCTCCGGCGAAATTAATCACAACAAGGCCGGCGTTCATCGGCCGGTTTTCCGCGCATAAACGAAGCATCTCGCTGTCCGGATACGATGAAAACTTGTGTCATCACCCTTGTACCAATTGTCTCGAGTAGTCCGATTAAATCTGACGTTCTGTTGCATTTTTATTTATTTTTTCCTACTTTGTGTCATGGTAGCACAGTAGAAAAATGAAAAAAGATGGTAATAAATAACACTACAGCACTTAGATTTATCGGCCTAGTCACGCACGGAACGACGAATTTATCAGACTAGTCTAACCAGTGTTTCTCAACCGGTGGTTCCCCGGAACCCTAGGATTCTGCAAGACCGGGCTAGGGGTTCCCGCGAGAAACAGTAATAAATAGGCTAATGTATTTTTGAGTCGTTTTTGTTTGATTTAATATTCGTAATTTTACCTATACATGTACGCTATTGTTGGAACTCCTTGTTATTATAATAAGGCTTCAACCTCTTATATTATTTAATTTATAACAACCATAGGGAATGTATTTAACGATGTCTATATGGCGCCAGTGTGAAACCCGCCCTCACTGGTTAGTAGACCTCTCTGCACGCGCGGATTCGTGTATCATTGAGTGACTGACTCAAGTACGGGACGCATGCCACAGTGTCCATCTATCTTCTTCTTACTTCCTAGCGCAACTCTCTCTCTCTCAAGGTTAGTCTTCTGTTTACCTTTATTGCTTCAGCATTATTTGTTTAAGTTTTGTTTATCAAGTTACATGAGGTGTGTTTTTTTTTTTGATTAAAAAGATTTTTTTTTTTTTTGTGATTAAAACCTCGGTTGAGGTCTCATAAACGGGTATGTTTTTTTCTTCATTGCCAATAATTTGACAAAAAGGGGTCATTTTTCCTATACAGTACGAAATATATATTTATTTACCATCAGTTGAACTACGATAAAAATATAAAAGAGCTAGATTATTATAATGGTATTAATAATTTTTATGCAGTTCCCTGAACATGAACATGAAAACTATTTCAAGGGTTCCACAAGGGTAAAAAGGTTGAGAAACGCTGGTCTAGACTCTAGAGATATCGAGTCAATCCACTCTGTGCGAGTTTCTGGATGTGACGTCAACGCTGCGATTCGCTGAAGTCAACTTTTTTTAGGGGCGGGGCATAGCAAGTTGTGAAAAGCACAATAAATGATCGAAATATTGCTCTAATTATCCCATTTTTGATTAAAACAAACAAACATGGGTGATTTCTTCACTAGGAAGGTCAAGTTAATATATAAATAACCAGAAAGTTTTGCATGTCAGGGGACCTTTAAGGTCTTAGGATCTTGAATTTGAGCCCTTGTCAGGTGTTGAATTAACACAAGGTGGGGTTGACTCAGCCTGTCATCCTTTGGAGGTCGGTGAAATGAGTACCATTGTACTGGTAATAGAGAGCACTGCATCAGCGCCACAGCCGCACCCCCAGAAAATGATGCAACCAGTAGCCACAGGCTGCACATGATAGCTATAGCTATCATGTGATGAGCCCACTTCAGCTGGGTTTTTTTTTACCAATCTCCCCCTCAAGCTTATTTACCAATCTGCATGTCAAGCACGCCAATATCCTCCCTCAGTTCATCCATCCTATTTCTATCTACCCTCTCCACTCCCACAATCCTCCTGATCAAGGTGTTCTTGTAGAATTGCAACCTCTGTTTTTGTCTCTGTCTGTGCCACTGTCTCCAGACCATAAAGGTACACAGCAGGCATTACACTAGACACCAGAACTTTCTCTTTCAATGTCCTTGATATTTTGTAATCATTCCCTCAACACATTCATATCCGCCCTCTTCCGTACCTCTGCCTCCAAACTACCATCCCCGGTCACTGTTCCCCCCAGATACTCAGAACTATTTCCCTGTTTGATCTCCTTCCCTTTTAACCTGATATTTTCTTTTCTCTTTCTTTTCACAACAGCCAGATAATCCACGTACAACATCCTCTCCAGAGTACCTTTCATTTTTACCCTCATGCTTTCCAGATCCATCATCATGATAAACATGAGTGGGCTGAGAGAGAGAGAGAGCTTCCCTTCCTCAAACTGTTGAACTGCTCTGACATCCTTGCACTAAACAAATCTCTTCCCTTCATTCTGAATCCACTGGATACACTTCAAAAAACGAGCAAAGATTTGTCAAAACAATGTCATTTTTTCACAAAGTTATGGGTTGCCCCGTTATTGTTCCAATATCAAGCCCTGGATAATGATGTCATGCCCACTCGCCTCTGAGCTGGGTAGCCTGGATTTGAAACTCAACCCAGCAATGAACTGTTATGGTGTTTCACTTGCAGGGTGATGTGTGTGCCATCCCTCAGATAGATGTTAAACTGGGTGTCTTATCTGCCAGCGCATTTGTTGGTGGATGCTAAAGACCCCACGGTGTCCTTTGCGAAAAGCAGGTGAGCTATCGCTGGAACTTGGCCAAATTCCAAATTACTGCACACTTGGTTGTGTATCCTGTATCAGAGTTGTGACCCATCCAGGATTATATCCCTAGCGAAGAAACTGTTTGGACAGCATTGATGCTGTGTATAGAATATGGTAGATGATGACGACGACGACGACGACGACTCATGTTCAAATCACATATACTATAGGTTTGTCTTTTGTATACTCATGTCCTTATAATTCAAGTAAAGGCTGGTGTTGGCTTAACAGTTAAGGTGGCTAATTTAAGATAATCGGGTCTTGAGTTTGAGCCCCTGTTGTGTCGTTAAATAACACTAGGTGGGTTGACTCAGCCTGTCATCCTTCCGAGGTCAGGAAAATGAGTACCAGCTGACTGGAAACATGGAGCACTGCATTAGCGGTCCAGCTGCACTCCCAGCAATGATGCAACCAGCAGCCACAGGCTGCATATGAAATAAAAAATAATTCATATAAAAATACAATGATACCTAGTGAAGTCTTTGCGCAACATGTAAATTACAGTTTTGTTATTTGACAAGTCTCGAGTTTCTGAAAACTTTTTTTTTTCTGATAACAAATCTGAGGATTTCCCAGGCAAGAAGGGAGGACATTCACCCACAAACCCTTTAACGTTTGCAAATGTTGTGTACAATCCTTGCTCGATACGCTCACCTCACTGATACTCACCTTGGCAAAACAGGCCAATGATTTGCATGATGGTGGGATTGTTGAACAAGGTAGAGGTTATTGTCGATCTTCTATCTTCCTCACAGTCAATAATCTAATAGGTTATCAAAAATAAGATTGTTAACATAGAGTGGCAAAAAAACCCATACAAATGCCAAATAATGCTGCATTTAATACCAATTTGCTTCATCAAACTGACAACAACAATTTAGCTGTAAATTATCAATAAACAGTCTGTGTTTGCTCTCAATATCTAATCCAAACTTGCAGCAAGGAGAAGGTGAGCTTTCCAGCAAGGACTGTTTTTCTGTGCCGTTATATAATGTGAGCGTATCATGAGGACACAAGGAAATTTGATGAAGGAGAAGGCCATCAGGAACATCATGCCTCCACATTTCTGCCAAAATCCATGTATTACTCTGTCCCCCTTGCTGTGAAGTACTCATCCAAATAGAGTTTAAAGCTATCTACCATTTCTGTTGCCACTACCTTTCCAGGGAGACCATTTGATGCATTAACTATTCTCTGAGTGAAAGGCCTTTTCCTTAATATCATTCTATCTCTCCTCTTCTTCACTCTCAAGCTATAGTCCCTGGTCCTATCACTCACTGTTGATTATGCTAAAACCTCTTTTGCACTCATTCTGTCAATACCCTTCATTATCTGAAAGGTCAACATCAAATCACCTCATAATCACATCCTTTGTAATGAATAAAGTCCTGTTTCCTTCATCTGCTCCTCATATCTGAGTCTAGTTTTCCCTGAAATCAACCGAGTTGCTCTACACTGAACTAACTCTGTGGCAGCTATGTCCTTCCTCCTTGTGTTGAGCAAAACTGAACAATAATACATATGTTATGAGCCCCCATTGGACCCTTGGTCCTAAACGGGGGCTTATGGATTTGGTCTCACTTTTCGTGTCTGTGCGTACGTCTGCAGCCATATCTCAGACATGTATGGACTGATTTTATTCGTACTTGGCACAAAGACAACTCATGATTTGTCCATAAGCAAGTCATTTTTTTTTCCAGACATCAGATCAAAGATGGCCGACTGGCGGCCATTTTAGTTGTAAAGAAAAACTCGGTGTCAAGCATGTCCTCAACCATTTCTCGGACATGCATTTACCGATGTTGTTCAAACTTGGCCCACATTTAACGAATGATGGCTTACATAGGAAAGTCATTTTTTTATTTGAGATCTGATCCAAGATGGCCGACTAGTGGCCATTTTGTTACTTAAATGTGTCCCCAACCATTTCTCAGACATGCATTATCTGATTTTGTTCAAACGTGGCACAAGCACAGTACCTGATAGCATACACGTGCCCCTCACTTTATTTTGCGATCTGATCAAAGATGGCTGACTGGTAGACAGGCAGCCATTTTAGTTGTACATAAAGGGCTAGCCCTTTACCTCCGGCCAACAAAATTACTAAAACAACCGGGGTTTTAACATTTTATGTCTTTTTTTTACTTGTTTTCTATGTTGCTGGCACAAATCTATCCCAGGAAAAATAAAATCCTCCATAAACAATATTCTTCCCTTTTCACAGGCCTTTCTGAATTCTCACAAACCACCTTTCCTGCTCTTTCCTCGTACGAGAAGCCCTATAAAGGCATCCTACACATATTTTACTCTGACCACAATTTCTTATCTATATCCACACAGAATCTTCTACATCAATTACCTCCTTAATGTCATCCTTTTCTCTCAACACAATATTGTCTTTTACCCAGATTGCTGCACTCCCTCCTATTTTCTCTTTCCTATCACACCTACACATACTGTAGCTTGCAAGTCCTGTCTTCCAATTTGACTCCTCTTTAAACCAAAACTATGTCCTACTCTTCATTATCTACTTTAGCTTCAAGCTCTTGGCATTAGTATGGAATATTTTTTATGGACCTAGATTGTACTTTTTTGGAAAACTCCGAGAGGTACGGGTCCCTTATCGGACCGTGAAGTGTCAATATTTCTACCACGTGGTACAGGGTTATTTGCCAATTTTCAAAATACCTAGATATCCACGTGGCAATTTACTGAGTCTCCACACCCTCGACAGCACCCGTGCGGAACGAGCCGCTAGCGCACTCGAACCGCGTATGACCCGAGCGGACAGTCACCAAAGTCCCGTCGGTTCAAATTGTCCCCTTACGGCAGCACAACGGCCTTGCTAATTTTCCAACACGCAGCATGCTAAGCCAATGGAGGAAAGGACACGAACGAGCTGATACATTTCACAAATGGGGATATTTATTAACAATAGGGAAATGAGGGGAGCACGTAAGGGCAGAGTTATCCGAATATAGAAGGCACGTATGTACAGCACGGCACTTATACAATTTCCTACTTATTGGACTGGCACCACAAACACACACACACACACACACACACACACACCCAACAGAATCGGACCAAAAAGGTCTTTATTGAGGCCTCCAGCTCGGATGGAAAGGACGAGCTGAAGACCATAACCTGCCTCGGACCTGCCCACCTCGTGTGGTCTTCGCGATCTTGGGGGGGACAGGACTCGAACCCGCAACCACGACCGTCTGCAGGGCCCTCGTCAACAACCACTCACTGGCCCTGGATGCCAGGTTAGAAACTGCCTGGACTGAAACCTCCTCTCCCTCCAGGGATGTCTCACACACGATCCTCCGAACTCGCGAATGCTCCTGCCACGAGCACACCGTCTCTCCCTCTCCTTCGTCCAGACCCCCCTCCTTTTTGTGCTCAGGCACGAGAGACCTCCTTTTTTCGCCACTCGTCTCCTCATTGGACGGTCCGTTCTCAGACGACTCGTCGCGGCCTCCCGATTGGCCGAGGTCGAACACTCTATCTGGCTAAGGCGGAGCCAGCCTGAGGTGCTGAGGTTCCTGGTTGGATAAGGGGCATGCCCCTGCCCTTCTGGGCGGAGTCTCGATCTGATGTGATGGAAATCTCTGCCCCCGTACGTGATCGAACACACGAAGACAATGGCGTCGAGCAGAGCGAGGGGAAGATG
>CM068962.1:36563786-36574264 GCA_035128595.1 Eptatretus atami | reverse complement strand
TGCCCTTCCACATTTCTCTTGTTGAGACCGTACATACACATCACCTCCTCACCCTCTTTATTCCCTTCCCCAACATGCCCATTGAAATCTGCTCCAATCAACCACTCTTTCATCCTTGGATACATCTCCACCACTGTCACTCAATCACTCCAGAAATCTTCTGTTAATCCATCTCACACCCAATCGGCTAATGCAACTGATGACATCATCACACCCGTTCAATTCCAACTTACACGGACATACTCGGTAGACACTCTCCTTACCCCAATACCTCTTGTACATAATCTCTCAGGATACCCCGGACACCATTTCTCTCCATCCACACATGTTGAACAGTTTGAAACTCACCTCCAATGCTCCTAGCCTTTGCTCCAGTCCACTTGGTCTCTTGTAGCACGACAGTAATTCCACGCTTTCTTCTCTCCATCAATCAGCCAGCTCTCGCCCTTTGCCAGTCTAGTCCCAACATTCAGAGATGTCCACTCTCACCTCCACGACTCTACTCTTCCCCCCTCTCTCCACTGCCTCCGGGACTCGCCTTCCGTCTTCCTTTCTCCTGTCGCCCAGCATTAGCACAATTTACTGAGTGACCTGTGAATCACGTACGGTGGCGGTCGTTGGTAAGCCCGTGCCTCGACCGATCGGTATGGAAATCGTTTTGTTGTCCGCATAATGATTTGGCATAGGTTTTTACGCCGGATGCCCTTCCTGACACAACCCTGGTCGCCTCTTATGACACACAGGGATATGGTATACCTATTCTAACCGGGGCATACACATACATACATAACCGGGGCATATATATATATATATTATATATTATACACGCACATATGAGGCGCCGCGAGGAGGAGTGATGTAAGGGACACATCGGCCACTTTGGAGTTAATGCCATATAGCACTATTTTAACCCTTACCCTATCATCCGAGCCTATCATCATCATATCATTAAAAAATGTCGCTTACATCACTCCTCCTCGCGGGGCCTCATATATATGTGTATATATATAAGCGGTGGAGGCGACGAGGGATTCGCTAGGATCGAAGCGCTGGATACGATGCTTTTCTTCTGACTGATCCACCGACGAAGATTCATTGCCAGACGTTTTGGTTTACATACAATTGTTCCTCTGCCTGGCAAGATTTTTCCTATTGCGTATTTTGCAACTGGCACTCATAAAAAATGACATTATAGACACTCTATTTTTGAAGGACTACCATTTGAAAAATAATCGGTTTGCTGGTCTTTGCTGCGGAGCCTCGCGTTGCAGACACACACCACACACACACACACACACACACCACACACACAACACCACCACAACACACACACACACACAGACGGAAAACCGATAAACTTCTCTCAATGCTCTTGTTTGACCACACACTCCTGAGCCACACAATATTTTCATAAGCCACGCCCACTTTCCTACGCCACTCCCACTTTAAATAATAAATAATTGGAGGTGGCGTGTGGATCGTGGAATCGTTTTCGCAAATAAATAAATAATTGGAGGTGGTGTGTGGGTCGTGGAATTGTTTTCGGTAAATAAATAAACATATTATTAGAAATCCACAAAGACAAATGCCGGTGATTCCATTTATTTTGGATCCTTTTCACTTTGGTCAATAACGTTGGATCGAGGAGAGATCGAAGGTGGAACGACGGTGTAGTTCCTTACAAACACTGTATACACACCTTAAATGACGGTAAATAGACACCCGATTTTTGAAGGACTACCATTTGAAAAATAAACCTCAATCAAAAATCGGCTCGAGTAAAATTTCTATATCTCGAATAGTGTTTAATTCCGAAGTCTCGTACATTCAAAACTGAAGGACAAGTATTAAAATACTGTACGCGGTTTTTCGGCCGCTGCACAGCAACGGGTGGTTCTAGGCAACGAAATTCAAACGCGCACATTCCCAGTATATATTCCACCTTTTGGCAAAGTTTCATCGAAATCGGTTCGCTGGTTCGTGCTGTGGAGCCTCGCGTTGCAGACACACATACACACACCACACACAGACAGACAGCCGGAAAACCGACAATAAGGGATATTCTCATATATAGCGAATTCCAAAATCTATATATATATATATATATATATATATATATATATATATATATATATATATATACACAGTGCCTAAAGAAAGTCCACACCTTTCAAAACTTTCACCCTTTCTTGCCTTATAGCCTGGAATTAAATTGCATTAAATCATACTTTTTCCACCTTTATTTATACATCGTCACCCACAACTTCCAAGTGAAAAAAAATTCTGTAACTTTCAGAAAATTCATGAAAAATATAAAACCAGAATATCTTGGTCGGTTTTGTCACTTTAGTGTCAACCACACTCACCTCATCCTGACCGCCCACCCCCATTCACACTTGCAGCACTATCACTGCCGTCTGCATGAGATGCAACCCCACTGTCACCACCACACTCGCAACACATCCCCACTACTGACAGTACCCACCATACATGCCACCTCAATGTTTTGATTAATCCAGTGGTATCTATCCTAAGCATTTGTGATATCATAAGTGCATTGTCAGAGCCACGGGCAATGTAAGATGTGCATAAAACCTGACCTGAAGAAGCTTCTCTGTAAGGCGAAGGTCCTCTTTTTCAGAAGCTATGTTAATCACCCCATACATTTTCATTTTACTGTATTCCGCTGCCAAAACAAAGTACATATGTCAAGAAAAATAAGCATCAAAACAAAAGTAACCAGCAAAAGATGTGCAAATCCAGTATCAACATTGAATTTTCATTGAAATATATTTCACCAGAATACATGGCACGAGATAACGTTTCAATAAAAAAATTGTCAGATTATGTGATATTCCTAAACAAAGTAGCACAAAAGCATTATATATCATTTTTCTCTATTTTTCAACTTTGTAGATACCTTGTAAATTTTTCAACTCCTCCTCACTGGACATGTTCGAAAGTCGACACTCTGTAATTTGAGCTCTTAACTGCATATTACGTTGGTGAATAAGTCCTTGAGACAACATTAATTTGTCATTGAGTTCCCTGTAACACGAAATCATGTCATATATTTTTTAAGTCATTGCACAAACATTTCAGTAACGTTTTAGTTTGAAGTCCATTATATTATTAGTGACATAGGTTGGTCGTGAGTGATTATAATGATAATGATTGAATAATAATGCAATGAAGAATTATGGGATTTTGATGCAAAAATTACTCCTTACTGTATTTGACAATTCCAATGTGGTTAATGCAAGAGGAAAACTTGTGGCAGGTACCGAATATTTGCAGTTCAGTGCTTTAGAAAACTTATTGTAGCTTATTCAATAGTATGATGGTGAAGATACCATTTAAAGGATTGTTTTAAGTCAACATTTACAGAGGAAAGAGTGATGAGCATCTTGTAACAGGAATGCAAGAATTCTGTTTCACATTGTGAATTGTATCCAGTCCTCAGATTGGGAGTTGAGACTCGGTAATATAGTGGCCGGATGTGCTGTGCAACCTTACACCATGACCAGGCTGCAGGACATTGCGGCTGTCGCGCAGAAGTTGTGCAAGCTTTTCATTATCACCCAAACTCTTCCGAATATGTATTAAATAAATTGCAAGGAAAAATGCTTCATAATCCTTTGTGAGTATACACATTTTTTTGTTTTTCAACCAAAAAAAGTGCATGTGTGTGTGGGGGGGGGGGGGGGGGGGGAGAGGGGAGAGCAGAAGCAAAAAATTCATCGGAATATTCCCATACATACAAGTCGGACGGTGCATCCTCAGTCTGCTCACTGCAGGTTGTGTGACCTAAGACAATGGAGCTTACACTGGAACTGGTTGCTAGGCAATTCTAACACATGCCTCGTCCACCTCTTATTTTATAACTTTTGCTGTATTAATTTAAAAATTACTCCGGTTGTAAACTTTTTAATACAACACTCATTTTCATCACCAATTATTGGTTTACTTCATTGAATATATAAAGCTCTTTCTAAGCACTGACTTACTGCTACTTTCTACGTGGGCTAGAAAGCTGAGATTTCGCATACTGATGAAACCTGAAGCCAATATTCCAGGGAAAAAAAAAATCACAAAACCGTCGGAAAATTTCCACAAACTAAAATATCCATAAATAGAAGTCGGCCAGTGCAGCAGAGCAATGCTCATGGTGGGTCACATGACCGAACACAATGGAGCTTCCACTCGAACTGGTTGCTCAGCAAATGTGTAACTTATCGTCCACGCACTTATAAAGTGTGTAACTTTATTACGTACACAGACGATACCGCCATTGTTGGGTGTCTTTATGATCAATCATCCTTTGTATCATATCTTGATGAGAATGACACATTAAATAAGTGGTGTGAGGACTTTTGTCTCACTCTGAACGTCCGTAAAACTAAAGAGATGATTTTGGATTTTAGAAAAGGTCCCAATCACGAGTCTGTAACCATAAATAGTGGAAAGATGGAAAATGTTAACAAAATGATATACCAAGGCACTATTATTGATAACAAGCTCACTTTTGATGAGAATACCAATGCTGTTAAATTAATCAACAGATTAATGCAATGATTGAATCTTCTCAGGAAATTAAATTGATTTGGTGGTCGCTCACGCTTGATGCGGATGTTGAGTAACTCCTTGCTGATCAGTGTATTGTCAAATAATTTGGTTTCTTGGTATAGTTATTTAAATGTGCGGAATAAGTCAAGACTTGTACCCATGTCTCAGATTTGGAGTTTCTGTGGACCAATTTATCACTAGATAACCCAGAATTTTTTTAATACTGATCGGATGTAGCGTTCTACATATGCAATTATGACATTATAACGAAGGCACCAATGACATCTTGAAAAAAAAAATCACACTTGTTCCCCATGTGGAGTACTTGCCATGTGCCAAGTATAAATTTTTTCCTTGCTGTGGTTTCAGAGATACAGAGGTCAAAAGTTTTTCTGTTTTCCAACATGGCTGCCACATCACGTGAACTATAATGTCATAATTATCATTAAAACATTCTACATGAGTAGTTGCTCCTATGGTGAAAATGTCGTGTCAATCCGACAAGCAGTTGCAGAGAAAAACACTCATGTTCTGTGCAGACAAACAAACAAACAAAACCAAAAACAAACAAGAAAAAGAGCAATCAGAGATTGCAGAACCTCACCAGGACTTATTTTTAGTGGTGTATTTTTATATTCAATATGGCTGCCAAAACCATGTGACATATGATGTCATATGTGTGAAACTTTTGTTCCTCATAGATAGGTGGTCATATGTGTAAAGTTTCACTTCCATCTGTTCAGCCACTTCAGAGAAGAAGATATTTGAAGTTTTTCTTTTTAAAACAACATGGCTGCTGAATCCCATGACCGATGATGTCATCAATTTTTTTTCTGCGTACCGTTTCATCCCCAGATGACCCTATAAATGTTTCATACTGATCAGATGTAGCGTTCTAAATACGCAATTATGACATCATAACGAAGGCACCTATGACATCATAAAAAAAAATCACACTCATTCCCCTTGAGAAGCATTTGTTATGTGCGAAGTTAAATTTTTTTCGTTGTTATGGTTTCAGAGATACAGAAGTCCAAAGTTTTTCCAGTTTTCCAATATGGATGCCACACCACGTGACCTACGATGTCATAATTATCATTAAAACATTCTACATGAGTAATCACACCAATGCTGCAAATTTTGTCTCAATCCCACGAGCGGTTGCAGAGAAAAACATGAAAGTTCTGTGCGGACAAACAAACAGACAAACAATCAGACAAACAGGCAAACAGGACAGACAAACAAATGGACCCAAATGCAATTCCCTCTCCTTAGGCGAGGGTAACAAGAAAAAGAGAAATCAGAGATTGCAGACCCTCACCAGGACTTGTTTTATGTAGTGTATTTTGTGTGGCGTTTGTGTGCTGGTGTGTTATGTAATTAATCAGACATAATTAGAACTGCCACTTTATAACTGCTGGCATAGATGACTGGGTACCAAGACATCCTGCTTTGATGCAACCTCACTTTGATCGGACACCTGACCCTGACCCATGACGTTTTTCATTATTAATCAATTGAATTTAGAATGGGATTAAAATAAATTAAATTCAAGTCAAATGGAAGACCAAATAGGGACAGTCCTGCATTGGAATTATCAGAAGGAACCCGAACAAGCAAAAAGCAAAGATTAAGTCATCAGGAGGAACCTGGATAGGATTCGCATTTCAGTTGCTACTCCTCTACACTCAAACCCATCCAGGCACAGCCAAGTGAGCCTTATTCAAAATAATAATAATAATAAATCAAAAAAATAAAAATCCCAGATCAAAAAAACATAAACAATTCTGGCTGCCAGACCATGTGTCCGATGAAGTTGAAATTTAAAACATGTATTCCGCATCACTTCTAGATCATAATTGTGAAGTTTCATGTCAATTGATTAAGCATTTCCAGAGAAAACATTATGTAATATTTTTCTTCAATCCAATATTCAATCCAATACTGCCAAGCCATGTGGCCTATCAATTATTCCTTAACAAACTTGTACACACAAGGCTTGGGGAACATTTGTGTGAAGTTTCCCCTCAATTTGTCCAGCCATTCTGGAGAAGATTTTGATAGGTTTTTCGGGTAAATCCAATATGGCTGCCAAACCATGTGACCTATGATGTCATATGTGTGAAGCTTTTGTTCCTCATGGATAGGCGGTAATAGGTGTATAGTTTCGCCTCGATCGTTCAGCCACTTCAGAGAAGGTTTTCAAAGGTTTTTTTTTTTTTAATTTTAAACAATATGGCTGCCGAATCACGTGACCGATGACATCATCAAAAAAATTTCTGGAGACCATTTAATCCCGAGATGACCATCAAAATTTTCCTACTGATCAGATGTAGCGTTCTACATGTGCAATTATGACGTCATAATGAAGGCACCTATGATGGCATTAAAAAAAAAAATCATACTTATTCCCCATGAGGAGAACTTGCCGTGTGCCAAGTTTCAATTTTTTCCTTGGTGCGGTTTCAGAGATGCAGAGGTCCAAAATTTTTCCATTTTTCTAACATGGCTGCCACACCACATGACCTTTGACATCATAATTATGACGAAATCATTCTACATGGATAGTCACACCTTTGGTGAAAATTTCCTTCAGTGAGGGTAACAAACAAACATACATGAACACACAAACAAACACGGGTCCATGAATTATTGCAAGGATTCCTTTTGACGTTTTATGTTTCTACATGATGTTTTGAATTTACTGTGTCACTGAAGAGGAATTTCCCTGGATATGGGACAATGAAGATAATCAATTATTATTATTATTATTAGGCAATGCCAGCACACACCTCTTCTGTTTCTTATTTTACAACTTTTGCTGTTTTTTACATTATAAAAATTACAACTGCAAACTTTTACATAAAGAGCTCATGCAATACCCCACAAAAATAGAAAATAAAACTAAATTTCATTTCTGTAAAATGCCAACAGGATTGGGTTAGAACAGCACCCAGCCAATGCCGGGTACCCCTGCTAGTCAAATATATAAATCTTATTACCTCCACCACTGAAGATGGACGGAAGTTAAGTTTTCACCCCTGTCTGTCTGTCTGTGAGCAGGAGGATATCTAAAAAAGTGAAGGGCAGAGTCAGACGAAACTTCGTGGACAGTTTGAGTGTGTGAGAAGGACAAATTGATTAGATTTTGGTGAATATTCAGATCTGGATACTAGAATTTTTTAATTTCCAAAGTCATTCTTCACCATTGAGAGGTGGGCCAATAACGATATAGAGCACGATAGCTCAAAAAGTTGTGGACAGGTTATGACAAAACTTGGTAGATGAGTTGCGTATGTGATAACAACAAGCTGATTCAATTTGGATTAAGGTCCGGATGCAGATCCAGCCTATCAGTGGGATACCAAACGTAAACTGCTCAGCCTGGCGGAAGCATGCGCTCTACCGAATCATTCGAGTATATATTATGTATGCATATAGGATATACCCGAGTAGTTGCTTGCAGTATGCAAACATGCCCCACTAGTTCCA
Organism: Eptatretus atami; assembly: GCA_035128595.1. Classification (NCBI taxonomy): domain Eukaryota; kingdom Metazoa; phylum Chordata; class Myxini; order Myxiniformes; family Myxinidae; genus Eptatretus; species Eptatretus atami. The sequence continues at coordinate 36,566,206 of CM068962.1, read as the reverse complement.
AAATAAAATTCCAAACCTACTTCGTATGTCGAATTATTCTTGTTGAGAATTATTCTCCGTTTGTTATTTGTTCTCCGCTTTCTGCATGCTCTACCAGTGTAGTAAATTTACAACGGAGACAAAAACTTTTCATGCACTTCTTACGGGAAGACAGGTGGGGAGGTTGGAAGGGTGTTAGTACATAAACGGAACAGAGAGATAGATCTCCATAAGAACAAAACTGTTTTTTCCTTTGGCATATGTTCTTTCATCTGGCTGCTGGAGACCTTGAGATTCCAACTCCATGTTTAAAAATCTTGGCATCTTTTGGTCTCGTGCTGTTTGCACTTCACGCATATCCAACACCAACATACTACCTCGTATATATTCTGTAAATACGATGTATTTTACAATCATATTGTCATTGCTAAAACATATGGACAACTTGTGAAAAACACAACAGCAAAGTTGGATCTTAGCAAATCACAAGGCCAATTGGTGAATCTACTTAAAAGGCATATGAAAGAGTTATCATTGCGTTATAACTTACCACTGGTCCCGGAGCATTTTTTCAATAACCTTCTCTTCCATTTTCAGTTCGGAAGGTTGGTTACTTTCATCGTAAACTGGACTTGCAGAATGGTCTTGCCAAAAACTTTCCAAACAGCACAAATGTTTGTCCTCTTCCTCCTGGATCATAATTTGCATTTTAAATGACTTCTAAGTTTTAACTTGCATGATGCACGCACCAAAAGCAACACGAACACATTTACATTTATTTCAACCACAAATGTTAATTTCACATGAGAAACACTAAGCAAGTAGATACAATATGGTACAGGAAACACAAGTTTGGCTTGCTCACCATCCTGAGCAGGATGTCCAACTCGTCAATCTCTGTTGATAAGGACTTGCACTGCATAAGCAGCTCCAATGAAGTAGAATCATTGGCCTGCAAAAATAACGATTTTTTTTTAAGGGCGTACTTTTTCATCTCAGGGATACTGGAATATACACCCACCTCACAATTTTACCTTTCTCTGTCTCAAAGTGTGTGTGTTGTTCGTTTTTCTCTACATATGTGGATTTCAGAAGGTGGGACGGAGCCCTCTCAGGTCTCAAAGTATCCAACTCACTTAGCATGTGTGTAAAGCCTGGTGTTGGCTTAGTGGTTAGGGTGGCGGCTTGGGATCCTAAGGTCCTGAGTTCAGCCCTGTTGGCCACTGAATTAATACACCAGGAGGTTGACTCAGCCTGTCATCCTTCTGAGGTCGGCAAAATGAGTACCAGTGTACTGGTAAGGGGGAACACTGCATCAGCGGCATAGCCGTGTCCCAACCAATGATTCACTCGATAGAGAGTGTGGTGTGTGTGTGTGTGTGTGTGTGTGTGTGTGTGTGTGTGTGTGTGTACAGTGGCCTGCAAAAGTATTCACCCCCTTCAATGTTTTCACATTTTGTTGCCACCTGAGCTTATTTCATGATTCTTTCAAATCAAATTTCATAGATATAGTCTTCACAAAATACTCTGAAGTGATAAAGCTAAAAAAAAATAAAAAAAAATGCAGATAAAATGTGAATAAGTTAGATTAACAGAGAAAATCAGATGATTCTCAAATGCACAAGTATTCAAACCCTTTGCTCAATTCACCCAAAATCACTTCAGGAGAAAGTTCTTTGTTTGAAAGGTTGCAAAATAAGTGTAATAGGTTTCACCTGAATGTAGTCAGTGGTTTAACTTAAAATTCAAGCTCCCCCACGTATCGAAAGGGTTTTAAGGTGAAACTAATTTGGTAAACCAACAAGGCAAACATGAAGACCAAGGAGTTTTCCAAAGATGTAAGACATGAGGTGGTGGAGAAGCACAGTTCAAGAGAGGGGTGTAAGAAAATTTCAGTCACTCATTATCCCTTTGAGTTTGGTGAAATCCATCATTAAGAACTGGAAGACGTATCATTCCACCCAGACTCAACCCAGACCAGGTCACCCATCCAAACTCAGCAGCCGGGCAAGCAGGAAACTGGTTCGGGATGTCCCTGTAAATCCAGTAATGACTTTGAAAGATATGCAAGGCTCTATGTCCGAGATGGGGGTCAGTGTTCATCAATTAACAACATCCCGTTCCTTTCACAAAGCTGGCCTCTATGGGCATCTAGCAAGAAAGAAGGCATCACTGAAAGAGACGCATCTAAAATCTCGAATGGAGTTTGTGAAAAAGCATATTAAAGATATTGCAGGCACGTGGAGAAAAGTTTTATGATCATATGAGACAAAAATTGAACAATTTGGTCTAAATTCAAAGCGTTACATCTGGCGTAAGCCGAACACTGCACATCACCCAGTCAACACCATCACTAACAGGGGTGTAAGTCCAGCCACAGCACACCAGAGCGGTGCTCTGACACCTCAATTCATCCGAGGCATAGCCTAGCTCCGAAATAC
>CM068962.1:36534223-36545248 GCA_035128595.1 Eptatretus atami | reverse complement strand
CCATCACTTCAGCGGATGGATAAGCTGTTTGTCTCAGTTGAGCAAATGCCTGGTGTATGTTTCCATTTGCTTTTTTGAATTGTTTCCAGCATGTTTGCTTGCCTTTGCCAGGGCCTACGTTGTGAAAATCTTCAAAGTAAAGATGAGATTGTCTAAATCCATTAAAAAAATATCAAAAAAAAAATATATATAGATGATGATAATCTATTATAATCCCATTTTCATGCTGAGTTTTTTTGCATGCAGGTCCTCTCTGACGACCGATGATAGTGCTCATGGTTGACTTGCCCTCCTCTGCCTCAGATTCTTCCCCTCAGGCCCCCGTCGATGAGGCCGCAGTCACCCCCTTGTCCTTCGTGGCTGACAGGATCGAGAGGCAGGATGACACTCGGGAAAGAGTGTTCTTTTCCACAGAAGCTCGACACTAACTGTTGTGGAAACCTTCTTTCTTACCTCACAAATTTTTGTTCCCTCCCCACGAGCTTTCTCAGGTCTTTTAGTCTTCGCTCATGCGAGCTTGTCCATTCGTTCTCCTTTTTTGCTTCCCTCAGTGTCTGCTTTTTGATTTTTTCTTCTTCCTTTCTGCTGCCTCGCTATTCTAGGGAACTTTCAGTGCCGCCCCACCCCTGGTGGAGGTGTCATCCACCAGATGCGGTCTCCTTGCGTTAACCTGAGGCTGTCGCTTCAGTGGGTGCCTGGAATGTCCAATCCCGAAGAGAGAATGATCACCTGTCTATGTTATAATCTGAGCTCAAGCGTTTGAACATCGGTATTTGCAGCACTCTCTGAGGTTCGAGATCAGATATGGTGAGTCATGGTGGGTGGGTTACACCTACTATTGGTCTGGCGCTCTGGTGATTACCATGCCCAACGAATTGCTGTAACTGTGTCCAATAAGCTGACTCCAATGAAATTGAGGTAACACCGCGTCAACGAGCGTATTATGAGAATAAGGATTTGTCACTCCTTGGGTGTCATTCCCGGTCTCTGTATATGCTCTGACTGAGGCGAGTGATCTCACCGTGAAGGACACACTTTCTATGCCACACTCGAGTCTGTGGTTGATCTGTGCCCCAGGCGAGATATCTTCTTCGTCTTGGGGATTTCATGCAAAACTGGAACTGATAGGATGGTTATGAGACACGTGATGGTCCCATGGGTCTGAAACTGTGAACCAGAATAGCACTAAGTTCTTTAACTTGCAAGAAGTCATGGACTTAGGGTGGCCGGTTCATCGTTTCAGCGCCCACAGGGTCATCACTGGACTTGGGTTCCAATGCTGGTGGTGGCAAAGGAGATTGACTATGTGCTCGTTGATAGTCATTGGAGGAATCCAGAACTGCAGGGTGAACGGGAGTGCTCAGTTCCTCAATACCAACCACAGCTGTGTGGCAACTCTGAAGTTGCAGCTTAAATCTGAGAATGGTACATCCCTACCTAGGCTGGATGTTGGTAATCTCAAGAATGAGAGGGTAGCTGAGGAGTTTGCAAAGAGGCTGAGTGGGGATTTGGGGAGTCTGCATGATTGCGGGCATCCTGAAGAGTGTGGAGTGCCTTCAAGACCACCATCCTTGATGTTGCGGTGGATGTCTTGAACTCACCATCGGCGAAGAAGAATTTTGTCTCAAGGACACTGGATATCATTGCCCAGAGTCACAGGGCCAGCCAGGCTTAATGGCAGAGCTGAGCTGTTTAGGAGCTGAGGTCAAAAACTATACTGTGCTGAGGGTGGACAAGGAGGCCTATGTGCGAGAATCTGCGAGGAGAAAGCATCACAGTAGTCAAGTGATTCTCGTTCTGCTTACAGGGGAATTTGCGCATTGCGTTCCTCCAAGCTCATCCCTTGGTGTTACTGTTTTTAGAACGGGAGAGGTGGGCTCTTGACAGAGGAGTCGAAGTGAAGCCCGCTGCGGCCGTGACTTTTACCGGCGTTAATATCCCGATGCTGACCTCCAATCAACTGTGACTCACCTTCGCTTGTGAAACACCAGGCTCGGTGAACCTGTGAAATGGTTATGGCTCCTGGAGATCTAAGACGTCCGTGCTGAAATCTCAAGGCCGGTGGTTAAAGCTGTACTTTTTATTATTATTTTTTCTTTTTTTGTATACCTTGTCGAGGCTCGTGTGAGAGCTAACACACAACGCACAGCAAGGGGGGCATGAGACAAGAGGGGCGGAGTGGAAGGACAAAACGGGGGAACAGGGACATTAGGAGATCTGTGGAAGGAGAGGCAGTGCCGGATTAAGCCTCGCGCGGCCCTAAGGCACATTTTGAAATTTTAGGAATGGCCTGAATTTTAAATTAGATCTCGCGCTCATGGAAATGACCCAGACCAAAAGATGAACTGATGAAGAACAAAATATTTAATACAAAAAGGACAAATATTTAATGTGAAAAGAAATAGTTTATTTAATCCCTCTATACAATTTGCAGTGTATGAAATATGCATGACAAAACACGTACAGATTTGCACTTCTGCTTTACAGTTTACGACCTTAGATTGCAACTTTGCCGCTTTTACAACGGCAAATCTTCAATTACGGAACTGAAAGTCCAGTTCTCGGAGCAATCACTTTCAATGCACAAAAAGGTCAACGCACCAAGACGCTGTGAGCATGGTAGAACGCTTCACATCCTTTGTTCTCTTTAGCGCGAAATGAGCGTTCTCCTGAACAATCGGTAGCCATCAAGTGCTAAGTATATTCGGAGAGCCACTTTCAGTTTTGGAAAGCCTGCATAACTCCAGTGGGTGTGCAGCAGCGCAAACATATGCTGTGCACACCCTGTGAGGGGAACTTGAGGGCAGTTTGTTTTTATACCAGCAAATGAAACTGACGGAACTCTGACGCAAAATCAGTATTCAGATCCTTGTGATACACACTGACAAGCCTGTAATAGCAGTGTTGATATCCTCGTCGGTCATTAGAGTCAACTCTGTCAGAACGCCAAACCGCCGCAGCACTACAGAATACGCCTCTTATGCGTTTCTGCAATGTCACTCGCAGTTGGTCAATGATGACATAAAAATGTATTAACTTTGAATTTTTGTTGGCCGTCATCCTTCTGTGGCATCAGTAGCATTTCCATCATTGTCACGCTTCTTACGCTTGGGCATTCGCCGACTTGTCGGGATTTGGTAAGTGCTTGTTGCCGCAGTGATCACATGCTTGATGCTCATAGAAATCAAAATTTTCTCTGCGCGCATGTAAAAACTCATTCAACTCTTCAGCAGACAAATAGCTGGTGTTAATTCTATGGTGGCACTTTGCAACAACTTGCTGCAGCAGTTGAAGCGCTGCAAATATCATTCCAAGTTCACACATCAGGGCAACTTCTATGGTGCCCATCTATCTGCCAAAGAATCCGCCTCATTTCGTGTCTCCCTGTTCTGATTTTCATCTGCAGAATCTCTTCGAGAGCACTCTGGAACTGGCGGTAACCGCGAACAGAGCTTCAGTGGCATCAGCTCGGCAGACACACAGGTATCCGATGGGTGTTTCGGAACAAGGCACCCAGGTTGCTGTTCCCATGGGCTCTGCAGGACACCCCAATGGTGCGTGGAGCCAACACAAGAATGCATACAGGCGCTGCAAAAACCCAAAAAATGAAACCGCTTCAATGCAACAATCCACCGCGGACTGACCAACTAGGTTCAAAGAGTGACCTACACAGGAATGTAATCAACCAAACTGTTTCTTGTTCTTCAAAATTTGCTGCATCCATATGTACTTGCCCGACATATTGCTAGCATTGTCATAACATGTGACCGCGGCAATTGTTCAAAGTCGATGTCATGGTCCTTCAAGTATTGGAGAAAGTATCAGCAAGATTCGACCTGTATGACAGAGATACCAATGAACGTGAGGAAACGCTCGACAGGCTTGTGATCTGTCATGTTGACGCTAGCGGAGGATGATAGTGAGCTGGTCTATGGGCAATGTCTGGTGTGGAGTCCACTGAAACGGAGAAATACCGCGACTTCGAAATCTCATCCTTGATGCGACCAAGTACTTGCTGCCCATCATAGCAATTAATTCTTCGCAGATTGCTTTTGACAAATAAGACGTGTGACCGCGACCCCGATTGGCATGGTAATGGATGTGCTGGACAAAAACGGATCAAACTGGCCAATCAACTCCAAAATGCCCCAACTAATTACCATTGCTGCTGGAGCCAACAATTCGTTACTACCTCGAAACGACTGACCCCTCTCGCAAGAAAGTAATTGTGGAAACACAACGTGTCAACACATTTTTCCAATAGCGCGCTGCTCCAGCATGTTTTGATGCAATTGCTTATCAACTCGACCGGCATCAGCACTCCGCTGACAAAATGTTAGAACTGATTCTATTGCTTTGGCTGATTTCATGGGCCTTCAAGTACTGAGCGTATTCTTCCAATCAGTAAATCCCGAGCCAGAAAGCTGTGCACCTCTGCAGAGGAAAACAGAAAACGCAAGCTTTGGCAGGAGAATAAACCAACCAATCACATCAGCTACCTCCCCATTGGCAAAACCCGTTTGAAGCACTGGCATTAAGAAAGCGATTCACCCAGAGTATTCGCGCTTCGTTCTGGATAACTGTCATCAAGTTCCGAAAATGGTCCAGTGCCCAAGCTGATGCACACATGCGCGCAGTTTGTCTGTGATGTTACCAAACAACCCGACATCGTTGGGAATCAGTGGAGTCGATACTGAAGCACCTTCGCCCCTAGTGTCACCATCGTCGGCCGCCTGTCTTCGACAGGATCAACTGCGGAGATTGAAGGGGAGTCCTTAGTTGAATCTATATCATCATCACCACCAACACCAGCATCTTTCTCCACCACATGGAAAACGATGTCAATTTATGAGTCTTCTTGAGTAGGTGATCCTCCTTATGCTTCTTTTCTGCAACTCCTGAGCTCGCTCCAGCCACCTTTGCGTCCTGACATAACGATGGATTGAATCTGCAAATAGAACATCAGATGTACAAGTTTTAAACCTTTATTATAAAATAACAACCACATTAAAACACTATACAGTGTTTAACTCACCTCGACCGCGCGTCTAATGGCGACCGTGTCGAGTCGGTGGCGGGGCAGGGAAGACCGCCCGCTCCCTGCCGATTGGCTAAGGAGGACGCCATGCCTACGCTAGAACTCCGCCCACGCGCGTGCCTGCTGGCTGACGTGCGCACGAAGAATGCCGCGAGCGTCATTGTCAGGATGGACGTGGAGATGGCGTTGTTGTCGTTGTTGTTGTTGCTGTTGTTGTTGCGGAGATGGGGTATTCCAATAACAAATAACAGCGCATTACAATTATTCACCCATAGACCAGGGGAGGAAGCTATCTATAAAACACGTACTTACCGAGATAACTGAGCTGAAGGAACCTGTATGTTGTATGCGATAGATTTCCAAATCCACAACAATATTACGAGACCAATAAGAATTGTATGTAAAAAAAAAAAAGTTGCCTAAATTTTGTGGCCCGAATTTTGGCTGGCCCTAAGGCACATGCCTTGTCTGCCTAATGGATAATCCGCTCTGGGAGAGGGATGGGCGGGGAACATGGGGAATACAGATGGACTTACAGGGACTTTCAGGAGGAAAGCAGGGAATTTGAAGGAGGTGGGCTTGGTGGATTATGCGGGTAGAAAAGATCGAGGATTGGATGGGGGATGATAAGAGGGGTGGTGGTAACAGCTATTTTGAAGCCTGGAGGAAGAATGGATTGAATAGAGTGAGTGAGTCATTCCAAAGGCGGAAAAAAGAGGAATGAAAGTGAAGGTGATTCGTGATTTTGGTAGTTTACCAGAAGGGGTTGTTGGCGACCTTGAGCGCCCTGCGGAAATGTGGTGGGGACAAATCGCAGAGAGCGGGGTGGGGGGGAGGCTGGAGAGGAATCGTAGAAGACAGAAAGACCACCGACCAGCATGCAGTGAGAGGCCCAAAGACTCAGCCTCATTGTGGAGATAGCCAATGATCCGAAATGCCTTGGTTTCCACAGCGTGAAGCGAAAAGGTGAGCAGGAGCACCAGCCCAGAGGGGAGAGCAGTACTCCATCAGGCACCGGACGAAAGCTTTGAAGTGGGCGAAGCTCAGGTGGCCGAGGAGACTTTGCACGACCGAGGATTCCCAGTGGCGACGCGAGGCATTCGCCGACTTGTCGGAGCGAGGTTTGAAATGTGGCTTTCCCAGGAAAGTCATGGCAGATAGTGAGACCCAGAAGCTTGATTGAAACGATTCTTCCAGAGGATTGTTGAGAAAGTGGATGGGGGGGGGGGGGTGGGGACTTAAAAGTTCTAAATGTCCTTACAGAGAGAAATAGTGAGAGTGTGAGATTTGTCCGGATTGAAAGACATGTTCCACGCGTTGGACCATTGTGATTTACCCAGATCTGCAGAGAGCGAAGAAGCTGCTGCTTGCCGGTCTGAGGATGACCGATGGTACGGCAGAGGGTGGAGTCATCAGCAAATAGATATAGAGGATTTTCCAGAGAGTCGGAGAGATCATGATGAAAACCAGAAATAGAACAGGGCCCAGAACGCTACCTTGAGGAACTCCAACCTGGACAGGAAGAGGGATGAAAGAAACTCATTTAGGCCACACGGGGACTGCGACAGGAGAGGAAGTCTGCGAGCCATGAGTGGAGATGCCTTGATACCATAGGAGAGAGTTTGTTGAGCAGGGCAGGGTGCCAACTGTGTCAAAAGCACGTGATATGTCCAGGGATACGGCTCGGATTTAATGTCTGCATTGAGGACCTCCATCCATTGTTGGGAGAGCAGAAGCAGCATATCCAGGGTAGAGTGACCTGGTCTGAAAACCAAATGATGATCGGAAATCAAGCCATTGGAGAAGAGGAAGATTTAATGTCTGAAGCGATGTGGATTCCATAACCTGCCGATGATTGGGAGAAGGCTGATTGGTCTGTAGTTGCAGGATATATTTTTGCACCTTTTATGCAGGGCAGTAATGTTGCTGATTTCCAAGCAGATGGCAGATGACCTTGAGCAAATGAGAGGGTGAATAGAACAGAGAGAGGGGAGCAAGAGCAGAAGACAGGCTTTGAGACACGTGGGCTGATGCCGTCTGGACCGGTTTGCAGAATCTGAGTCAAGTTTGACAGCAAGCTCTCCACCTTGTCAGCGAAAAGGACACAGAGTCCATGGACAGTTGGGTGCGACTAGTCAGTGGGTAGAGAAAGCGATGGGTTTGGACTTAAGATTTAGCTGCAAACACTGAGTTTAGGCATTCATCCTTTTCACATGCTGGTATCAGCAGTGCGGCCATTTAGAGTAAGGGAGGATTGAGGTGAACATACATCAGAACAGATTTGATTAGATGCCACCAGGATTTTGAGGAGGGAGAGAGGTTTGAAAGTTCAGACTTGAGCTTAGAAAGATTGTTTCTGGCTCTCCTGAGGGTAGATACACACTTGTTCTGAGCTTTATGGAGGAAATGAGATTACCCTCAGTTGGGTTTGCTTTCCATGAGGCAAAGCAAGCTGTTTCAGGACAACTGCCTTGCCACAAGCTTCAGTGAACCAAGGGTGGAGGAAGGGTAGGACAACTGAAGATGAGAGGGGATAAATCTGTGCATGAGGAGAGCAAGTTTCTTTGAAAGAATTCCCAGGATGAGTTGATGTTGGAGAAATAGCATAGGAGACCAGTCGATAAGTTTGATGGCTGCTTGGAGACCCTGCCAGTCGGTTGAGTGAAATGCAACTCGACGGCGGTGAGGGGTTCTCTGATAATAGCCAGAGAAATGTCCACTTTGACAAGGACGTGGTCAGAAAACCGATTGGAGCGGAGGAACGCAGCAGATATTGTAGGGAAATTTGTCAAAAATCAGATCCAGAAGAGATGGAGTACCATTGGTTTGAGATCCGGGTCGGGAAGTTGACCGATTGAGTCAGTCCAATGAGTCGCAGAAGCTTTTGCTGAAGTGCCATGACAGGTGAGAGAGGTACCCACACCTAGCCAACTGGCATGATGACAATTGAAGTCGCCACATATGAGGAAGAGAGAGTTTGGATGAGAAGATAGAAGTTGGTCCATGTTTTCGATAGTGAGGTGTAGATGGAGTCATCACTGTTAGTGGACGTACAGTAAACATATAAACATGAGTGGAGTGGAGGGGAAGCCATAGCCAGAGGTATTCCTGGGGGTGTGGGAGTGAGGGCAGTGCATGAAGAGTGAGGGAATATAGTATTTGATGAAGAGAGCAACTCCTCCACCAGGACGAGGCTCAGGTCTGTCATACCAGAAGAGTAACCAGGGAGAGATACTTGGGAGTCAGACACTCTTGAGGAGGAAAGTTTCTGTTAGGCGATTATGTCTGGTTTGTCAGTGGCAACCCTCTGGAAAGATCTGAAAGGTTTGAGCAAAGCCCCGGATATTTGAGGTCCACACTGTTAATGAAGAGGGAGGGAGGAGCTTGGGTGCAGGGGGTGGGAGGGGAGGGGAGGGTAGGACAAGGACGAGGGGGGGAGCTAAGGAGGGTTGTTGAAAGAGTGTGGGGGATTGCAGAATAGCTAGGGGAGGGGCCAGATGAGAGAGGAAAAGGCTCTGTGGTGCTGGGGGAGGGGGACAAGAGAGGGGAAGAAGCAGTTGAGGATTTGAGGAGGTGGAGTGAAAGATGGAGGTGAGAGGAGCTGGAAGGAGGCAGCTTTGTGGATGAGAGGGGGCAACTTTAGGGAAGATGAGTGGAGGGATGAATGGTGGGAGAAAGGTGAGGGGGGGAGTTTTTGAGAGAGAGTGAGAGGAGGCTTGGAGGAGAAGAGTGTGATGGTTGCTATGAGAGGGGTGAGTTGGCACTGAAAATGGAAAAAAAGAATGGTTGATGGAAAGCGAACATTCATAGCAAACTGGGGTTTTTTTTAAGTTTTAGGTCAGAGATGCGATTAAACACGTGTTCTTGATAGGATGCAATAATAGTGTCGAGGCCTATGTAATTCCGTGGGCACCAGATGATAATTTTCAGCCACCATATATTTTTTCATTCTTATGGATTCTGTGAGTCAGAAAAATCATGGTGCCAATTTTTTTGAGCATTTCAAATATTATTTTCAAGCCGATACGTGAACTACCCCTGAATCGCACTTTTTTCAATGATAACAATTTACCAACTTTTTTGTTTCTGGTTTAAACCTGGCATGTAATATATCAAACTGAGCAGAATTCAGCATCGAATAATGATATATCAATAATGACATTGAACATAACCATAGTGACTTATCTGAATTTTTGTTAATTTCAGATGCTGTGCAGCCTATATTAAATCAATTACTGCAACGTCACCAAGATAATTAATTTTTCTAAACATTATGACATGCTACAATTCTACATACAATGTAGTTAATTTTTTTGCCTTTCAGGTCAGCTATGATCATAGCAGAAGTGGTCAAGGTCCAGACTAAAGACTGATGTAGAGATGTAGTTGTTAGATTAACCTCCAAGCTTTGTGGTGAAGGAACTTATGTCGAGTGGACATTGAAATAAACTGTTCTCAAGTTATCGTTATGGATGAATCATCCCCAAGTCCTTCCAGTCCAGCACAAAAGCATCAAGTTGCACTACATCTTTGGCAGGTTTGAATATATGCTGCATTTGAAAGCATTTTGGAAAACTCGTAAAACACCAAGACCAGAATCATATCAGCTGTTTATCCAGAGTGTGAATACCCGGTCGCTCTATGGGATAATAAGTACATATCCATCCAAGAAGAGCTTGGTGATGTGAGGCAAATAACTATCACAAACGGTGTCCATGGCATCTGAATGCTATAAAATTGCAGTGCCAAAATCCATATTGAGCGGCTGAAAACAAGATATGAAGCTGCACTGGAAGCAGGCGAAGTACCTAAACCAACGAAAGTTGGACGACCAGAAAGGACGAACCTCAAAACACAACTACCACCACATGAGAACCATCGTCAACAGAACGTTACATGCGATCTGGTGCCAAACAATACAATAAAAACAACTGCTTCTTCTGTAATGGATCTTTAGAGAAGGAGCACTCCACCAGATCAGTGAGTTCAACACCGGAACAGCTCCGAAAGGCTGTTGAGTACAGTAAATAACAGCAGTGGAAAGTAAATCTGAGTGCTGCAATCGATCCAAATGGCCATGTGATTATATCAAATACATCTGTATTGTTGGGTGAAGCATGTTCAGCGAACTCAGGTACAGCAGAGAGAGCAGACACGAAGCAGTAATAACCAAGGTTTCAGCAGACATTGAATTATTCTACTTGATGAGCAGCCTGCTGAAATCAGGATCTATCCTGGACATGGGTGAGGTAGAAGCAGCTTATCAAAAGGCCTCAGAGTCAATGTTCAAATGATACGCATATATTAAGGAAAGTTTGAAGTGTAAGCTTGTAGAAAATATTGATGATGTTGAGTTCTGCCGCTCTACGCATATGAATGAACCAGATCGGATGTACACGTCTGGAACAAAAAGAGCCGCAATTGACAACCTGGACGAGCAGCTGGCATGTGAGCAGCAACATGAAAGCAGTCTTCGAAAGTGCCAAGGTAATAAGAAGGGACATCGCTGAAGCTCTAAAGCAGCCGTGGAAATTTCAAGGTTCCCTGTTAGATGAAAATCAAGTTCCCAAATCGCTGGAGGCATTCATCCGCTGGATCCTAATAGGGCCAATGTTAACACTTGAGTCAACACAAGAGAGCATAGCATTCAACTAGTAACACGAACATAGCACAGACTAAATGTTGCATATAAGTCTGATCGTCAGGGTCCCTTGTGCCAAAGCAGACACACTATCATCTACATGCCTGAGCACCCAATTGCTTCAAGTGTACATATCATGTCTCCTGATACAGATTGTTCATCTTCTTGCTATACAAAAACTGCCGCTCTTGGGTGATGTATCTATGCTAGTTAGCACAGGTACGAGAAGGCGCTTGGTGAATTTGCAACCTATATATGAATCCTTGATGCGAATCATGCTGCTGGTCTCATTGGATTCCACGCTTTCACTGGCAGTGATACCACTGGACGGATCGCAGCAAGGCAC
>CM068962.1:36474750-36516221 GCA_035128595.1 Eptatretus atami | reverse complement strand
TATATATTAGGGTGGTCCAAAACAGCAAAAAAAAATAAAAAATTCAGATGTTGTCTCCACAAGCCTTACATTATTCCACTATGATTCAATAACGCAATAAAACATTTAAGTTGATCGGAGGTGATTTAGAGGTCGCTCCATATGACGACTTTTAGTTTCATGAGTTGGTTAAATTAGGGAATGGTCAGGTACGATTACGGGTACTTCTCGATGTCCGAGGTGGAAATGGATTGCATTTTCAACTCTAAGGGGTCAATTTACTCTAGAAATGACTGCACCGACATTGAATTCACTACCATTTCGAAAATATGACCTAAAACAAGATTTATCATTACTGGAGTTGAGTAATAATCCTACTCATTTCGATATTTTCTAATCTATAATTAATTTGTTGTCCGTCTAAACATTTCTTAGAGTAAATCGACCCACTGATTCGAAAATGCAGTCCGTTTTCACCTAGAAAGTACAGAAGTACACGTAATCGTATCTGACCATACCCTAATTTTTCTCAATGGAATTACAAACTATTAGAATATTTCGTCTCATTTACCAAATACCACTATCATCTCCGCCTCTATTGCTGTCTCCACTCCCGCCGAACTTATTTCTAGCCGGCCCAACATCCAGTGTTTTAGATTCAATGATTCACGAAAAATATGTTAGTTATTTATTTAGTTATTATTATATTAAATTAGGGTATGGTGAGATGCGAATCCGTACACTTCTGAACTTCCTAGGTGAAAAAGGACTGCATTTCGAACTCAGTGGGGTCGATTTACTCTAAGAAATGTTTAGACGGACAACAAATTAATTATAGATTAGAAAATATCGAAATGAGTAGATTAGTTACTCAACTCCAGTAATGATAAATCTTGTTTTAGGTCATATTTTCGAAATGGTAGTGAATTCAATGTCGGTGCAGTCATTCTTAGAGTAAATCGACCCATAGAGTTCGAAAATGCACTCCATTTCCACCTCGGACATCCAGAAGTACCCGTAATCGTACCTGACCATACCCTAATTTATTCAAGTCATGAGACTAAAAGTCGTCATATGGAGCGACCTCTAAATCACCTCCGATCAAGCTAAAACATTTTATGCGCGTTATTGGATCATATTAGAATAATTTTAAGCTTGTGGAGAAACTTCTATTTTTTTTCGACTTTTTGGACCACCCTAATATATATATATATATATTAATTGGCCAGCACCCATGGCAAAACATGCATTTGACATTTGGACATCTGGAGTTAGATGCCGCACATACAGTTTTCCAAAGTGGGTACTGACAATTCCACATATCCAGAAATTATTTAATGGAAACAATTTATTTACATTACATAATATGTGAATACATGTATATGCAAATGTGAAATACAGTTTTGAATTTAGAAATCTTGTATTTACAAACTATTCAGCCTTGACAACTTGGGCGAAATCCGGAATTACGTACAAAAACCTTCCATTTTTTTTGCCGTTGCATAAACCATAACATTCCAGAGCAGAAAGGCCATCAAAAGGATAGGTGGAGTCTTATTTAATAAAATACTTCAAATATAAATCACAAGTATTTGCTTTCCTCTGCATTGGTGGTACTCAAAACATAACTTTCTTTTCTGACAGATGACACATGCAAAGTTTTAAATTGTACATTAACTCAAAAGTCCTCTCGGCTCGGTGTGCACAAAATGTTTCTTTGGGCGATGTATAGGCAATAAACCGCTGCCTTGATCGCTCCCACAAATAAAACAGCACCACAAAAGTGAAAATAGCCAAAACAGTTGCACAGTGCTGTGTATGTATACAAAGTAATAGTTGCAGATAGGATATATGGACATATATATATATATATATATATATATATATATATATATATATATAATATATATATATATATACAGTCATGCGCCGCTTAACGACGTTCCGGGCAACGACGGATCGCATATACGACGGATCTGCCAGCTCTGAAAAAAAATGAAAATAAAAATGTAGCTGAAAAATTCCTATCGCCGAGTGATGTGCCGACGTAGCGCTGAGAGTCGTATAAAAATAGCACATACAATTATGTACACTGTACAGTACATAATACCTCGTAATGATAATAAACGACAGTGTGGCCCTGTTATAATGCGATCTTGAGGTCCATAAAATGTCATCGCGAAAAAAGCAGGGTCTGCTAAATCGGGATTCAAGGAAATCGGCTTTCAAACTGAACCAATGTTTCCGTTTACCTTCTAGCAAGTAAATTACCTTTGAATTGAAGAATTCCACGAATAAATCGTTGTTGTTACAGTCGAAATTAAACACAAATTTGTTTTTAGTAAAGCTTTTTATGTTGTTAAAACAATCGCACTGTTCGAAAATGTATATCACAATTGACAGGAGCTCGTTTCTTCATTTGTAAATTATAACATCGATGCAATGATTACGTATTTATAAAATCAAACGCTATTTATTATCTTTCTATAATCGATGCGAGAGGAGATTGTAAGCTGCTGCTAACAACACCGATGGCCGTCATGAACAGCACAAAGGTAAAACTAACGTGTCTTCGTCTCTCTTGGATGTGTGTTACAATTGCCGACAGTTTCAGTACAGTAACATGCTGCACAGGTTTGTATCCGAGGAGCAATGGCTACACCATATAGCCTAGGTGTCTAGGTTGTGTAAGTACGATGTTCGAAACGAAAAAAAATAAATTGATGTTCACACAACGACGACGTCGCTTAACGACGCGTTTCTCAGAACGTAACCCCGTCGTTAAGTGGCGCATGACTGTATATATATATATATATATATATATAGTAGGGTGGATATACTGATTCTGGCTCACTTTCCCATGTAAATGAATGGGGATTTTCAGCGATTCACTTTTTTTCCCTAAAATAAACCCCCTTTTTATCCGTTTTTTCCCTGCTGTGCAGGGGTTTAGCTTTTTGTGAGGCAATGTTTTATGGCCGGATGCCCTTCCTGGACGCCTCTAACAACACAGGGATATGGTACACCTATTCTAACCAGGGCATTCACCGGACCAGTACACTGGTACTCACTTCGCCGACCTCGGATGGATGACAGGCTGAGTCAACCCCCTGGTGTTAATTCAGCAGCTGAGCAGGATTCGAACTCGGGACACTGGGATCCCAACCGCCACCCTAACCACTAAGCCACACCAGGCTTTGTAATATATATATATACCAGGCTATATTTTTTGTCTCCCCTTTTAACCTAAGGACACTCTTTTTCAAATAACCAATGCATATTGTTTAGCTCACACATTGAACCTATAAAGATTTGTTCATTCTCAAATTCCTTCAATAGTTTAATTTTCTTTGCACAATAATCCCCATCTAAAATATTAAAAACAAACATTTGAATCTTTATATTTTTCAAGATACCCTTTTGTGCCATTAAGAATGATAAACTTCTCTTAATGATCTCATCTGACCACCTCTGAGCCACATATCATTTTGAGATTATAGTAAATTGTTTTTCCATTGTTAATTGATAACCATCAAAGTTTTCAGTCCATTCAAAGATTCGAGTATATACACTTAATCAGATAGATATAAAGAGAGACATCACCATTTTTTGATCACCATCGAGTAGGAATATTTATTTTATTTCTTCAAGCACCAAACCTTTAGTTTCGTAAAATGGGGAAATAAAATGTTTTCAGAATACTCGTGCTGTGAAAATGAGTCATACTGCCCTCAAGTCATTTCCCGTGTGGACACACGCCCTGAAAAATTCCAACATTAGGTCAGGCCATTTCCTTTCGTTGTTTTATAATGAGCGTCAGTCGTAAACTTTGTCTGAATGCTTTATAATTTTTCTCAACTTGTCCTGTTGAGAAACGATTGAAACATGAACTGTTTTTCGTCTGAAGAAGAAGAGAATCCATTACAATATCGGTAAGTTTGTTTGTGTTCTTCCTCTGAGAATCACAGTGAAGCAACTGATTATTAATTAAATCACTGTATGACGAATATATATTGGTTTTTTTTTCAACAGATTGTCTCCAATAACAACATCGTTGATCGCCGATGTTGAAAATGAATTATCCGAATTACACGATGTCTGGGCAGAGATGTCTGATTTTGTAAAGAGATTCGGATTTTCAGGGGAGAAATGAGAGAAATAATTACCGACTGGGAAACATTGTTAACACTCCTCTAATCTTAAAAGGCCCGACTTCAAGGTGAGAATACGCACGTGAATGTGTGAGTTTGTGTGAGTGTCTGTCCATCTGCTTGTCTCTGTCTATCTATTAATCCATCTGCCTATATGTCTCTCTTACTTGTCTCTGTATATCTATTTATTCATTGCCTATATCTGACTATATGTTCTCTCTGCTTGTCTCGGTCTATCTCTCTATTTCTCTAGAGTTTTGACACATTTTATTTTTATTTTTCAGTTTAAACACTGCCTGGATAAACCGAGTGCGCAAGTTAATCGTCTGCAGGAATCTGACCTGACACTCAAGACATTTGAAGCAGACTGCTTGGATATATCATCTGTTTTTACAACTGAATATTTAATATTATCAATGTTGATTAATTATAAATGCTTTCCTTACAATTATCTGATTTTGAATTATAAAAAAAGGATCAAGACATGAAGGAAGAGGGGGGGGGGGGGTAGGTGCGCTCCCCAATGACCCATCACCCCCTCATCCCACTCCTCCCCTCCCCGTGTGTGTGTGGGGAAGGGTGGGGTGGGATGAGGAAGGTGGTGGGTCAAAGGTGGGGCGCACAGGGGGGATGAGGGGGTGGGGCTTGTGTGGGAGGGGCTTGTGTGGGCGGGCTTCGGTGTGGGAAGGGCTTTTGTGGGAGGGGCTTGTGTGGGTGGGTCAAAGGTGGGATGAGGAGGGAGGGGGCTTGTGTGGGAGGGCTTGTGTGGGATGAGGGGGGGAGGGCTTGTGTGGGCGGGCTTCGGTGTGGGAGGGGCTTGTGTGGGTGGAGCTTATGTGGGAGGGGCGAATGTGGATGAGGTTTGTGTGGATCAATGGATGGGTGGAGAGATGGGTGGATGGGTGGATGAGTGGAGCTGTGTGGATGGGTGGATAATTTTTTAATTAAATAAACATGTTGTGTGTGGGAACTAATTAACTAATCACTAATTATGTGAATATGATGAATGTGGGTGGAGCTTGTGTGTGTGTGGAGCTTGTGTGGAGCTTGTGTGGGTGTGTGTGGTGGGGTTTGTGTGGGGTTTGTGTGGGCGGGGCTTGTGTGGGTGGAGTCAAAAATTTCAATTTATGGAGCTTGTGAGGGGTGTGTGGTGGGGTTTGTGTGGCGGGGCTTGTGTGGGCGGGGTTTGTGTGGGGGGCTTGTGTGGGTGGAGTCAAAAAGGGGCGGAGTCAAAAATTTCAATTTATTGGAGCTTGTGAGGGGTGTGTGGTGGGGTTGTGTGGGGTTTGTGTGGGCGGGGCTTGTGTGGGCGGGGCTTGTGTGGGTGGAGTCAAAAAGGGGCGGAGTCAAAAAAATTCAATTTATCTTTGTCTTTTGTAATTCTTGTGAATAAAAAAAATATATATGTATATATATATATATATATTTAACAGAAGGAACAACACTGACCTTAAATGCGACATGATGCCGATGTCATGCACATAAATTATGCCAACACATCACTTCCAAAATTGGAATGCCATCTTTGTGGCACTCAGGTCTTTTAAGACCAAGATTTATGGTCACAAATAAGTGAAAGAAAAGCTGCTGATCCAGATTTCACCCTTATTCTGGGCTCATAAGGATAATATACTTCCAAATCGTTTATTTGGGACCATGCTAAATTGGTTAAATAAATATCGAACCCCCTCTCACTTGATGAGGCAACAAGGCACAGGTCGAGTCCCATAACAGCAAATACTGCACGAGGGAACCAATGGTTTAAGCAGGAGGTTTCGGTTGGGAGGGGGGAAAGGGGTGTGTGTGTGTTTGGGGAGGGGGGTGGGGGATTTGTTGTCATTTGACCTGGACTTGAGTGTAGAAATCAAGAATTTCTATGTGCACAAGATTTCTTGATGAGGGTATTTTCTGCATTGCTTATCTAGGATTCCTAGTGTTTAATAGATGCAGTAAAGTTAGCAGCAGGAATCTGGAGTTAGTCCTTTATAGGCGAGATAGATGGGCTCGTAATTAGCCCTAACTCGAGCAGCAGGGCCCAACCCAAAACCATGACAATGCTTTTGAAATGCTTTTGAAAGAAATATTTATGGTGATTAGACTCTGATTCAACGTTGGCATTCTAATTAGCCATTTTAGACTGTTTGGTTTGCAAACTAAACTGGGTCTTTTCATGGACAGTAGACACTGAGGTTGAATGCCAAGGCTTGTTTTACGGTGGTCACTTAATTCGACATTCAAACTTGGCGGGGACTCAGAGTGATCATTTGGAGAAACTATTTCCTTGTCACAAGTTCAAATAAAGGCAATGGACATTTTTAAACTGGTGGTAATAAAATATGAAAAGAAGAGGAAGCATCAAATGTATGAATAAATAAATACTTGTGCATCCACCCACCTAATAGGTAGAAGGGGTATCGGGTAAAGCACATGCATGTTTCCCTAATCGAAGAAAAGAGAAATAATTTGGGATGTGCAAAGGGCCTATCAACAACTGTCTCGTTTATTAATTTTCCTTTTCCAAACCTCTCACAATGACTGTGCTGAAAAAATAATGCTTTAAATGAAATATTGAGCACCTTGTCACCGATTTAGACACCATTCCACCTGTGTTTTTTCACCAAAGTCAAATTTTCGGCTTCTCGATTAAAAAAAACAAGACACTTCACTCATGGATGTAAAATAAGTATTTTTCTTATTTAACACGTATCACAAACTTGATTCGAGACTCTGCCATCCGTCTGGTTTTCCTGCACGTTAATTGGTCTGTGGATACTCGCCAATTCGCACTTGCTGTCTCGTAATGAGGTGTAATTTCAACTGGAGATTTGTCAGTTCCTCGGCGTCCTTACGCCTGTGAATCTGACATCGTTAAAGGGTGTATCTCCATTAATGGTGCACATGTAGTGCAAATTAATGCCGTAGAATACCAAATCCTTTCTATTCTCTCTCTGCGATCCCCTGAATCACTCTCCATTCGTATGTGTTGGCCTGCTCCACAGGCCGCACCATAGAAAATGGCTCAATGGGTGTTCAGGAGGAGGTCCCTTGAAAGGCCTTGAAGGTTTCTCCATGGCCTGCTGAAAGGCTTTAGGTGTGAATGGTTTTTGGAGAGGGCTGCCTGGGCTGGAACAGTGGGCACCGCCTGTCTGCTTGACAGCTTTGCCCTCCCGCCTAACGAACCTCTGAAAAATGTCATCATTTTTGAAGCGGCCTTTCAAAAGCACACATTCTAATTGCCGCGCTGACCCAGAGGCTCCAGCTGTACTGTAATTTATAGCTCATGCTGACAGAGTGGAGCTGTGCTCACGGCATTGGCTGCACGCCAGTAATTCGCTCACCATCAAGATGTGGACGTGCTAGCTGTGTCACGGGTTATCCACATGCGTCAACAAAACAGACAAGAAGACAGTGAATGAATCAGTTCGTAATGCTTGTACTAACCGCTGCTGATTTATTGTCTGGTGAGATAGGAACTGGTCTATTTCAGCAATTAATTTCCCAGGTTATTGGACATGCATGTTCATTCAAAGATTATTGCATCAATGAGACATTGTTCCAAGTTGTCTCTATAACTATACCATCATTTCACGAAGCAGCCATAGAACAAGCTGCTTTTTCTGCAGTTGGACATTTGGGGAAATAGACCAAGTGTAGACCGCAATATAGACTGAAACGTGATACCATATATGTACCTTGAAAATCAAATGAAAATGATCAATTTGACTATAGTTGTTGTTTTCTTCTATCTATCACTCTTGGATTTCTATTCTATCACTCTTGGATATCTAAACAAATTTCCTTTATAGCGATGAAGACTCATGGAAGAAAGAATCAAGAGGTATAAGATCTTAAAAAATATAACTCAATGAAATGGCTTGGAATTGAACATACACACAAGGACGGAGAGATGAAGTTTATTTATTTTTTTTTTTTGTACCTTCCACTTTTGTTGGCAGAGGTAATTGCAGTGAACAAGATCTGTCAATGTGGGCAGGCAATACCTTGTCATCACCGGCAACACAACTTTCTCGTGACTTTTTTTTTCGTAGAAAATATAAACGGACATGATGCGTTTACAGTGGCCTGCAAAAGTATTCCCCCCCTCCCAAAGTTTTCACATTTTGATGCCACTTGAGCTTATTTCATTGGGCTTTCAAATCAAACTTAATCTAGAGAGTCTTCACAAACTACTCCAAAGTGATAAAGCTAAAAAATGTCGATAAAATGTGAATAATTTTGATTAACAGATAAAATCAGATGATTCTCCATTGCATAAGTATTCAAACACTTTGCCTAATTAGCCATAAATCATGTAGAAAATTATTTGTTTGTTTGAAAGGTTACAAAATAAGTGGAATAGCCAAGAGGTTTCACCTGTATGTAATCGGTGGTTTTACTTAAAAATCAAGCTCCCCCATTTATCTAAGGAGTATGAAGGTGCAACTGACTTGGTCAATGAACAAGGCAAACATGAAGATCAAGGAGATTTCCAAAGAAGTCTGACATAAAGTTGTAGAGAAGCACAGTTCAGGAGAGGGTTATACAAAGATTTCACAGTCACTCATTATCCCTTTGATTATGGTAAAATCCATCATTAAGAATTGAAAGGCATATCACCCACCCCGACTCCACCCAGATCAGGTCGCCCATTCAAACTCAGCAGCCGGGCAAGTAGGAAACTGGTTCGGGATATCACTGTAAATCCAGTCATGACTTTGAAAGATATGCAAGGCTCTATGTCTGAGATGAAGGTCAGTGTTCATCAATCAACAATATTCCATTTCCTTCACAAAGCTGGCTTATATGGACAGGTGGCAAGAACGAAGCCATTACTGAAAAAGACGCATCTAAAAGCTTATATGGAGTTTGTGAAAAAGCATCTTAATGATACTGCAGACATGTGGAGAAAGGTTTTGTGGTCAGACAAGGCAAAAATTGAACTTTTTGGTCTAATTTCAAAGCGTTTCATCTGGCATAAGCCTAACACTTCACATTACCCAGTCAATGCCATCCCAATGTCAAGCATGGTGGTGGCAGCATCGATCATGTTATGGGGCTGCTTTTTATCAGCATGGACTGGCAAGCTTGTCAGGATAGAAGGATAATGGATGATTATGCAAAGTCCAGGCGAATCCTTGATGAAAACCTCCGTGAGTCGGCCGTGAATCTGAAACATGCTAGGAGATTCCCATTTCAGCAGGACAATAAAATATCCTGCTGAAATGGGAAAGCACAAAACTAAAGCCAAACTGGAGTGGCTGAATAAGAAGATAATATATGTTCTTGAGTGGCCCCAGTCAAAGTCCTGCCTTGAACGCAATTGAACATTTTTGGCGAGACTTGAAGATTGCAATCCATCGATGATTACCATCAAACATGGCAGAACGAGAGCAATTTTAACATGAATAATGGGCAAAGATTTCACCATCTCACTGTGTAAAACTGGTCGAGACCGAGCCACAAAGACTCATAGCAGTCATTGCTGCCAAAGGTGCTTCCACCAAGTACTGGCCTGGGGGTCTGAATACTTTTACAACCAGCGAATTTTGATTTGTGCATGTTTTTTGCAGGTATTCCTGACATGTAACCTCCCTAAACTATGTGTTTAGCTTGAGCTCTTCAGTGAATAAAAAAAAGTTAATTTGGAAAAATTGTTTCCACATCATTCGTAACTCATGTAAATGTGGCATTATTGGTCTGGGGTGAATACTTTTGAAGGCCACTAAATGTTGAGGTTTCAGCTGAGAAAAGCATTTTATATTTTTCATTTTGAGCTTCATCTCATGAGATAGATATTCTTACGGATTCGCCTCCGGAAGGAATGGTGAGGGGAGTTCTCAGATTCACCTCCCGGCCGACAATCCTGAAGCCGTCGAACCAATGATAATTTTGCAGTGCGCAACCATAGGTGCTGTTTGAAACGCTTAATTTAGGTAGGGTCCAGCGTCCAATCCTGCTTTAATTTCCCAGAAAATTCATCACCACAGATAAGGACTGTGCTTCCCAACGTGCCACCTTGATCAAATATGGCCGAGCAACACCGGTTAATGACTATCCATGTCGGAACGGGGCTGACAAATATCAGAACGGAGTCTTGCACACACAAAATCTTAACAATGGAGCTGACAACTGGACTGTTTGGAAAAGGGTTTGTATTGATTAACAAAAAGGCATGCACAGGTAGCAGACAAAAAAAATGGAAACATCTGAGTAAATGAGAGGCACCAAGTATATTGAAAGCAACGGCTTCCAAACATGTGTGGCCCATGTGTTATTTAAGCAAATATCATCCCAGCATGCTGAGGGTCACATATAAAAATGCTGCGCAGGCCTGGTTACCTTTAGTTATGGCTAGCATGTCTACAAGTGGACACCTGAGTGACTTTGTAAGAGGGGGTGATTGTTGGGGCACATTTGGCAGGAGATTCAGTAATAAAGACAGCTCAACTTGCTGATGTTTCACAAGCATCAGTGTCTGAGGTGATGTTGACATGGAACTCTGAGGGAAAGACATCATCAACAAAGGGCAACAGTGGGCAGAAGTGCATACTCAAGGATTGTGATACCCATGCATGAATTTGAAGTGAAAGACAAAGTAGGTGAGCATCTTCAGATCAATTGACTCTAAATTTCAACCTGGGGCGCAAGCAGCCAATTTCATCAAAAATTTTCCACCAAGAACTCCACAGAGTGGCATACCATAGTTGGGTTGCATTGCACAAACCGCTCATTGCACACCTGGCAATGCATGCTTGGGAGACCATTGCTTCAAAGAGCACAGGCAATGGAATACTGAGCAGTGTAGAAATGTGATTATGGTGAGATAACTCATCCTCACCATGTTCTAGACAAATGGATGAGAGCACGTGTGGCACCACCCTAAATAACTCAACAACCCTTAGTGTTTGTTTCCAACAGTGAAAGGTTCTGATGGTTCTGTCATGTTGTGGGGCACATTTTCCTGGCATGGTTCATTCCCTTAGAAGACAAGTTCAATGCCAATCACTACTTAATGGTACTGAGCAATTAAATTCACTCCGTTTGTAGCATTTCTTTCCTGCCAGGAGGGGTGTCTTCCAGCATGACAATGCCCCCATTCACAGAGCACGTGTGGTCACCAAATGGTTTGATGAGCATGAGACCGATGTTATCTATATGTCATGGCCTTCTCGGTCATCAGATCTGAACACAATCAAGCATTTATGTGATATTCTGGAATGACGCCAGAGACGGTGTTTTCTTCCTCCTCAAACAGGTGAGTTGATTGACTTTCTTGTGTAAGAATGGTGCTGCATCCTTCCTGCAGAATTCCAGATGCTGGTGGACTATATGCCACGGCGCATCCAGGCCGTACATGCCGCATGTGTTGGACCATCGCCCTATTAAGTGACTTGTTTGGTGTTTTCATTTTTTTGTCCAATACCTGTGCAGTTTGTACAAGGCAGTGTCACAACAGAGAAATCCTTACCCCAAGCACATAAGCCCACTCTTAATCAGTCACTTGTCACATGAGCACCACAGTCATACCAGGAAATGAGGGAAGAAA
Source organism: Eptatretus atami (assembly GCA_035128595.1). Taxonomy (NCBI): domain Eukaryota; kingdom Metazoa; phylum Chordata; class Myxini; order Myxiniformes; family Myxinidae; genus Eptatretus; species Eptatretus atami. The sequence continues at coordinate 36,504,545 of CM068962.1, read as the reverse complement.
GAGGGAGAGGGAGAAAGAGAGGATACGAGGAATCTTGTTAGCCTCTCGCTCACCGTATGCAAGCTGGCAGGCACACATTGGCTGCCAAAAAAAAGGGTGGGGGGAGAAGAAGATGGTGTAATGCGACTTTCTCCTCATTCAGAGAAATGACATTAAGTGCAACAAAAAGTAAGCTCTGAAAAGAGCGTTTGGTGCTTTATGCTTGTGTTCGTGTGTCTGAAGGGAATGAAGTAGAATAAGGTATCAAAAGAAAGATAGCATGAGTCAGTGTGTATATGGCCAACACGTCCAGGAAACTGTGCTGCAGACACCAGCCCGCTCTCCAACCACCAGCTCGCTCCTGCAGATTCCCAGATGCATCTTCCTGCTCTGAGCTCTGTCTGGACTTTTATAGCTGCAATTTGCCCTCCTTCTTGGCCAGATGTGGCTTGATCTGCTTGCTTCCCCATCGCATCGCTGTGTCTCCCAACAATGTCCATTGGCTGTGCTCAGGTTCTCCAGCTTGTGCTTGATGTTGCGTGCGGCTGTGCTGAAGCTGGATGGTGCGGAGCTTCCCCCACCTCCACTCCCCCCTCCCCCCCCCCAACAGTGCGGTTCCGCAGTGTGTGCCTGATGTTTCTTCTGGCTGTTGTTGGGCCAGCCTCTACAGGGATCACTGACTCAATTTTGTCCATCTTAGGCTGTTGTTTTTTTCATGTGGTGTGTCTGAAGCGTGTTTTAAGACGTGTGTGGATGCGCTGTCGAGGTGTGGAGAGAATTTGAGAGAAAGATCGAGGGAGGAAGATAGATATAGAGAAGGAAAGAGTCATAATGAGGTTCAATTCCACTACAGACACAACGCATGTTCCCTTCCCAATGACCTGTGGAGGGGGTGGGGGTGAATTTAGCTTCATAATATACGACAGAGATAACTATACCAGACTTTCTTTGTGTCTTGGTATGTACTTCGCCGGAGTCTCCGAAAACAGTCACAATATTAACAGTTATATTGCAGTAATTCAAGCAATATTTTAGGCTTTGCTATTGAACAAGTGTTATTCAAGGGTCGTTGAGTGATTTGTCTGCATTTACATCAAACAAGTTGCTGTTTATGCCTGGTGTTGGCTTAATGGTTTGGGTGGTGGGCTTGGGATCCTAGGATCCTGAGTTCAAATCCCACTCGGCTGTTGAATTAATACCAGGTGGGGTTGACTCTGCCTGTCATCCCTCTGAGGTCGGCAAAATGAGTTCCAGCTTGTTGGTATACTGTGTCGGAGTGGCGACCTGTCCAGGATAGTGCCCAACAGCCAAGGAGACTGCTTCGGTAGCACCAATGCTCTGCACAGAGTATGGTCCCAATGGATGGATGGAAGTTGCTGTTTCTGCAACTTGAGTGTTGCTACTCACTCAAACATCTTGAGGACACACACATACACACACACTACATTTCAAAATGAAGGGATCATGTGGGAGGTATTGGGGGGGGGGGGAGGGAATCCAGGTGAGAAAGTATGCCATCCAAGCAATTAAGGCAAGTAAGGAAAAAGTAAAGCATCAAGCTATCGCAAACGGACAAGTTTGAAATCAAGGCTGAAATCAAGTATCACTTTTTTATTTGTTATAATTTGCGAAAGTAGAGGGGTTGGGGTGATGATAGGAGGATGTGGAAAAGGGGTTGGTCGAAGTCAGTGATGAACCTGTTTTCTTTTCCCTTTATTTGTCTTTTCGCAACATGGAAAGATTCAATCGGCTCACATTGGCAGCTGTGATAAAGCAGGAGACAACAATGACATTCCTTCAGCCAGCCGATTGTCTTTGTCCAAAACAATTATTTCATTGTCATGGTCCATTCTCGTACCATGTATACATGGAATCCTCTTTCATTGGAGCACAAAATGTGCTTTCATTTTGTGCTTGGAGCACAAAAAGAGGTGGTTCTTCTTTCCATGTGTGAAGCCATTTTTCACACCTGTCTGGGTCACATGCAATGAATGATGAAAGGATTGCACTCATTGTTTTACCTCTGAATGATTTCCACAATGGAATGCATTACACACAATCACTGTTGCATCGTCTGTGAAAAAGCATGGATTGCCAGACGGAGATAAGAGCACATTTCTTTGTTCATTGCTTTTGTACTTACTCATGTAATTGGTTTATTTCAAGCAAGGGGAACAAAGCTGATGTTACACAATCAGCTTGTAAGTGGAGAGGTGCTATAAATTGTTTAAATCAATAACCACAGCTCAGAGTATAATTGTCTCATACAATGTGTATAAATGTTTGAAGATGTAATCTCTCATGGTATCTTTCATGCACTTTGCATCCATATCTCATTCCACTAGAGATTGCTATCTCATTTAATGAATGGGAACTGTCTTTTTAATCTGGACTGTACAGTCACCTGTCCAAATGTCTTTTCTTCGGAACTACATGATTTATTTACAAAGTCGAAGCTCGTGGAAGAAGTGGAACACAGAACAGAACACGTTGGAAAGCAGAGAAATACACCAACAGCAAGGTAAAGGGATACAACAGAGAGACTGTTGGAGGAAGAAGGGGTGAGGGAAAGAGTGAGAGCAAGGTGAGGGGGAGGAGGATGCAGGTGGTGAACAAACTGAATACAAGCTCAACCACAGCAAGAAGTTGGCTGAAAAAAAAGAGGAAGGCAAAGTTACTGATGAAACAACAATGGAGCAAAAATGAAAAGGAGGATGGAGGTATAGGGGAGAAAACACAACTTAAAAAGAAGAGGTGGGTTTGCCGTGTTTTATATGTGTAGAAAATATATTGAGTACAGATTGGGGGAAGAGGTGACGTAAGCAAAGATGAAAAAGACATTTTGAAGCCCTCCCTGGAGGGAGGAATGGGATTGAACAGACTTAGCAAGTTGATTCCACAGGTGAGTGATAATAGGAACAAAATGGGTGGAGGTGACAAGTGAGACTAGATTTTGGGAGTTTCACCAGAAGTTGGTTCCTGGGAGAGAGGCATAAAGGAGGAAATAGAAGACAATGAGGCAACCAACCTGAATGATGCGGTATGAACAGACCAATATATCCAGTTTCATCACAGGAGATTCCAGTGATTTTGAGCACCTTGGTGTCCATGGCATCAAGATGTCAGTTGTGTCAGGCAGGGGTTCCATCACAAAGCAGAGAGAATGACTCCATCAAGTTGTGGGTGAAGGTCCTGTGAGTTGGTAGAAGTTCAGATTTGGCAAAGAAAGACTTGGCACGAATTGAGGATGCCCAGGCAGCAGCTGGCTTTGGAAGCCAACTTGAACGTGTCATTTGCCGAAGATATATGGTGGCTGATGGGGAGGTCAAAAAGTATGAAGGGCTGTACTTCTTCCAAAGGTTTGATGAGGAAGTGGATAGAAGGGTTCACAAGATGCCCTGTCATTTAATTCGGAAAGACAGAGAGAGTGAGATTGTGATATTTGTCAGGGTTGAAAGACATCTTCCAACTGTTGGACCAGCTCCTGATTCCACCAAGGTCTGCAGAGAGGAAAAAGGCTGTTGCCAACCAATCTGAAGGATGAGGGATGTCACGGCAGAGGGTGGACTCATCAGCAAATAGATACAGAGGATGTTCCAGTCAAAGAGAGGGTTAATGAAGATTTGGGCCCAGATCACTGCCTTGGGTCACTCCAGCCTTTACAGAGAGAGGAGAAGAAAGGATTCAAGTGAAAGCCACATGTTGGATTTTGGAGTAGAGGAAGTCAGTAAGCCATGTTTGGAGTTGGTTTTCGTGCTACAGGCAGAGTTTGGAGAGCAATGTGGGAAGCTAGACTGTATCAAAAGCTCGAGATACATCTAGAGAGACGGCCCTGATCTCGTGTCTGACATTGGGGACCTCCATCCATTGTTGATAGAGTAGGAGCAGCATGTGCAAGGTGGGGTGACCAGGTGCCAGTTAAATGCTAGATGTTGTGGTATTTGTGAGTGAGCATTTGTAAATGCCTGCAAATTAATGATTAAAATTGACAGTTATATGTTATAAGTTTCTTGAAGCATGAATTGGTAAATTATAAGATCAACTGCTTGATGTAATGAGCTAATTTTGACTGTAGATGGCAGTATTGGATTGTAAACTGCCTTGTGAGATTTGTGAAGATGCTGGAACGTTCTCAGATTAAAATTCCAGCATGGATGAGAATAACAGTTACTGGAAGGCACAATATCGTTCTGTGATACTATATAAACCCGCGAGACGGAGGTGTTGAGAGACGGGCAACATGTTCCGAGCCGTGTGTTTCAGTCATCCTTGTGCTCAATGAGTGAAAATGGTCATTGCAACGTCACTTAGAAGGTGTTCATGTCCAGAGTAGGTGTTAACGCGTGAAGCCAATTAAATTCAGGTTGTTTAAAACTCATTAAGATTATGTTTTGGGAAATAATTCCTTTGAGCTCGTTAATCATCCTGAATGGGCCAGCGCATGAGTGAGAACTACGCAACGGGAATCGATCGTTCGAAAGCCACGGTTAACAAGGTGAACAAGCGTCAGTTGAGCCAGCAGGACAGAGGCACTGGGCCAGCAGGACAGAGAACAAATCAATGTGGGACTCATTGTTGGACATTGTGTGTAATGGTGAACTTCCTCATTTGTCTTTGTATCTGTTTATTTGAAATACAAGTTTCAAAAATGTTACGATGTTGATGTGGTCATTGCAACGTCACTCAGAAGTCACAGACCCGACTGACAAAGATCCACTTTATTGGTAGCCGACCGGTACGATCGTTCATACTTGTCAAGTACAAACGTTGGATTGCAGTCGTTAAAGAATGTCCTGGGTTCAGCACCTTGAACAATGTACGTACACCAAAAGGAAGGAAACCCCAAGGTACATACACCACCGATATTTTGGTGACCGTGACAGGATCCGTCAGTGGTAAAAGGCTTTACGGTGTCACAGAAACAGCAGACGACGTAGACATGTGTAAGCCAAGGTGCTGCAGTTGTGATCTGAGTTCAAATTGACCGCTCATCCATCGGCCATGTAGTTCGACAAGTGGATTGAGTGAAGCAAGCAGCTTGGATGGAATGGAGAGACACTAATGGCGTTTGTTAAAGAATAGCAAGTGGCTGCAAAGGAAGAGAAGGCTCGAGAACATGAGGAAAGACAAACGGTGCATGATGAACGTGTACGAAAATAGGAGGTGGGGCACGAGGCACACAAAGAGGAGGCAGAATACGAACGCACTCGGGAAGCTGAACATATGAAGGAAGAAATGTGAATGAAGATTGAATAGGTGAGAATACAGTTAGAGATGGAAGCAGCTACACGTGCTTGCACCACACCTGACACTGGTGGTGTACGAGTAATGGTAAACAAGCCGAAACTCCCCACATTTGATGAGAAACGCGATGAGCTGGACGCGTACCTCGAGAGATTCAAGCGCTTCTCTGCGAGTCAACAATTGGAACAGAGAGGACTGGGCAGTTAGTCTCAGCCCCCTTCTGACATGCAAAGCACTCCAGGTGAATACCGGTATGCCCACTGAGAATGCTCACGGCTATGTTCACTTGAAAATGGCCTTGTTGAAGAGTTATGAACTTACAGAAGAGGGTTATTGCCAGAGGTTCAGATAAATTAAACCTGACGAAGGTGAAACTGCATTTCAGTTTGTGACACGTTTGAGACAGTACTTTACACAATGGACCTTGTGGCAAATAGCGAACACAGCTTTGAAGCATTAACTGACTTGTTGGTTCGTGAACAGTTCCTTCGAGTGTGTTCTCCAGCGATGGCCCTGTTCAAACGTGAGGGAGTGCCTCAGAACACGGACGCAATGACAACATTGACTGAGCAGTATATTGAAGCACATGGTGAGTGTATTACTGGGAGATCAGTCAGGAAGAAGGAAGTCACAATTAATCCAAGGTCGGACAGCTTTCTGCACAAGACTGACCCATCTCAGCCTGCAAAGCTCCAATTCAGTAGAAGCGAGAGGGAATGCTTGCATTGTAACAAGAAATGCCACATGATGGCCGAATGTCAATTGAGTAAGGCAGCTCAGATGAGGTCACAACAGAAGACAGCCAGTGCAATGCATGATTTCCAGAGGAAAGATGCTATGTGCAGAGCAGAGCCGAAAGACCAGTCGACATCAGCTGTGCAAAAGTGTCCTGAAGGGATCCGGGTGAACAAAGGAGGATTTCATTCAACACATTTGGTCTTCAGCAGTTGTGAGAAAACCACCGCTGGCATCACCAATGGCAACATCACCGTGGATGAAGGCTACGTGGGCTCACAGAAAGTGACAGTACTGCAAGACTCAGGATGGACCAGTGCTGCTGTGAGGAAAGACCTGGTGACTACAAGGTCGATGACTGACAAGGTCTACTCCTGCAAGCTGATTGATAGTACATTGCGTCACTATCCAGTTGCAAAGATCCACGTCAACACACCGTAGTCCATCGGAGAGGTGGAGGTCATGTGCATGGAGGACCCCATTTGTGATCTTGTGATCGGTAATATACTGGGAGCATGAGAGGTCAAGGATCCAGACCCAAACTGGATTCCATAGCTGGCACAAACAGCAGTGACCAGGGCACAGACCAAGCACAACAAGGACGACCCCAAACTATTGAATGTATCACAATCTGACATCCCTTAGGTGGCTGTGCAAGAGCTCGAGCAAGGTCAGAAGGAAGATGCCTCACTTGAAAGGTGGTGGAAGGAGGTGCAGGACAACAGAGATTATCAGACGTGGGACAAGAGCAAGTACAGGCTCGAAGTCCACTGAGATGTTTTACACCGTATCTACACAACTAACATGACCGAGGTGAAGCAAATCATCATTCCAACCAAGGATCGGGAGGCCGTGATGAAATTGGCACACAAATCAATTGTTGGAGGTCATCTTGGAATGAAGAAGCCAACTGACAGAATAACGAGCAACTTCCATTGGTCAGGAATAACCAGTGATGTCATTTGGTCTTTATGTGAGCTAAAGCTCAACGCACGTTCAGTTTAATGATAATTTAATTATACCAGAGGGTGAATCTGCGGCACAAAAAACAGAGCGACAACAGCATAAAAATTATGAATATTTATTATTTATTATAAGATTGGGGACACAGCAAAGTAAACAACAAAAGTAAAAACAACAAAGAAAGCTGACAGGGAGCTTATACGTGAGACAAAGACAGTCTCAGCACCTATCCTAACAAAGGTCTTATCAAACACAGATTTGCTCAGGGACACAAGACAAATGAATGAGGAGACAGAAGGGGGAGCTAAGTGTAGAAAGGAGCTTCCCTTATTGTGCCCATGAGGCACGGCGCGGCACGCTGATAAGCCTGGAGGTGAGGGGACCTCCCATTAATACTGCGGTTGGAGGTTTGGACAATTGATTTTGCCAATCTCAACGTTATTTCGAGGATTTTCAAACATATGACATTGTATATCTGCATTGAACTTGCAGGGACAAAGCAATCTTGCTTTATTTCTGGGTTAATTTCCAGCTATGAAGATCATGATTACAGGAAATTATGCATCGACAAAAACATGTTGTGAATGTTTGGTATAACCTGATGGAGGAGTATGACTGTAATGTAAACAGTCAACGCTATAAAATATACACTGTGACACTTGTACATCATCTGTGAAAAACAAATCCACAGGAACTTCTCTAATCATACTGCCATAAAACCAAGACACACCATCCTCCCTCAGTGAGCGATGGTATCTGTGGAAGATCATGTGGCATACCATTGTCTTTGGTCATGTGACCCATCATGAAAAGAGTAAGGTTGCACTGGCCAATTTTTATTTGAGGATATTTTTGTTTCTGGACTGTTTTCAATGGTTTTGTGATGTTTTTTTTTTCCATGAGATATTGGCTTTGAATTGTGTCAGTATGCCAAAAGCACTAAACACTTACATCAGTGAATGATTGTGTAGTGGCTAGAAATAGCTTTTCTCTGTTGCTTTATGCAGCTATTTATGGCTGGAGAGCATGGGGTTAATTTATGGAAATCCGAGCCCTCACCCCCCCCCCCCGGGGTAATTGATTAGGTGACAGCTGATTGTTTTTTTTTCCTCAATTACGGGTGAGAGATATGATTGGGTCTTAATATTTGTATGTTAACTGTTATTAGCATTGCATGTGGAACATACTTGGGAACCTCGGTGGTGCACTTTTCTGGCTATGCTGTCACTGGTGACTCACCAAGTGATGAAACAGGTCCAGCAGTTTAGGGTGCATATAGCATTGGGATTCTCATAGCTACCAGTTGTGGTAAAATAAAATAATTTAAAAAAAAAACCCAAACCCTCCATTTTATTCACCATCAATTTATTTTTTCTGTTTTTTCTCTCATTTCAGATAACGATAGCTGGGGTGCTGCACAATATGATGCCCTACACAAATTAAGAAAAGCCTTTTTCTGTAGAATCCTACATCGAAATGCATTCCTTCTTCCAAACTCAAAGAAAGCTCAAGTGAAACATTCATTTCAGAGAAAATGGTTACCCCATGAAAAGAGAGAATACTGAAATGGACAAATACATTTTGAGAGGAAAGAACTGTGCACAACTTAAACTCATAATCAACGGATAGACCAATTCATTCTGGATGCCCTTCACGGAGAATCCCTGAGGTGGACCGTGGACCAAGACCAATTTTAATGCCGTGGACCAAGAGGGTCCAACAGTCAGTCAGAAAGTTCAAAAAGTCGCTTCATCGCTGCAGTCAAGAACTTGGACTGACAGTGTCAAGTCTCAGCAGGATTCTCCATGATTACATGAAAATTTATCCATAGAGAATACAAGTCAGACACAAGCTCACTGACCCAGACAAAAACAATGTCTGAAAATGGCTCGGTGGTTTGTGGAGAAAACTGAGGAGGAGCCTTGTTTTCTCAACGACTTTTAGTTCTCTGATGAGGCTCATTTTTTGGTTAACGGTCAAGTCCTCTCAAGGAACAACGTCTACTGGTGCACAATACTGCCCTATTCACCAGAGACCCTTACATTCAGTCAGGTGTACGACCTGGCATGGAATGAGCAAGCATGGCATCATTGGAGCATTCTGGTTCGAAGATGAGGAAGATAATGCCATGACCATCAACTCTGAGCACTACTTCAGGTGCTGAGTGAGTTCCGGGCTGCTCTTGGTCGCAGGAGAAGCTTGCAAAGAGAAGAATAATGGTTTTCAAAAAGATGGGGCAACCCTCACACCACAAATGAGTCCCATGAGTGGGCGACAAGCCATTTCGGTAAGACAGTGATTGGCCGACACTTCAGCATCGAGTGTTCTCCACGTGCCCCGACCTAAGCCCACGAGATTATCTCTGGGAATATCTCGAATACAATGTGTACAAGGATAACCGTAGCAGCATCTTTTAGCTGAAACAAGCAATCACATGAAAGTTAGGTCCATCCCACTTGCCGAATGTCAGCACGTCATCAACAACTTTGTCCAGCGTGTTTAACTTTGTATTCAACGCAGAGGTGGACATCATGTGATCGACCGAGTGCCAACCTAAAGTCTTACAAGTTGCAACACCAATGTCACACAAAATGTCGCAAATATTCTTGAAGTTTCATGTAAATCAGAATAAATTTGAATGTATTGTGGATTTTCTATTGGTTTCTTTTTTGGCATATCCTGTATGTGCTACTTGTAAATATCTGTATCTCTGGAGGAACCCAGGTGGGATTTGAAAGGGCTTACCTTGTGTCAAGGATTACCAGTACAAGGCTTACCTTGTGTAGTTTTTCTTGGTTGCTTTATGCAACTTTCTTTGGCAGGATGAGCATGGGGGTTAATATATATGTATGAAAAATCCTGGCCCCTGGAATTTTAGTGCATGTACATGAATGAAAAATAGTTGTGTAGCATTTATGTGATGGATTTATGTCAGTTCTTCTCTGACGTGGTGTGTTCATCATATGTCACAGTATTCGCTCAGCTCACTGAAAGTAGCCATATTTCTTGTTTTCATGTCAGATGAAGAATTGAAAGTTTTTCTTTTGACAATGACCTTTCTTCTGTGAAAATAATTTGGACAGAAAATTTATGGCAAATACGCATGTCCAGTGTAACCTCTCTGGAAAGATGGCCTGGCGCATGAGCAGATTCGGGGCAAATGTGCATGTGCAGTTCAAGCTCTGCCGCTTTTGAACATTTTCATGTTATAAATTGCATTGTGGAGGAATATGATTCATGTATCCAAGCCAGCAGTGCAGGGAGTCAATAGCATTGAAATTCTAGGATCGCACCCAACCTATATGTCGTTGCAATGTATCCTTGTTGTCTTCCTGATCTCACAGAGTTTATTTTGTTTCTCTTTAGGTAAATACTTACGATGTCACTACATATTCGGTAATGCTGTGATTGTACTTGAGGAGCACAAGCTAGTTAGTATATTTCAGTGATTTAATGTGCTATTTCTATCAAACACTTAATGACTAGTTCTGAGATCAGTAAATTACATGATAATGTGTGCATTATTCAAGGAAGCACAAACTTTGTAAAATCGCTGTGTGTTGAGAAATGCAATGTTGTCCATGCCTCAGATGGGGGTGGGAACTCTCATCTCTCAAATTAATTACATGGTATGTAAGGTTCGTTATCCTCTAGTCTATTCTAGATTGTGATTCCATTCCAAATTTAATCTCATGTAATGAGTGCAAACAATAAAATTAAATGTGAAGCATGTTTAGTTATAGTCAATGATGACAAAAAATATTAATAGTTGGTTCACAAAAAGAATACCAGGAAATGAAATTAAAATAAGTAGGAATGGCTCACAATGCCAAAAAGTGGTGTCATGATTAGAGCGTTTTTTTCTGCTTCCAGGAGGTCAGTGCTTCAAACTCTAGCCAAGTCATCGCAAAGACTTTAAAAATGGTATGCGCTGCTTGCTTGATTGCTTGATGTTCAGCATATAAAAGGTTAAGAGCACTGACAATCTCTATAGGTTGGCATCTATTATGGGGAGGATAAAATTGCTCCTTAAGAAATGCCCCGCTGAGTGTGGTGAGAAAAGTGGAGTCATTGTTGTGACGTCACTGGTACCCAGAGCACACCACGGAATGATGGCACTTCTCCCAAGCTTAGTGGCTGTATTTTTCCTGACATCTTTGTTCCCTTCATATTTTTTTTGAATTTTTTTTTGTTCACAGTTCTCTTTATTCATTCTAATTCTTGCTTTTTCTTCTCATTCATCTCTTTTACTCTCGATTCCTCTCTTTCATTTTCTATCTCTCAGGAGAATTTAATTCTTGCAGAAAATTTCCTGTAAGGCTCACTTGGAGGCGTTTGTGGTTCGTGGAGTAGTGGCTGAAACCCGAATCCTACCCAGGTTCCTCCTGATGACGCCATCTTTCCTCTTTGCTTCTTCAGGTTCCTTCTTGGTCTTCCGTTTCATTTGTCTCCTCTATCAGTCTTGTGTTGTATCCCGTATGTTTGTCTGTATGTCCATGTGTATGTGTGGCTGCTCCACTACAAGCCTTAGATCATGTTTAATAAAAAATAAAAAAAGTTCATCAAACAAGGTTGGTGCATTATGACAAAATTCAAAACACCATTTCGATACAATGTGTTTTTGGAAATATATTAGTTGGTCAAACCATTAATAATTTGCAGTTAAGTTGTGACAAACAGTCGTACAATCAAAACAATTTTTCATAATGACAAGTATAATTTTAAAACATCTGTAGAGAAAAGGGAAAAGGGAAAACTCAGAGGTACACTCAACTCTTTGTTGCAACATTATTTTGACATATCATTTACACGAGATGACATATCTTCAAATAAGTTTTTATTGGGGGGGGGGGAGTCAACTTCACTTCCTTAAGCAAAAAGTGCAGAAAGACAGATCCTCTTAACTTCAGCTCCTTTAGTTTCATTCAAATTATAAACTAAGTCACCCCCACGCCTATGCTCCTATTTTCTCTCACCTGTGAAATCAACTTCATCAGACTGTTTAATCTCATTCTTCCTTCAAGGCCTTCAAGATGGCTTTTCACATCTTCTCCATCCATAATCAGGATATTTTCTACCCTCATTATAATTCCTCAAGCTCATATCTTTGTTATTGGTTCTTGTTTTATCCCCCCCCCCCTCCTTCCAAGTGCATCCCCTCATTTTGCTCCATTGCTAGTTCACCCCTGGTCTTCCCTTCCTGTTCTTTCAGCTCCCTTCTTGCTGTGTTTAAGCGTTTATTCTGCCTGTACACCTCTTCTGCCCCACTCTCCCACCTCGACCCTGTTGTTCTCCTCAGCCAATTCTTCCTACAAGTGTCTCTCTGCTGTATCCCTCTACCCTGCTGGTTGTTGAGTTCTGTTCTCGCTTTGTTTTAAAAAATATATATATACAGATAAGGCAAGCCATCAACAATCAATTCAAGAGGGAAGAGAAGTATTTTATGTCTTGCTCGAGAAAACACGAAAGACAGACATAGCTAGAAATACATTGTTACATTTGTGGGGTAACGGGTAGCAGCTAATTAAGGCCATAACCACCATTTGTGTTTGCGTAAATTTTTATAACTTTTTGAAAATCTATTAAGTACATGTGGTTCGGAGGAGTTGTCATAATCCTGCCTCAGTGAGACAGTGTTGGCCAATTTAAATGAAAGCTAGAGTATGGCATCTTTTCTCTTCTCCCTCATGAATTGGGCCAGAGACCGGGTAATAGAAAGTGCTGGAAGGTGCTTTCCTTTACCGACAGGAGGGGGTTATACACCCCTCCCTGCGGCCGTCTACATTGGCACACAGGATTTGTCCATATTTGGTATACCTCTTGGTGAATATCAAACAGGGCAGTCATTGGTGTGCTGCGTTGGTGGACCACTCCATATTTTCTGTACCTGCTGCACACCAGCATGTGGAGGAAGCTGATTGGTCTAGGGTCCCTCCACCTTATTTGGCTCAGTCCCGGTCTATTGACATGATGGGGAGGGAGCAAGTGGAGATAAGAGTACATGTCCATGTGAAACCATGATAGTTTGGCTATCCTCAGAGCTTAGACTCAAGTGTGGTTGATAAACGCTTCCTTGTGGCCTGTTGGCATCCATGCGACAATATTAATGTCTTCTACCATGCACTTTTAAAACACCATTGGATCAGTTGTCACATCAGCAACCATGTATATATTTTGTACACTTTGAAGAAGGGTTCAGGATTTGGGACAGATACAAATTGTGAATTTTTAATTTTTTTTAGACAAATGAGTGATGGGAAAAGGATAAGTGTGAGAAGGAATGAAAGGGAATGTGGGGAAAGTGGGGATTAAATTTAAATTAAAGGGGGGGGGGGGGTTGAGGTGATGGGAGTAAAGGTGGGCGGGAGGGAGTATGTACACAGATTCCTGAGAATATTCCTGAGAAGGATAAAATGTTGAGAGATTCACACAATAACCATTTCACACAGAACAGGGCTCATAAATCATTGTGTTAATAAAGCATTGTGAACCAGACGCGATAATTCCAGGGGAGACGCGCTACCTTCAGGGACATAAGAATGACATATAATACAGGTCAGGTCAGGAATGGGAGCGGACGTCAGAGCAGCACGTTGCTGTGTCCACTTTCCGCCGGTACTCCAGGGGCCTATGTCTGGCCATCCCCCAGGCAGATGCCTGGCCCATCCCCATCTCCTTGAGATGCTGATCAACTTGCTGCAACCACAAGGCATGTGGTTGGCCCATTGGCCTCCTCCATTCACGAGGCTCCCTAGCTGAGAGAATCTGGTGAGCAGGATCAGCATCAGGAAAATGAGCCACGTGTCCATACAGCCTCAATTGACGCTCATGGACTATGCAAGTAACAAATCTCATTTGAGTCTCTCTCAGCAACCGCTCATTGGACAAAAAGTCCGTCCAGCGATAGCCAAGGAAGAGACCTGGTATCAAAGGAATTAAATCTCCGTCTCAGATCCCTGGTCAGAGTCCAAGTCTCACATCCATAGAGCAAGACTGGAAGCACCAAGGACCTGAAGACTCGGACTTTCGTCCTCCTGCACAGGTACCAGCAGCGGCACACCCATGATCCAGTGAATCCATGACTCGCCAGGCCCGACCCAGACTTCTGTTGACCTCTAGCTCACAGCCAGCAGAGACATGAATATTACTGCCAAGGTAAGTGAATCTGTCCATGACCTCAACATCCTCACCACAAACAGATACAGACAGCATCCAAGATGTCATTGAAAGCCTGTATCTTAGTTTTGAACCAGGAAACCTGCAATCCCAGCAGCTCCAACTCCTCATTCAGCACCTCGAGGGCCCCCAAAAGGATATCTGGAGTCTCTGCAAAGATCACTACATTATCTGCGAAATCAAGGTCAGAGATCTTGACAGTCCCAAACGATGCACCGCAGCTTAATCTCTCTGACATCCTCCCCAGAATCCAGTCCACGCAAGTGCTGAAAAGTGTGGGTGCCAATACACACCCCTGATGAACTCCAGCAACAACTGGAAAGAAGTCAGGGATGGAACCACCACATTTCACAGCACTCTCAGTACCAGAGTGTAATTCAGACATCAGATCGATCAGTTTTGGTGGCACCCCACCGAAGACCAAGAATCCTCCAGAGGCATCCGATTCACTGAATCGAACGCTTTACAGAGATCAACATAGGCTGCAAGCAGCCCCTGAAAAACTCTCCTCGTTGGTGGGACCGAAGAGCAAGGATACAGTCAATCGTTGACCTCTTTGGTGTAAAGCCTGACTGTTGGACGTTGGTGCTCAAGAGATGGTGGTGAACCCTATCAAGAATTATCCGAGCAAAGAACCAGCTTGCCCCGCACTGAGAGCAGCGTCACCCCTCGGTAGTTGTTGCAGTCTTGGTGATCACCCTTCCCTTTCCAGAGGGGGACCACAAGGCCTCTCTTCCAGTCAGTTGGGATGATGCCTGTGTTCCAGGCAGAGCACAGAACTGCATGCAACCACACGACTGCAGCATTTCCACCAGCCTTGAGAAGTTCAGCATGGATGCCACAGATCCCTGGAGCTTTACCCCATTTCAACCGGTTCACCACAGTCTGTGTTTTCACAAACGAAGGTAGATCACAGTTGATTGTAGGATGAGCAATAGGGATTGTGACACCCCTGACATCCAACTCGACAGCTGGTGGATCAGCCTAGTACAACCGCTCAAAGTAACCAGACAAGTGGGCTTTCACTTCGGACTCCTATGTCAAGAGCCCATCACCCTCCACTCTAACTTCAGTACACCGAAGGATGGTCTTAGAGGAACGCAATGCACGAATTCCCTTGTAAGCAGGACGAGAATCACTTGAAATATAATACAGTATAAACAGTAATAACCTGAAAACATTAATGAACATGATTAAAATCCTCTTCTCATAAAGTCGCGCTTCATCCACATCGAAAAATAGCTGCGGAGAGTAAACTTCCTCAAGGGGCCTTAAACTTAGACTGAAATTCAGCTGCTTCCTGCTTGTCCACACTCGCAGCCTCGCCAGTTATGCAAATGTTATGCAAATTTCCATGGTGCTTAAATCTACTGAACCACTCTAGACTGGCCGGAAACGTCTCCTTGGTAGATCCATCGCCTTCCTGTTCCTTTATTTCATTTTATAAACTCAGAGCCAGGGCCATAATTACTGTCTGGCTTAAAATCACAGTGCACTGATTCATCTCGTCATTCCATGAGGATAAAAGTCTCTCCATCTTCTCCATTAAACTGCTGCTAGATCTCATGAAATTTGTTGCACCGCCAAGAGTCATGGACTGACTACTGTATGTATGCTTTAATTTGTTTTCTTTGTTCTTTGTAATTGTCCTTCCAGACGACTCTCTTTAACCAGTCACTCCCAACAGCGGTGCCACCAACACCTTACTCCATTCGCCTTAATGCTTTCAATTTCAGCTCCAGACTGATGCTTTTTCGTGACACTTTCGGCATCGTTATAAGTTATGAATATGGCGGCGCAGAGAGCAGGAAGACAACAATGTGCACGCTGTTTAGTTGAGAGATGTTCTCTGATTGGTTGCCAGCAATGACAACACCGGCGGTCACGTTTACAGTCAACGTGATGTGTTTAAACTTGCAACTTTTGATTCACTTATTGGATTTAAATATTCTGTTTATATTTTTAGGTAAATACAAATTGAATATTTCATTCACGCGAAAGCGAATCTATGCAAATCGGGTGTCACATTGTGGGATATCACCGTATGAGGCATAAACAGATGGGGAGCCAGTAGCTGCTCACATCATCACGCTAAGTGCCTCCATGCCTCAATGTGATACTAAATTGACAAAAGTAAATTTACACGAAAAAAAGTAGGTGTTCAAAGAAAACACGTATAAAGGTGGTACCATTTTCCAGAATAGAGAAATAGGGCATGGCATGGCTTCATCCAAAACTTCCCTACTCTATTTTCTCACTCCTCTCACCTCGTTTCCATTTTATCACTTTTTTAAACACATACGTAATCTCTTGAAGGCCCATGCAATGGACAGATCATAAAAAAGTTGTCCAACATCATATTTTCCTCGTAATTCATAGAATCATCGAGATGATGAAAGGCACAATCATGATGCAAGCTCACAGAACGAAGATGGATGAGTCGTGGATCTGTCATGCTATAACTCTTGCATATGAATCCAACTTTGAATTGAGTCATGAGACGGCGCAAGATCTATATAAATTCTGAAATCAAACTCAGAATTCCTTAAAATCATAAGCAACGTTGCTGTCTCTCACAGGCACAATCCCTGGTTCGCTGGCAGCCTCTTATCACTTGTGAACCAGACATGTTCCCCTTGTATCCGTGGTGACAGGCCGCTTCTCATGCCCGTTGAGATTTCTTTGTTCATCTCAGCTTGATGGTTGTCTGCGGAAGATTGTATTGGCATATTTCTACACACAAAGTATTTCATGTTGAAATACTTTTAAGACCGTAACAATTGAAACACATACGATACTTTTCAGCTTTGTGAAATAGTGCAGCCTTCCTCTCACTTTGGTTAAATATATCATCATCAAAAAAAATAAGTGACTGTGTATTGACCTATGCATTTAATGAGAGAAATGTCAAATCATTGGACAACTGTTTCAGCAAAGCTATAAATTGTTTCTTCGTTTCCCATCAAATTGCTACGTGATGAAAATCTCGTGGTAAGTGTCCAACCATCAGATGGAAAAACGAACACTTGTTTAACCCGAATGCATTGAACGAAATAAAATTAATGTCTAATCATCATGGTGAAGCTGCATTTCAATTGTTTACCTCGTCAAATACTTGAGTATCCAATTGTTGAAAGCAAATAGGACAAGATAATACTTCATTCTTCAGCACTGATTCTCCATGGAGCTTTCTGTCAGTACCAACCCACACCAGCACCAAAATCTCCTTAAAGCGCAAGTGCCATTACGTTTCTTACAAACGCTGTATCAAAATTAATGCAATGTTTTGCACAGACATGGATATGATCATTTTACTGGAGACGCAGAACAAATGCATGAGCTTTTGAGGAGCTCTCACGGATGACTTTGTGTCCCCAAGGGGACATTAAACTGAGGTCAGTCTGACCGATCATCCGTCCATGATCGATCATCAGTCCATGTATTTTTGTGTACACGATATTTAAAAAACCGACGAACATTTCGCTTTCATATTGCAGATATCAATTCCTCATGACATTATCTCAACCTGCTTAAATCACGGCTGCGATTGGATGAATTATTATTTTGCCATGGCAACCATCTCGTATAACTTGGCTTGTGTCCGGGATATTTCAAAAAGCCGTTCAAGATTTAGGTTTCATATCACACAGATGTATTCCTCATAACACCCAAAAGGTAGAGGACCTAGAGTATCAGCTCCTTGTTTATTTACAGGAGCGAGGCTCATGGAAGAGCAAGGTATATCTGACAGTGGGACAAACATCAAGGGAACACAAACAGGAAAAGAGGAGTGTGAGGAGGGGAGGAAACACTGAAACTAGCAAGTGTGATGGTTGGGTTAGGAAGGGTTAATGGGGGTAAATAAAGATTACAGTTCAGAATTGGGGATGATGAGAGATGATGGTGCACTGCTTACATGAAGTCCTGGAGGGAAGAGCGAGACAGAACAGCTTCTACAGGAGGTTCCAGAACCAGGAGAAGCGAATAATAAAATACAAAGAATAGCAGATTATATTTATGCTAAAGACAACCATAAATTGAACCATCATGGCCAGAAAAATGGGTATTGGAAGGAAAGTAAATAGAAGAATTTTTTTAGAGAGGTAGAGGTGTGAACCCCTTATTGGCAAATAATTGCAGGTGACCAGCTTGTGGGTGGAGTGGGTAAAGCCACGTTGGATTGTCCTCACCGGTGTGGATTAGACTCCCATGGCTGCTCAATATAAATTTCCACACTCCGTAACAAGTTGTTAACCTATCAGGGATTGGTTCATAGCCACAGAAATGTTCAAGACTTCTCATGAAAACCCAGATGATGTGTCGAGCGAGTATGGGCATAAACCACCACAAAATACAGTCATACAAATCCAACTAACTGTGCTTATATAACATCCATATTTAAAAGCATTGTAGATTTTTTGTGTCAACTAGGATGAAAAAGCTGAAATCATGGCCTTTTAGCAAATTAAAGCATGTGGTCTCATGGGAATACCCAATGAGAAGGGACGACTCTGAACTTGAACTATGGAAATAACTAAACTGAGGGACCTGAAAGTTGTGTGCAATTGCCTTCGGGGCCAGTTCCTTGAGCGCAAAAAAAAAAAAATATATATGTGTATATATATAGTGTGTGTGCTTGCATGTGTGTTCATGTCAATGATAATATTTTGGTTTTTATGAGAATAAAAGTCTTGTGTATTCAAAGCTTACATTTATACCTCTTCCTTCCTTCCTTCCATATAAGTGCTGCTTCATCAGGATGAAGATTACCGCACTACATGTTCCTTATACTAACAGAATACCCACCCTAGGGGCGATCTTGTACCAAGCATGCAACACGTTCTTCTGACGCATACCTTTATTTGGGGGGTGTATAGGCAACTTACAGCTCTGTATAGGCAAAAAACATAACCCGGGTTATGCACATGAATCGAAAACATACCTTCTGCTTATAATTCAAAACAGCTCACTGCACTGCAAAATGTGGTGACAGCAAAACTGCACTGTAATTGGAGGAGGTTTGTAATACCCTCCCCCACCTGCTACACAATACACATTTACATGAGAATTTGCGCCCTCCCCCCCCACCCCCCCCAAGACCACCAGCAAAGATAAAAACACCCCAACATCAATTGGGGTCACACTGATCCTATGTACCAACTAGCAAGTCTGAATGTAATCAGCTCAGAACTATAGGAGTCGCGCAACAAATAAACAAACAAACAAGAAGGCTTCAGACGGTAGCCTGACAGGTATGACGAAAATCATGCAATTGACGTCACTGTCACCTTGACCTTTGCCTATATCGTCACAAAACATTGACAGCCTCACTTTTGGCCTTGGGAATCCTCTTGTAAAGTTTGACGAAGATATCTGAAAGCGTTCGCGAGTTATCGCACTCATAAACATACAAACAAATGAGGCAGACCAACATACGATAAAAATTAGCAATTTTCGTCATAAACACACAAACAATGATCCATGAATTGTCATAAGGATTCATTTATCAGGTTCTGCTGAGGGGGTAACGGGACTTTGTAAACACCCTGTAGATTATTGGCTCAGAGGCATTGTAAAAGTGTTACCTTAGAAGTGGAATTGGATTTTATTCATCGAATTGATGCTTGTGAATGCACCGTTGATGTTTCTGGGTTAAGGTTGTCCCCGACCTATAAATATGATAATAATAAGAAGAACTGCCAACTTCAACTACTTCCAGAAGAGGTTTATTTGTCTTTAAATGTCTGGTAATTGTTTTGTATTTATTTACACGTGTGTGTGCTTGAATATAAATGTCATTAATCAGGCATTAATTAGTAGTGTCATGGTTATATTGCGTCAAGTTCCATTGGGGAGAGTTCTGCGCTGTGGATTGGTCACATCCGGACCATGGCATCATCATTCCGGATCGCGGAGGGAATCCTACCTCATCCACCATCATTCGTCAATGGATTGTTTTTATGCCTACATAGTCAAGGTCGTGGGAGAGCTCGAACACAGAACAGATGAAGATGCAACAGGACAAAAGGAACACTAGAAAGGAACAAAATAATCTTTCTGAAGAAAAATGAGAAGCATCGTCAGTACTTGTAAAGGGAGATTCCACACAGTCAGGCTCAGAACCAATCAGGTGTAATGCAGGCCACGAACACTCGGTCAAGATGGAGACTCTGCACATGCGCATGCGCAAGAGTACCCATCAACTATACGTACATATTACCAAAGGTACTAGAGCAAGGCAAGATAAACCATTCGGCCGTGAACAAGAAGTATATAATGGGTGTGCTCGGCCACCATTTTGGTAAGCAACTGCACAGTAATACTCTGTGCAGAGCATTGGTGCTGCCTTAACAGTCTCCTTGGCTATTGGGAACAATACTGGATGGGTCACCACTCCAACACAAGCTGGCACTCATTTTGCCGACCTCAGAAGAATGACAGGCTGAGTCAACCCCACCTGGTATTAAGTCAACCGCCAAGTGGGATTTGAACTCAGGATCCTACGATCCCAAGCCCACCACCCTCACCATTAAGCTAACACCAGGCATAATCTGCTGGCACATCTGCAAAAACTTTGATATTCCAGGTACAGAAAATTTGTGGGAAAATATACCAAAAGCAATCACTGAAAACATTGAAGTACCGCTCACGTATTACCTTATGATCACATCAGGCGTGAACATCGAAAACAAAGCATTGTGACCTGATATCATACTTAGATACAAAAAAGAGAGAAGAAAGCATTGCTACTTGAGGTGTTAATACCGGTGATTTTGGACTAACGATGCAGAAATCAAGAAAATGACCAAATACCAAGACCTCAAGCATGAAGTGAAAAGATCCTGGAAGCTGAAGAATGCCCAAGTCGTACCAGTGATGATGAAGAATCTCATGGGAGTGATGAAGAAGAACCTTACAGGGATATGAAAAACCATCCCTGGGAATATCAGTATATCACGACAAACAAACTCCAGTTGGAAGCTGTTCTGGGCTCAGGGACGATGCTGAAGATGTTGTGGATGGGTTATTACAAAACTTGATGGATGAATTTGTTAGGTGAGAAGAACAAGCCGATTAGATTTTGGTTCAGGTCCAGATGCAGATCCAGCCTATCAGTGGGATACAAAACGTAAACTGTTCAGACTGTCAGATGTATGGGCTCTACCTCGTGCCGTTCTCCTTACCCCTGCCACCAAAGGTGAAGGTGGTTATGTTTTTTCACCCCTCTCTGTCTGCTTGTGTGCAGGATATCTCAAAAAGTTGTGCACGGATTCGGATGAAATTAAGTGGACAGGTTGGGTGTATGACAAGGACGAACTGATGAGATTTTGGTGAAGATCCGGATCCGGCGACTAGAATTTTTTACAAGTGATTCTTCACCATTGAGAGATGGGGCCAAAAATGATATATAGCACGATATCTCAAAAAGTTGCGGATGGATTTGGACAAAATTTGGTGGACACGATGGGTGTGTTACGAGGAAGAATGGGTTTAATTTTGGTGAAGATCCGAATCCATATCCGGACACGAGAATTATTTAATTTTCAAAGTGATTTTTCATCATTGAGAGATGACCAAAAACGATAATATTTCAATAATGTATTGGGCCCGATATGTTTTTGTGGATCAGCATTAGGTGGCGGAGGCATGCGCTCTACCGATTGCCTTCTAGTTAACCTCCGCATTGAAGATCGAGTTATGTTTTCACCCCTTTCTGTTTGTTACTTACGAAATCTAAAGATTTCGTAAGTATAATGATGAACCGTTTCTGTTTGTTTGTTTGTTTGTTTTGTATGTTTGTTTGTTGTTTGTTGTTTGTAGGCACGATAACTCGAGTACGGAAGAAGCTACCAATGTCAAATTACACCACGTGATTCAGGAGTGATGGCTAGTGCTGATTAGATTCGGTCAAAATCGTCAAAGGTCAGAGGTCACAGTGAGGTCAAACATAATTCCGTAATTACCGTGGAGAAGGAGTATTTTGCTTCGCTCGACGTTACGGTTCGTTTTAACTCGATTTAATTTTGTCTTCGTTTTTGCGATGCTTAGGACGCTAAAACTCGGTTGTCGAAATTCTGGTAAAAATCGGATGTTGGAGACGTTTTAAGATTGTATAAAAAATATTTCACTCGAAGCGTCAAGGGTCGTCCATGAGGCATTGCGCTCGAGCAGACGTCACGGGTCGTCCCATGATGCAGTGCGCTCGAGCAGACTCACGGGTCGTCCCATGATGCAGTGCGCTCGAGCAGACATGTCGTTGAGTGACGTTAAGGTTTTGCATGGAGAAATGGAGATTTTGCTTCGCTCGACGTTACGAGTTCGTTTTAACTTCGATTTTAATTTTGTCTTCGGTTTTTGCGATCGCTTAGGACGCTTAAAACTCGGTTGTCGAAATTCTGGAACAGCGATGAATAACTGATATATATAATAAATAATAAGTCTTTTATCAGATTATTCTGAAAAGTAATACACCTATTATCTGGCATATCCTGCTGGTACTGAATCACTTAAAAAAAAAAAAATGGAATTTTATAAGAAATCTAGTTTGTTGGGACTCATTATCTGCAAACAGTGTAAAATCGTAGACCACAATGAATTCAGAATTCAAGCTCCCTTGGGCTTCTGACTGATTCATGCTTTTATTAGACAAGGTCAGAGTCAAGTTGTGATTTCGTAAGTACCAGTCAACCTGTTGTTTGTTTGTTTTTTGTGAACAGTATAACGGAAAACTCCTGACGGATGAGACGAAACTTGGTGGGGGGTAGTATGGTCCAAGGATAATGCCATTAGATTTTGGACTTGGTCCCCCCCCCCCCAAAAAAAATTGTTAGAGAATTTTTTTTTTGCATTTCTACATGTTTTAGTGATTTCCACCCCCCCCCAAAAAACAGTTACCCCCCCCCCAAAAAAAAAATTGTTACAGAAATATATTTTTTTTGCTTTCTACATGTTTTAAGTGATTTCCAACCCCCCCCCAAAAAAAAATTGTTACCCCCCCCCCCCAAAAAATTTGTAGAGAATTTTTTTTTTTTTGCATTTCTACATGTTTTAAGTGATTCAACCCCCCCCCCAAAAAAAAATGTTGGAGAAAGAACTATAATGTGAGCACTGTTGTCATCATATTTAAATGAAAGATATAAGGTTCACTTGATGACCCAGCAGTATTGGCGGCGGAGGTTTTGCCCTCTCCCGAGTGCTCCCCTCTAGTAATTATGTTATCGTCTCGAAAACATTGCACATTTTAGTTTTGCAAACCGAGATTCTTACCTTCTTTCTCAACTAATAAAAGTGCACTCCTGTCACGCCTCAAACTTGACAACCTTAAATTGTCTGGATTTACAAGATGGCGCTGAAGTCAATTGCTGACTGTCATCCTCCTTCTGGCCAAATCCTTCCACGGTATCCTTCAACTTTTCACACTTTACGAAGAAATATTTAGTGTATTTTGACCTATGCAGTGCAAGGGAGTACTTTGACCGACTGTAACCATGGCCATGTATCCAATAACAATGCACCACAGAGATGATTGCAGGTAAAATTCTGAGCATTCATGAGGTTATCGACAAAACAGCTGTGGTTTTGACTGATACTTGTCTGATACTTGTCCACAAAGAGCATGTTTATGGCCACTCAGTGTTCTATTGCTATGTTATTTGGGACTTTACCTCCTCCCCTTTTTGCCATCTACTCCATACTATAGCAAATGTTATATATTCACTTTGTCCAAGACATATTATCAAACTTCTTTTTATTTGTTCTCTATTTCCCAACCTGCACAATTTTCTTTCACTTCCATCCAATCCCACTCTTCTTTTAAGTCGGTCAAAGTAACAGTTCACTCCCATTTCATGTCAGCTTTTATGTTTACCGACAATTAAAAAGATATAATTCTCAACCATCTTTGTTCATCTGTAAATCTAAAACTGCAGAGGAAATCTCTTCCTTGCAGAGAAAACCAGAAATTGAAGCCCACATCAAAAATTGTTTATCTACGGTATGTCATCTTGAAAGTGTTAAAGAAGAGCCATAAAAGTGTTACAACTTGAGTTTTGAATTTGAAAAAAAAAAGAAGCATTAATTTTATCTGATTTGCACATTAATCCTGGGCAAGGAGGAAAACATTTAATCCATAGTGAAGGGATGGACAGCAGAGAAGGTCGGTGGATGAATACAGGAAAATTTTCAACATTGACCTGAATATTTCATCATCACTGGAACCTCAACAACTCTATGTTCATCCATAATATCATAACAGGTAACAGGCACTTTATAACAACAGATTTTTAAACATTAGGTATAGCTTTGTACCTTCTAGCATTGGGATTAGGTTGATTTGTAATACCGATAAGATGTACTTCTTCATTTTCATCACTTTGCTGGTTATTTGAAACTGAAAAGTTTACTATCATTATATTCATTCAACGTGACTTAGCTAAGAACCAATGGAGACAACTTGGTTGGAAATACAACAATCACCATCTTCTTTGCCTGAGTAAGCCTGATATCTTTTTATCAGAGGGTATCTTTAATTGTTGCTGAACAATACTTAATAGCTCAATTTTGCCCTATCCCTATAGACATTATTCATTCCCTAACATCAGTAATTGTCCGAATTATTCTTCATCTTCAGAAATGTGAAATCTTTTTCTTTTCCCAAAAACAATAGATGGCTTTCGACAAGGTTTATCACTCCATAGGAAAAAAAATTGTCCCCAGATGGGAGAAAAGGCAGGCCATCCCTAGGGAATTGCCTGCTGGAGTGTCAAGAGCAGAGATCAGTGTGTCAGGTCAGACAAGCCAGGGCTGGGGCAGTAATGGATGTAAGTGGAGCTGAGCAATTGAAAATGACACTGACCTAGGCCTCTGACACCTAGTTTTCATCCCATCTGTCTGACCTGCTTTCTCTACAGCAATCGGGCTCACCCTGTAGGGCCATTGCATCTGCCAGAGCTCTGGATAAGTTGGCCACTAATATCATTATTCCCCTCAGGGCAGATTACTGCTGGTGCAAAAAATGGGTCGAGACAGCAGGGCACTCAAAATTATCTGTTTTATTCTTGCACATGGCAGCTTGGCTGCCAGGTAGCTATCATTTCTTGGAGCACAGCTGTGCTGCTGATGCTGTGCCCCTGTTCCAGTACACTGGTACTCATTTCGCCAACCTCAGAAGGATGACAGGCTGAGTCGACCACACCTGGTGTTAATTCAGCAGCCAACGGGTCTCAAACTCAGGACCCGAGGATCCCAAGCCAGCCACCCTAACCATAAAGCCAGGACCAGGCTAAAAATTATCTCAATTCATGCAAGATTCTTGAATGTGACCGTCTTTCCCAAATGGTTTCTTTATGACCTACATGAGAATTCTCTTGTTTGTATCATAAAACCTTTCCTTTTGATGCTTTATGTAACAAATGATATGTTGTGCCAAATCCACAAAAAAGTGTACAAAGAAACAGTAATTTTTAAAAATTCAAACTGGGATATATGAAATCTTCATCATAAAAGTGCATAAATTTTCATTACCTTGATCAATTGCAATTATTCTGCATTTGTATTTTTCTTTTGATTACTGCTCAGAGAGCAGCTCGTATATGCTATTATAAAGGACAAATAATTATGGCATGATTATTTAAAAAAAAACTTTAAAGCAGTTTATTCCTATAGTTTTTTCACGACGCAGTAAATGATCCAATCACGAGGATATTTTCCAAAAATAATTTCAATTCCTTTTATAATTCCGAATTACTTCAAACAAAGGGCAAAGTTATTTCATCACACATTGCAACATGTGAAGAACGACAGTGTACGATGAAGGACAACAGGTCAATCTTCTTTTTCTCCTCTTCACTTTATAAGGGGTGAGGTTCGACGTTACCAAGATTCTGAACCTGCCTTGATCATGATACTCCACCTCCCTCTGTCCTCAGCCAACTCTCTTCACTCTCCATCCACCTCTACCGAAAGAATATTCCTCCTCACACAATTCTCCCATCTCAACCACGGTCTACCTCTTTTTCCTCCTACCTTGCTCCCTCAACCTATCCGCTTTCTTTGCAATTATCTTCTTCCCCCATCCTCACCAAGTGTTCAGCCCATCTCAGCCAGCATTTCACCAATCTCCCCGTCAAACTCATCTGCACACTAATCTCCTCCCTCAGTTCATCCATCCTCCTTCTATCCACCCTCTTCACTCCCACAATCCTCCTGACCAGTTGTTCTCACAAACCTGCAGCCTCTGTTGTTGTCTCTGTCAGTGCCACTGCCTCCAGACCGTAAAGGTAGGTCAGCGTTAGACATGACATCAGAACCTTCCCTTTCAATTTACTTGATGGCTTTCTGTCTGCCAATACTCCCTCCACCCTCCTCCATGCATCCACACCCACCTACGCACCTCTGCCTTGGACTTACCATCCCCAGTCACTGTCCCTCCCAGATACTCAAACCTATTTCCCTGCCTGATCTCCTTCCCCTTTAACCTGATATTCATTTATTTTCTCTGCTGCCTGACCCACATCACCTTCGTCTTCTCCATACTTATCTTCAGCCCATGCTTTCCGAATGCTTCCTTCCACTCCCACAGTACTTCCTGCATCTCCCACCCACTCCACTATGACAGCCAGATCGTCCGCATACAGCATCTTCCCCATACTACCCATCAAGCTCACCTTCCTGCTTACCAGCTCCACCACCATGATAAACATGAGTGGGCTAAGAGAGCTTCCCTGACTCGAACCAAAGTTCATGCTGAACTCTTCAGACATCCCTAGACCAAATAAAACTATTCCTTTCATTCCCTTGTGCATCCCTTTCACAAACCTAACTTCTACTTCCAGCACTCCCATTCATCTCAGTGTTGCCATCACTATCTCTCTTGGGAAGTGTCATAAGACCTTCTCCAGGTCCACAAATCCCAATACCATCTCACCTTGCACCTCCAACCTCTTCCCTACCAGCTGTCTCAGCGTGACCATCCCATCCATCATACCCTTACCTTTTATAACACCCTGCTGCTCTTCTCAGATCTCCACCCTCTTCCTACCCTCCTGTCCAGAATCATCTCCAGCACCTTCATTATATGATAAAGGAGAATAATGCCCTGCACTTCCCCGGATCTTGAACTTCACCCTTCCCCTTCCATGTCGGCACAATTAATCCTGTCCTCCACTCCTACAGAATGGAACCCTCTCTCATACATACATTCAACAGCCTCTTCGTCCAACTGACTCTGACTTCTTCCACTGCAATTATTATCTCTACACACCTCATCAATGCCTGGTACTCATCCCTTATTCATCCTTTTCAATGCCGTCCACATTTCCTCCTCTGTGATCTCCACCAACTCCACTTTCCCCTCTACATTACATGGTAGCCCCAGCTTGCCCTTGCTTCCTTCCCAGTTCAACAGATCTTTGAAATATCCTTCCCACACCTTCAACACTACCCCCTCTCTGTCACCAACCTCCCACCACCATCCTTAATCTCTGCCCCCCTTTCTTCATGTACTGACCATCCTCATCCCTTTCATGAGCCCATTTATATGTACTCTTCCTCCCACCATCCTCTTCCAACTTGTTGTGCATCTCCTCTTCCATATTATTATTCGCCTTATCCATAGCTCTACTTGCTGCTTTCTTCTTCTGCCCATACAGGTGCAGCAACCCTCCATCCGACTGCCTCCTCCATCCACGATCTTCTCTTTCCTCTTCCAAACCCCCTTTTCACCAACTGCCTTGGCTCCCTCCTCGGTCCACCATACCGAATTTCTATCCCTCGATGATGCACTCTTTTGACAATGAGGTTAATATGGACTCCTAAATAAATTTCCTTATTCCTATCCACCCTGGGCTAATATGGGGTTTGCGTGTCAATGCCTTTTTATTAATTGACATTGATATCCACACTATTTACTCAAACCAAAATAAAATATCATGTTAGCATCTAAAAGCATTCTTTATGGAGCCAATGATTCCTTGTTTATGAAGAAACCGGTCCAGTGGCTGTGTGGCTGTTCTGATGACTCACCAATAAGTGATAAAACCGGTCCGGCGACTGAGGGGATGTGTAGCATTAGGATTCTCATGCATGTACGACTTGTGAATGTTTTGCAACTGCAGAAGAACCCAGGTAGAGTTTGAAACAGCAAATGACTTACCTTGTGGAGCGTTTCCTGGTTACTTTATGCAGCTTTCCTTGGCTAGAAGAGCATGGGAGGAGTCCATTTATTTATAGTCCTAGCCACCTGGGATAATTGATTAGGTGAGAACTGATTGTTTATTCCCTCCAATAACGGTGAGACGTTATTGGGTCTTGTTATTTGTATGTTAACTGCACCTGACATTGCATAAGGTAATGCTTGGTAACCTCAGTGGTGCGCATTTCTGTATACGCTCTCACTGATGTCTCGCCAATAAGTGAAACCAGGCAGGCAGCTGAGGAGGTGTGCAGCATTGGGATGGTCATGTGTCGTTTGTGCTACTTGTGAATCTCTGCAGCTGCAGAGGAACCCAGGTAGGGTATAAAACAGCAAAGGGCTTACCTTGTGTAGTTTTTCTTGGTTGCTTAATTGATGCAGCTTTCTTTGGTAGGAAGAGCATTGGAGGTTAACATATGTATGAAAAGTCCTGACACTTAGACTATAAGTACATGTACATGGATGAAAAATAGTTGTGCAGCATATACGTGATGGATTTATGTCGGGACTTCTCTGATGTGACATGTTCGTCATATGTCACAGTGTTCACTCAGCTCACTGAAAGTGGCTATAATTCATGTTTTCATATCAAATGAAGAATGGAAAGTTGTGTTTTTTTTGACATTGACCTTTTTCCTATGAAAATAATTTGGACAAATCACCTTGCATAGCCTTTCTTGATTGCTTTATGCAGCTTTCTTTGGCTGGAAGAGCATCAGCATAAATATGTCAAAAATAATAAATGTGTCAGTGTGTGTGTGTGTGTGTGTGTGTGTGTGTGTCTCCTCCACAACTCCAAAACCATGAAACCCAGCAGGCTGAAACTTTGCATGCATACAAAGGGAACTCCAAGGGAGTGCATGAGTGAAAATTGGGCATTTGGATTAAATAAAACACCACTTTTGAAGATCATTAATGGCCTTATTTAATTATATCCTTTATCAGGCACATCCTAGAGACCAAGACTAACTCGCTCTCCATGGGATCTTAAGGCACATCCTGGGTTACCTCACTGGGGTCTGAAGCTGCTATGTTTCTTGGTCTGCTCAATCATGCCTTGACTTGGAACAGGTTGCAACGATTTCTTAACAATAAAGTTTTTATTCACTTTCCTCACTAATATTATGGAAGCCTGATCATCATAGCTGCGAATCGCTGGGTATATCGCAATGCTTATAAACGCCCAGAGACGCAAGCGTTCATGGCTTTATTTCATTTAAGCGCATGCTATAACCTCTAGAATCTCTTAAACTAAGTCAAATTACAAAAGTTAAGCTCCAGAATTGAAGTAAGCAGCAACTCTGACTGCTAACAAAAAGTGTTCATTTGTCCAATTTGGACATATTTGATATTATACCTATGAATCGCTGGGTACATTGCAACGCTTATAAACGTCCGGAAATATCAGCGTTTGTGGCTTTATTTATTAGCCTGGTGTTGGCTTAGTGGTTAGGGTGGCTGGCTTGGGATCCTAAAGTCCTGAGTTCAAGCCCTGTTGGCTGCTGAA
>CM068962.1:36437641-36452469 GCA_035128595.1 Eptatretus atami | reverse complement strand
GCTCGCGCCTCCCTCTGGGCCCAAGTCGTGAGGGTTGCGAGCAGTTCCCGGTCGAGGCGCGCGACGAGAGGAGAGTGCCGTTGAGGGCTCGCCGACCGTTGCCCCTCGACGGGGGCAGGTAACCTGCTACGGTCTCCGGGACCCGTTCGGTCTCCCAGTCCCGTGTCGTAAAGACCCAAGTGGTCCAGCCTGACCCCCTTTGGTCTGTGAGGGGTTCTTTCTTCCATTTCTTTTGCTGTTGATGACTGCTGTGGGCGCGCGTGTCCCTATAAGTAGACCTGTGTAAGTGACTGTACATTGCTCATATTCGGTGGTAACGCTTTCTTGTATATTGCTGATTCCTGCTTGTTGTGGTGCAATATTGCTTGTATAAATGGCCCTTGTGTGAATGTATTCCCGTCTGTGCGTCTCTTCCCCATTGAAAGTGCCATCTTAACCAGAATAGAATATAGTGGTTTTGAACACCCAGGGTAAAGAAAGGAATCTGATCTTCAGTCGGCGATAACACCGCTCGTATCACGTTAGCCACGGAATGGACCGCTTAACGGTTCGTGTCTAGGCCGCCTGCGCGAAGGTTACGATCGCCGCGACTACTCGCGCACGGTACTTAGGTATCGGAATTTGGCGGCAACCCTATCCTGCGCGGTGTGGCAATGAGATGGTTGAGGTTTAAGGACCCCGACCCGT
Organism: Eptatretus atami; assembly: GCA_035128595.1. Classification (NCBI taxonomy): domain Eukaryota; kingdom Metazoa; phylum Chordata; class Myxini; order Myxiniformes; family Myxinidae; genus Eptatretus; species Eptatretus atami. The sequence continues at coordinate 36,451,782 of CM068962.1, read as the reverse complement.
GACTGGCTCCTGGCCGTTAGTTCAGAGAGGGTCACGAGCAATTGTCCGTCCGGTGAGGACGCGTGTCGGATTGGAGTACGCAGATCGCTCGCCACGCGCTGGTGGCCAGAATTCGGTAACGAGATAAATATAATTACTAGGAATAGCCTGCACCGATGCACGGATAGCGAGTGAGCAGCATAGCTGTAGCAGATCGACAGACCTACACGGGAATGACAAAATACGCCATTGTGCAAATGCAATGTGTACAGAAGCCCAAGACTTTCCCAAACATTTCGCAGGGTCCGCTAAGATCCACGCATCAGAGACGTTGACGCGAGGCGAGTTGTTAGTGTCATGGTATATAAAGAATGGTATATATCAAATAATATATATATATCACGCGGTGCCGGCCAGTGGTCACACCACAGCCCCGGGACGCCAAGCGGACTTATTAAGAGAAAGTGGAAACGTTGATTCGGATTTTACCTCTGGGCGGAGAATTTTACCGCGAAAGGATGCCAGAGGGAATGTGAGGAGGAACGGGATGAACTGGATCACAGGATTTATCCTCGAACCCCACTACAATACACGAATACCAGTTTCTTCAAAATAACACATATTCATAACAATAAAACAATATTACGAAGCCAATAATCAAAAGAAATGATAAGATAATAATATCATAAATCATACAGTCGAGCCTCACACAGGCGACCAGAGATGACGAGACAAAGGAACACAAAATAAAAAGAAAAACCTCCATGCAACTATTCTTACTAACTTTGGCCCAGACTGGACGCTTGTGGAACTGGAATGAGTGTTTCTCTCGTAGCGATGAACACACACCAGCAATCCTAGCGGCACTCAACAATAAAGCTCAAAACCCCATGTGAACAGCTTGGGGTACTCATGCTCTCATCGACTTCAACCGAGAAGCGAAAAGCCGCGGTTACTTCGCCAACCGCCCTCAACACGATTCAATGGCCTTCTCTCTTCGTGTATCTCTCCTTGTTTCGATCTGGGCGCCAAGTCGTGAGGGTTGCGAGCAGTGGTCCCGGGTCGAGGCGCGCACGAGAGGAGAGTGCCGTAGAGGGCTCGCCGACCGTTGCCCCTCGAGGGGGCAGGTAACCTGCTACGGTCTCGCGGGACCCGTTCGGTCTCCCAGGTCCCGTGTCGTAAAGACCCAAGTTCCAGCCTTGACCCCCTGGTCTATGTAGGTCTTCTTCCATTCTTTTGCGTGTATGACTGCTGTGGCCCGTGTCCCTATAAGTAGACCTGTGTAAGTGACTGTACATTGCTCATATTCGTGGGTAACGCTTTTCTTGATTATTGCATGTTCCTGCTTGTTGTGTGTGCAATATGTGCTTGTAATAAATGCCCTTGTGTGAAATGTATCCCCTCTGTCGTCTCTTCCCCATTGAAAGTGCCATCTTTGAATCGCAAATAAATAGTAGTGGTTTTAACACCAGGGGTAAAGAAAGGAATCTGATCTGTCGAGTCGGCGATAACACCGCTCGTTATCACTGTAGCAGCGGAATGGACCGCTTAAGCGGTTCGGTCCTAGGCCGAGCCTGCGGCGAGGTACGATCGCCGGTCGACTACTCGCGCAGGTACTTAGGTAGGTCGGAATTTGCGAGCAACCCTATCCTGCGCGGTGTGCAATTGGCACGATGGTGAGTTAAACCCCACCCGTGACTGCTCCTGGCTGTAGTTCAGGCGAGGTCACGACTGAATTGTCCTCCGGTTGAGCGACGCGTTCGATTGGAGTTACGCAATCGCTCGCACGCCTGGTGGGCCAGAATTCGTAACAATATATATATATATATACTAGCGATAGCCGTGCACATGCACGGGATAGCAGTACAACATAGCTGGTAGCAGACGACAGACCGTACACGGGGAATGACAAAAATACGCATTGTGCAAAATGCAAGTGGTACTATGGAACGCAAGACTTCCCAAACATTGTCGGCATGTCCGCTAAGTGCCACGGCAATTCAATAGGGATCGTGTGACGGCGAGCCGAGTTTTTAGTGTGCAAGCTTGGTATTATAATAGAGATGTATATATACATATATAATATATATATAGTCACGGGGGTGGCCGGCCCAGTTTCACACCGACAGCCCCCGGGACGGCCAAGCGGTACCTTATTAAGAAGAGGTGGAAACGTTGATCCTCGGAGATTTTAACACATGCTCGAAAGGCATGGCAGAGGGAAATGGTGGACAGGTGGAGGAGTACGGGGAATGAACTGGATGCACAGGGGATTTATCCTCGAACCCACTACAATTACACGAATACAGTTTCTTCAAAATGAACACATTTCATGAACATAAAACAAATATTTACAAAGACCAATAATTCAAAAGGAAATGATAAGAATATGAAATATATAAATCATACAGTCGAGGCCTCACACACAGACTCAAATACAGACAAAGGGAACACAAAATAAAAAGAAAAACCCTCCTTGCAAACTATTGCTTTACTTAACTTGGCCCAGAGCTGACCTTTGTGGAACTGGAATTGAGGTGTTTCTCTCGTAGCGGGATGAACACACACCAGGCAATCCGTGAGCGGCACTCAACATAAAGGCTCAAAACCCCATTGTAACAGCTTTGGGTACTCTGCTCGTCTTCATCGACTCAACCAGAAGCAAAAGGCCGGCGTGTTACTTCGCCAAACCGCCTCAACACGGATTCAATGGCCGTGTCGTCTTCTTCGGTGTGTGCTCAATCTCCACTCTCGCCTCTCCAAACAATGCACCTTGTGCCTCCACTCTGATCACGGCTATCCCAGAATTCCAAGCCAATTCCTTCTTCCTCCTAAAAATGCGCAACCTCTCCTGTGTGCTCCCTTTCTTTCGCTTCTCAAAATGTGCCACTATAATCCTCTCAAAATGCGCAAGCTCCCTTTCTTCACTCCACTTCTCTCTGTCTTATTTTATCTTCTGCCTCCTGGGCGTGGCCCGCTCCCAGGAAATCCGGGAAGGCAGGGCTTCTCCTGCTCAGCTCGCTTCTGACGTCACGCCATCTATCGTCCTTAGGGGGCGTGACTTAACTTGTTGTAAACCTTTGTCTTCTTCATCAATGGCAGTCAATGGCCGTGTCTTCTTCTTCCCATTAATCCACAAAATATTTCTCCCTTTCCGCTCCTCTCCTCTATCTCCACCCCCCTGAACCTCCTCCTCCCGATCCCCCTCAGCATACCTCGAGGGCCATCCTTTCAGCCCAGGTTATCTTAATGCACTGTTAATAAACAAACAGCGATTCCATGCGCTGTGACCACTCCTCATTTTCATAAATGCCAAGGTGAGCCAATGAAAAAAGCCAAGAATTCACAAGGTTTCGGAAAAGCAATGATAATAGAAAACCTATACGCCAATAAAACCTATAGAAAACCAAGACGCCAAGGTGAACAACGAATAGCCAGATCTTGTGAAAAAAGCCAAGGAGTGGTCACACTGATTTCCATGTTGTATTTATACATTTAAAATATATCTCATTTGGTATCATGCATTTCTTCTGATTAAACGTTGAGCTTTGCCTGCATGCAGAGCCTTTCAATCGTAGTGGCTGCTGGAAATGGGAGACAGCACAGACAGATGCCACACTTCGCATTATATAATGGATGAAAACTATGTCAGTAATGGTTGATATGTGGGGGAGGACGCAACTTTCAGTCACTTCCGGTTCATGACAGCTGCCATTTTGGAGGAGTGAAATCAATACTTCAGTGACAAGGTGTTGATTTTGCCGCACTGGCCATTTCTTGTCCCATTTCTTGTGGTTTCCTGCGGAAACTGCTTCCTGCCCGTTTCCTGTGCTTTCAGGGGTGCATTCCCCACCTTTATTGCTGATCTTGAAATATAAAAACATCGGGAAAAATCACAGAGGGCAATCACATACTGGGGAACTTATTCTTACTCCCAAAGCTAATTAACCTCCGCCATCGAAGATGGATGGAGGTTACTGTTTTCACCCCTGTCTGTTTGTTTGTTTGTGAACAGTATTACGGAAAAACTCCTGGACGGATTTCGACGAAACTTGGTGGGGGGGTTAGGTATGGTCCAAGGATCATGCCATTAGATTTTGGACTTGGTCCAAAAAAAAAAACTTAGAAAATTTTGCAACTTTTTTTCAAAAAAATTTCGATTTTATTTGAAAAATATTTGAATTTTTTTTTTTTGCATTTCTACATGTTTTAAGTGATTTCCAACCCCCCCCAAAAAAAATTTGTTAGAGAGAAAAAAACAAATTTTGCAACTTTTTTTTCAAAAAAATTTCGATTTTTTTGGCATTTCTACATGTGCGTCGATCTAGTTTAGTTTATTCAATCGTGGTTCAGTAGAGTCTGATCCGTTTTGACCTACAATGAATAGGATATCAGGTTCACTTAAGTGACCCAACAGTATTGGCGGCGGAGGTTTTGCACTCTATCGAGTGCTCCCCCTCTAGTTACCACTGCACCACCCCTCATGTGGTGATACGTAACACTTAAGCTCACAGGTTCCCTAACTTTGTTACACTGAGATGCCTCCTACACGTCCACGGACAAAGCAACTCCACACAATGCTATATTCCCCATTAGGGCCCTGTCACACCTTGACGTTTTAACCAGCAATGGCACCGTATAAAAATGTATGTAAAACGTTGGCGTTACGCTGAAATTTTGATGTTTTTTAAAGTTTTGGCGTATTCATAACGTGTTGGTCGTATGCATAACATATTAGTAACGGGCACAGAACGTTTCGTTGTGTTATAGATAACTTTTACCAACGAATGCTTAGCCTGTTGTCGGCGTTCACAACCTATGCCCAACATAGTTTAACTTACGCATAGCGCGCTAAACGTATCGCCGACGAACTCGTGCGTAGCCTTTAAGAACCTGCCGGACACCGATTTAAATCATAACCGCCTGAGAATTGAAGTGTCAACATCGCAGTCACACCTGACGATTTTGCCAGCGTATGCCGGCCTATGAAAAATGTGTCTAAAACGCTAGGCGCACGTCGAATACGGTATAGGTAAGTTGTGTATACGTTAAGAGTAGGCTGGAAAACAATGAAGTACGCTGTCATATTACGTGGTACGTGTAATACGTCGTGAAATTTCAAGCATGCTGAAAATTTTACGACGTACTCTAGTGTAGCAGCATAGCAAACCTGTTGTGCATTTTGTATACAAGCACCAAATTTGGCACAAATGTTACATTAATATGTTGCGAACATTTTCAGATATTGGGCCACTTGAAATTCTCTCTTTATGTCCGCCCATATTGGATTTCAAAAATGGCCGCCACTTGAAATATACATTTGCTATTATCTCTGGACGTAATGCAGCTATTGACTTGATTCTGGTATCTAAATGTATGTTTTTGGGGAAGGAATCCAATGGTACCATTTTTCAACTTAATATTATCTATCACAGTCTGTATATAATTTTATTTGGAAATTATCTAGGCAAATATTGGATTCAACACAATACTTTGAAAAGAATGTCTTAGTTCTTAAATATAAATTTTAAAAAAACTATACTAAATCACTAGTAACAACTCAGACAAGCTCATATATACTGGCAGTCTAAAATATAAATTCATATCCCATTAGGAAACAAAGTGACCCATTCATTTGTGTTTTTCATATGCATATTTATTGTACATTACATTCATATGTTTGTGAATATGTGTTTTTCCACATATTCATACTAACCCTCATTTGTGAAAGATGTCGTCCTCTCTCGTCGGTGTCATAGAGGAAGTGGACAACCCATTCGAGGAGGAGTGTCAGGATGTAGTCAAAACTGGACACAAAGGAGATCGCAGATCCTGCTGCTGTGGAGACCGTGATGAATGCCAAGAGGATTGGCCAAGACGCAGTTCGAGGCTTTCACCAGAGAGTGTCTGTTGGACAGAACAAAGGCAGTGGACGCACACATTCCTCGTAAACAAGCTGAAGGTGTTCAGCACTTCCACTCCAAGAAGCCAGAGCATAGTCAGCAACAGCTCGCCTCCATCAAGAATGACCGTGAACGCTTCGCACGCCTGTACATTGGCTGCCAACGAGGGATGGAAACCTTGAGGAGTTCTTTTGTCACGAGATCAGGCATGTCCTCCTGCTTTGTCTGATGGTGGAAGCCTCTGCACTGGTACCAAGAGTGATCCTCACATGCTTGGAGAAGTCTCCGACGCAAAGACAGAGACTCCTGTCACGACCTGTATTGTGCTTGATGGAGCAGCCATCGTTCAGATGCTGAAGCCGGCTGCATCAAAGACCTTTGAAGAGTATGCACAACAGATCTTCATCCCATATATGTCCACGAAGCTGCAAACAGTGTCACGCCTGGATCTGGTCTGGATACTTACCTTGCTGATTCACTGAAAGGTAGTACACGTGCAAAGCGGGGACAAGGTGTGCGGAACGTGTGGTGGCTGCCGGCAGCCATACCAGGAAACTGGCAGAACTTCCTACGACTGTGGACAGCAACAAGACGAGCTGTTCAGGTTCCTCTCAGCAGCTCTCATGGAATGGTTTGACCAGGAGGACAAGCACTCGTCATTACTGATGGAGAGGCAGTGCTCAGCAAGCCACTACTGCCAGATCTGACCTCACTCCCCCATGTAACCATGAAGAAGCTGACAGTCGGATGTTGCTGCATGCATCTCACGCAGTCCAGCATGGACACCATGCCAATACTCATCCGGACTGTAGACACCGATGTTGTGGTGCTGGCAGTGTCCCCGCACAGGAGTTGCAACCAGAAGACAAACTGTGGCTGGCATTCGGAACAGGCCAGAGTTTCCGATACCTAGCAGCACACGAAATAGCAGCTGGATTGGGACGAGAGAAGGCTCGTGCACTGCCAATGTTCCACGCTCTAACTTGATGCGACACTGTGTTCTAGTTTTCATAGACATGGCAAGAAGACTGCGTGAGCAGTCTGGACGGTACTGCCAGAACTCACTGAGGCGCTGCTGCTGCTGTCCTCTGCACCTCGTGACATACCAGACGATGCAATGCGCATCATCGAGAGGTTCGTGATCCTGTTGTATGATCGAACCAGCAAATGCACAGACATTTGACAAGGCCAGGAGGAAACTCTTCGCAAGGAAGAACAATGTGCAACTCATCCCTCCAACGAAGGCAGCTCTGGAGGAACATGTCAAGAGGGCAGGTATCAAGGTGGACATGTGTGGGGGTCAGATACTGCTGCCAGCACCAGAGCTCCCTCCACCAACCAACTGGGGTTGGTCAAGGAATGGAGAGGACAGTACACACCTTACTTGACCAGGCTAACTGAGGTAGCTCACAGCTGCATTGAGTTGTTTCTTGCAAGTGCAAGAAAGGGTGTTGTGAGGCGCTGCAAGTGCAAAAAGGCTGCCCTTCAGTGCACAGCCCTCTGTGTGGTGTGAAGGGGACTGCACATGACGCGATGAGTCAACAACATACATGTACTTGTGGCAATGCTGAACTGTTAACATGACACTGTTTATGTACACGTATCCTTCAGTACCGGTATATACCTAGCCTTCAGATGCAGACACCTAGCCTCAAATACTAGACCATGTTAGCATGCAGTATTATACCTAAGACATTTAGCAGAACTAAGACATTCTTTTCAAAAGTATTGTGTTGAATCCAATATTTTGCCTAGATAATTTCCAAATAAAATTATATAACAGACTGTGATAGATAATATTAAGTTGAAAATGGTACCATTGGATTCCTTGCCCCCAAAAACATACATTTAGATACCAGAATCAAGTCATAACTGCAGTCTACGTCCAGAGATAATAGCAAATGTAGATTTCAAGTGGCGCCATTTTGAAATCCAATATGGCGGACATAAAGACGAGAATTTCAAGTGGCCCAATATCTGAAACAAGTGTTCGCAACATATTAATGTACATTTGTGCCAAATTTTGGTGCTTGTATCACAAAAATTGCACACAATTCTTTTGAATATTTGGGCTAAGCCGCCCCACTAGTCGGCGTATGGCTAACACGTTCCGCATGCGTTGTCATATGTTCCTGGCACGCTCCGCGATTGTTTACACACGACGGACACACATTACTTGTAGGTTACTCATAAGTCGAAACACGTCAAGTAATATTAACATACCCGCAACCTAATTTTCAACCAATGGGTAACAGTCCTTTTAACCTATGAGTAGCGTGCTCTGAACCTATGTTTAACGTGCTTGAAACTATGAGTAACGTGCATTGAACCTATTTGTAACTTGCCTTGAACCAATGACTAGCTCCTATGAACATACTGAGTAACGTGCGTTTAACTATGTGAAGCATGCTTTGAACCTACATAACGTGCTTCTAACCTTTGAGTAACATGCTATGAACCTATGTGTAACGTATCTCAAACGCACATTGTCGTATGTAGACGAATTAGATTGACGTCTTCCGGACGACCACAGCACTTACTGGACGTGTTTCTAACTTACATCTACCGTGTAATGGCGTATTGGCAAGCGTTAAGGGGAATTGGTATATACAAATGGGCTTCACAAAGGAACCCATCATTGTTCCAGACTCCATGTTGAGTAGATGTCAATGCCAGTAGGTATCAGTAGTAGTAATACTATTAGCAGTAGTTGGTGTGCGTGACAGTAGTAATAGTAGTAGTAGTTGTAGTAGTAGCATTGGTAGTAGTTATATGTCTATGTCTAGTAGTAGTGAGTAGGTAGTATGTCTATGTCAGTAGTAGTTGTAGTAGTAGTAGGTCCATGTCAGTAGTAGTAGGTGAGCGTGATGGGGAGGGTGGTGGGTGATGATGGATCCTCTTGTCGTCCACGAATAGGACACTACTTTTGCACGATTGTTCGATGTCTTTTCGGGCTAATTTTTTTTCCTCATTCCCACGATGAAATATTTCTTTGTTTTACTTTTTTAAAGTATTAAAAACGACTTTGGACAAATGCATAATGTACTAGTAATGAACACAGAACGCTTCGATAACTTATACATAAGTTATACCAACGATTGTTTATCGTGTTTTAGGCGTCCACAACCTATGCCCAACGATAGTCTAGCATATGCATAGCGTAATAATTCCCAAGCACGTTATTCATAGGTTATAAATAAGTCACGGGTACCCTAAACATTACTTTGATGTTGTTCGACTATGAGGAACTTTCAAGTAGCGTGTTGCGAAGTGTGAACAACGTTCGGTAGCTGCTTACAAAACGTTACTCATAGGTTATAAAATAAGTTTCGGTACGCGAATGTTACCTCTACGTGTTTCGACTTATAAGTAACATACAATTAACGTGTGTCAACGATCGCATAACGTGCCTACAACTTATGGCCAGCTAGCGGAACGTGTGAGCCAAACGCCGATACGTCTAAAATTTCAAGCATGCAAAATTTTTTGACAACCAAAAAGTACAACGTTTTTAAACCAGGCTAATACGACCTATGGTAGTGTTTTTCACGTGCACCTAACGTACACAAAACGTACCCATAACGTATTCGACGTGTGCCAGCGTTTTAGACAAATTTTTCATAAATCGGCATACGCTGGCTAAATCGTCAAGGTGTGACAGCCCCTTTAGATTCTTTCCATCTACTCCCACAACTCTAAATATATATATATATATATAATATATATATAATATTATTATATATATATATATATAATATATATATATAATCATGAGGAATATCCATGTTCCTGCTGTGATGGAAAAAGCAAGCAAAAGCATCTGTTTCCAATGATGGGAAAAGTTTATGTTAATCTATTAATTTAAATAATATTTCATGGACTTTTAAAAGGTTAACTGTGTTTCATTGTTGGTTTCACTCAAAGCCAAAGGTCTGAGCTACTAATACCACCCATCACAAGATGGTGGTGCAACATTGAGTAGCGAAGGTTGGTGGAGGTTCAATTTGTCTAAAAAGAGGGCAAAATATGCTGCTTGCAAAATAAAATTTTGCATCAATTTTGCCTGTTCTACCATAATTTTGAAAATGAATGTTGAGGTTTTCAATCACAGCACATTAAGCGGCCGCCGTAAACGGGAGACAGACGGACACACGGACAGACACCACGGTTTGCAATATATAATATTGTTGCGGCCACGGGTACCGAGAGACCAGCTTGTCACTCAGGGGGATTAATCCCCGGTTGTCTTCAGAAGAGCCGGACCTGGGGCCCCCACCCACAATTAACGTTGTGGTACGGTGGGTTGTTTTAGAACCACGAACGCCACCCAGTCAACCACGACTTCCAGTGTCCACCGTCTAATTAGTCCGTTTAACTAGAGGTCACGTGGTTACCTGAGCGGGGAGCATGCCCTCGGCAAAGCACCAATCTTATCTCGATTAGATTTTAATTAGGGCGGCCGAGCGTTTTAACCGCTGGTGCGTGCCGACGATTTTTGGTCAAATCTGTGGTAATTACCTCCCAGTCTATCTCGGTTCGAACAATGCGAGACCAATGGAAGGAAAGGCCAAACATGGACAGGTTGGAAGTCGACAAATGATTGATTAATAATAAAATAAATAAATAAAAAGAACTTTTTATTTTCTGAGGTAAATAAATGAATGTTTCAAGCAACCGAAATGAATAATTACTCAGGCAAAATTAATCAAAATGCCAGGAAAGAGACAGAGAGCAGATGCTTATCGGAGGTTAACTTACTTACAGCTAAACACAGAGAAGGGTACCCAGCAAATCATTCGGGCGGGGCGGGGGTGGTTGGTGGAGAAGAGACCTCTCACTCACCAGAGAGTAGTTTCCGTGAAGTGAAAACGTCCTGAAATGTGTGCGTGGTGTCACGTCCGTCGCCAGCACGCAGCCTTGCCGTGCACCCTCTCGCGAACAGCCTTGAACACCAGTCGATGTCTGGGAGGGCACCGAGATCGTCTGTCGCGGGTTTAGACCCTGGTGCTGCGACACGGGAAGCTCCTCACACTTCACGAAACTGGTGATGTCCAGTGACCACACGGTCCGTCGGTGACTGACCTGCGCCTCACTCGTTGGTGACCGACCCGTGCCTCACTCTTTGTCGGGCTGCTCACACCCACACGCGCACCACATGCTCGCTTGCTCAAGCACTGGGAAGGACGAATTGTCTCGTTGTTGGGCTGGTCAGCACCACCACGCCACCACACGCTTGCTTGCTCACTTGCAGACTCGCACGCTTCCTCACTTGCACTCTTCCTCTCTGGCTCGCTTCTTCCCCCCATATGCTTCAACTCTCGCTTTCTTTCTCGCGTGCTTCCACACTCGCTTCTTCCCTCGTCTCTTCCCGGACACCCGCTTCTTGCTTGCTTCTCGCACGCTTCCTCTCTCGCTTACTTCTCATGTGCTTCCTCTCTCGCTTTCTTCTCCTCCCCAGAACGGACCTCCAATTCGTTTTATATCTGCGGCCCATCTCGGCAGGCACAGAGTCCCCCAAAGCTCACCCTTCCTCACTTGCGCACAGTTACCATGACATCCCGTGCTCTCCAAAAAAATGTGGGCGTCAGCGCTCGCGAAAGAAACGTGTGTAAACGTGTCTGTCGTAAAGAAAAAAAAAAGCTTCCCATAAGAGAGGGGATCTATCCTTCACCCTTCTCAACGCATCACATTTAAAATAATGTTAGATGGGGCTAATCTGAACATGCATTTAAGGAAATAACTGTCTGAGGACCTGGATGTGTGGATGCATTCATCAGACCGGATTCTGGAATCCGTAACAATATATTACTTCCCTTCCAAGGAATTCTGAAATCCATAACGATATATTACTTCCCTTCCAAAACACTGAATGGATCAGGATGCAACATGACAAAAGGAACAGTAGAGAGAGAAGCAGGGGGACACCAACAATATCAATACTTCACTAACAAGGTGTTGATTTTGCCGCACTAAACGCTGGAGGAAGCTCTCCTCGCGAATGGCGAACTGATCCGTTGTGAGAACATTCGGGCGGCGTCCCGAAAGAACCACAAGATCGCTGTTTTCGTCTCGAAAGTCCACCTTGCATACGTTGTTGTGCAGAATGGTCTCGTTCTGGGTGATGAACAGTATATGTTTCCGTTTCATCGTGGGACACTCCGGCGTTAAAGATTTTGTTGTCCAACTTTTTACTGACGCTGTCTGAACAAGAAGTTCTTCAAACACTCGGTCAGTACGGTACTGTGGTGTTGAGAATCATTAAACCTTCCATGCGCACCATGGATGGAAAGCTTAAACACATCGAAATGTTTAGACGGTTTTGCTATGTTGTTTTAAAAGATGGCGTGGTGCAGTTAAATGTCTCTCTCCTGTTTAAAACAGAAAAACGTGAGCATCGGGTTTTTGAGTGCGGAGCGTACGGCCGCACCAGGCAATATTGTCCTAATGGGAGGAAAACATGTGCTACGGTAACCATAGCAGGCCCTCCTGTGAACGTCACAGAGAACATTGAAAATGAGTCACGTGCAGAGCAGGAGTCGTCACAGGCTGCAGAGGAAATGATTGTGGACATAGGTTTACGGAAGCCTTTGAAAAGGTCCTTTTTAAATACTGAAAAGGAGGATAATGGCAGCAATGTGTTAGTGGTTTAAGCGGAAAATACTCCCAATGATGTTGATAGTGAGCAAAATGGTGAGAATAGGGCTGAGATCATGCCCACCTGCTCACAATGATAACAAAGAGATTGCTGTAAGCAGAGATCAATTCTGCAAAGGCAAATTAATCATTGATGGTGATATTAATGGCAACGTCTCCACCCTCCCGCTTGAGGAGAATGAGGATGAGGAGCCTAAGGTAGACGGTGATGGAGCAGGTAGCACAGAAGCAAAGCTAGCTGCTGAAGCACAATCAAGTGACCACGATGAACCAATTGTAATGGCTGATGACCTTCTTCCTCTGTGCGGGAAGCTTTGAATGTACCTCAAGAGGAAGAGGAACATTCTGTAGTGGTTAAAGGAAACATTGTTAGGTTTTTGAAAGAAACCTTTAGACAACGCAACGTGCGAATCAAAGATCATTTCCCCCGATATTCTGGCCTTCATTTCAGCTGCAAAGCCTTTGCTGCAAGGGAAGGACCTTAAGGAACCTGAATTTCAGCGCTTAAGGAAAGCTGTTACAAAGGCGAGCAAGGAATTGAATGAGGAAAGTGACTTCATTCCACAAAACAATCAATATAATGGATTTGAATATTATGTCTCTGAATATAAATGGAGGTCGTTTCACCTTACGAAAAGCACAAACCCTTCAAGCAAAAGAGAAAGCAAAAGCTGATATTATTTTATTACAAGAAACCCATGCTATGAATACTCAGGTAGCTGATTGGGCGAAACTATTCAAGGGGCGGTGGTGGTTAAGCAGTTTCTCTCCACCTCGAGCCGGCGTTGCCATCTGCCTAAGTCGCAGGTTGTGTGCTCATCAGGTTTCCTTCAAAGAAATCCGTAAAGGGCATCTGATATCAGTAGAATTTATTTACAACACTCAAAAGATTGTTATCCTAAATGTATATGCACCAAGTGATCCCATGGAGAGGAAAATCTTCTTTTCCACATTACGGGACTCTGTAAAAACTTTGGATGCAACTGCTTTTATTTGTATTGCGGGAGATTTTAACTGTACAATCTCTCCTTCAATTGATAGGAATGCCCATGAACCGCATGCTGCCTCCACGAAAGTGTTGGAAGACACCATCAAAAATTACCGGTTTAAGGATGTGTGAAGGTCGCAACACTCAGTCTTGCGTTGTTACACATGGTGTAGATGTAATGATGGTATTATGTCGATGGCAAGGCTTGATAGGTTTGATGTAAATAAGCCAATGGCAAATGTTGTCTTCGACTCAAATTGTGCTGACTGGGTTTACTGATGACAGTCTAATCTCAATGTCTTTTAAATTACACTTTCCACCCTGTAGCAGTGCTTATTGGTCTCTCAATACTCGTCTCTTACAAGACAAGGGTTTCAATGGTGCCTTTCGAGTCGTGTGGGAGAAAATTCGGTCTTCTCGATCTGATTTTGATAAGTCTCCGGTTGTGGTGGGATTTCGCAAAAACCCAAATAAAAACTTTTGGCCAACAATACAGTTTATACAGTACCAAAAGGCAGTCAATATCAATTGATCGGCTAAAACGGGAAATAGTATCCCCAGAACAGAACGACGATGAGGTTGGGAAAGACACGCGTGACCAATTAATATGGTCGAAG
>CM068962.1:36407292-36422086 GCA_035128595.1 Eptatretus atami | reverse complement strand
GCCGTGTATTGACCCAGAAAACGCCCTGTCCACCAACCGCGTTAAAAGCGTCGTTCCGTTGACCATTAAGATGCCGCAGCTGGTCAGCGAAGAGGCCCTTGATGTACTGGACGATCAATGGAGAGCACTGGTGCATTACAAAGACACACTGAAGGACGTGAGCATGGACCCCCCTCGCAATTCTGGTATCGTAACCAACAGGTGAAAGATGGAAACGGAGTCCAAAGTTCCCTCGTTCTCAGGAAAATTCATGTGTCCTTGCCTCGCGCTCCCACAGTCCTCAGCCGCGTGAACGCATTTTCTTCCGCGAGTGAATATAATCAAACACCTCGCACAAATCGTCTACAGCGTCGTCTGTGGCAAGCACCCGGATACTGCACGCCAGTCGTAGCACCGCGACATGCGGACGTCGTGTCATAGATCATTGAAACCCCCGATGTGGATCGTGCGAAAGACGTCAATGTAGGCCCCCCGAGTGTTCCCACACAAACGGTACGTGGATGCACCAAACTCGCAAGAACGAGAAGACTGTTCGATCTCTACGATCCAGAAGACTCGTAAAATCGACGCAGTTTTCCTTGAGAACAGTTGGGTTCTGGATCATGCCACTGCTCGCTGGAGGAGTGCCTAATCTGAGACCTACACCAGTTTATCCGACCTGGCAAAAAGTAGAGCAGGTGTTTGAGACACTCAGCTTAGACACTGCTTGCTGTGTACCGGTGCCCTCTTTGAGGGAGCACCTTGATTCTATTATTTTCGATTTTTGCAATTGCTTGACAGAAGTATCAACAAATACTGTGTGTGAAAAATAAATCCTTGGTGGATATCCAGAGAAATATCAATGGAAAAAAAAATCACAACGTGAAGCGCTTGTTTCGCATGTACTGCGTAGCTGGTTCCCCTGGCTTGACCTACAAACCGGGGAACCAGGCAAGTACATGCGGTTATGATATTCAAATTTGTGACTATTTTTACAGTTAAGCACGATGTATGCGGAATGGCCGAATGTGTTAATAGCGAACGCAGTGAGCTTCATACTTAACGCGGGTGCACGTGAGATAATAGGAAAACAACAACAACAACAACAACACATACCCTGGCTATTTGGAATCCGTGTCGTTAGCTATACCTTTTGCTTCCGGTTGTTTTAAACGCTGTGGCGGTGTTAAACACGATTGGGTTTTATTTCTTATCTTGTGAATATTACTTAACGCGTGCACATGAGAGAATAGGAAACAACAACAAAACACAATAACCCTGCCAATGGTGAATCCGTGTCGTGTGCTATGACCCTTTTGCTTTCCGTTTTTGTTTTGTTTCTGGTTTTTTTTGTTTCCGGTTTTTGTCATGGGGAATGATGCATGCGGGAGATAAAGGCATCGTCGGAGACATGAAAGACCCAATAATATCAGACATGGTGTATATTTCCTCCACTGATTTATAAAGATATCTCCGCATCATCAAAAAATAATTTAATCGTGATTTACGTTATTTGATCGCTGATTCCGAATCCAGCGAAGTAACCGAAAATTGCGTATACAGTTGTGAACAAGTTGTAGGTAAAGTCAGAAGCGAATGTAAGAAGAAAACTACATTCGCTTCTGGTATTTATTTTTTTTAGATGAGATCCTGTTCTAGGCGGTGTAGTTGTCGTTGTGAGGTAATGTTGAGGAAATTTTTTTTTCGGATGAGATCCTGTTCTAGCGGTGTAGTTGTCGTTGTGAAGGTATGTTGAGAAAAAATTTTTTATGATCGAGATCCTGTCTAGGCGTGTAGTTGTTGTTGGTGAAGTATATGTTGAGGTAATATTTATTTTTTCAGATGAGATCCTGTTCTAGGCGGCGTGTAGTTGTTGTTGTGAAGGTAATGTTGAGGTAATATTTATTTTTGCAGATGAGATCCTGTTCTAGGCGGTGTAGTTGTTGTGAAGGTAATGTTGAGGAATTTTTTTTTTCAGATGAGATCCTGTTCTAGGCGGTGTAGTTGTTGTTGTGAAGGTAATGTTGAGGTAATATTTATTTTTTCAGATGAAGATCCTGTTCTAGGCGGTGTAGTTGTCGTTGTGAAGATAATTTGAGGAATTTTTTTTTTTCAGATGAGATCCTGTTCAGGCGGTGTAGTTGTTGTTTGTGAAGGTATGTTGAGGTAATATTTATTTTTTCATAGCAAAAAGACGGTTTAATTTGATATATTTAAGAAGCGAATGTAAGAAGAATTCTACGTTCGCTTCTAGGCTTTGCCTATTCCATATTATCGTAATACACAAGCTGGAGAGCATAAATTGTTTGTTGTACAGCGAAACCTGCGCCTTGGGATTTCTTGGGTTTCGAAAGCGCATTCTTGGGAAATTGCAAAAGTAGGAGTGGTCACGTTGGCACGCGGGCTCTCTCCTCTCTTGGTGGTCGTCGGAGTTCGTTCTTCTTCTCGCTTCTCCTTCTCCTTCTCCTTCAGTTCGTGTGGTTCTTCTCCTTCGAGCAGCTATAGCTCGGGTTCTTCTTGGGACACGGACGGAGACGCCGCTTTGCCAGCTCGGGCGCGCAAGCCTGCGCACACGAGAGGAGTGCGGAGAGAGCTCGCCGACCGTCGCACCACGAGGGTGCAGGTAACCAGCGGTCGGTCTCGTGGGCCCATTCGGTCATCCACGGCCCACGGCCATAAAGGTTTACGAACCCCGTCTACCCCCTTGCCTATGAGGGGGTCATTTCTTTTGTTCTGTGTGAATGATGTGGCGCCGTGTCCGTAAGTAGAACCTGTTTAAGTGACTGTACACTATAGCATATTCGGTGGTATTGCTTTTGTTTCCATGCTTTTCTGTAATTGCATGACTGCCTTGGCTGTACATACGTGCTGTATAAATAAATGTGCTTTGTTTGAATGTACCCCGTTCGTCGTGTCCTATTTCCCTTTTGAAAAGCCATCTTGCATCGTTGAATGAGTAGTGGGTTTTGAACGCCCGGTAAAGAGAATCGGATCCGTCGAGGTCGGCGATAACACCGCTCGGTTATCACTGTAGTACGGAACGGACCGCTTAAGCGGTTCGTGTCCCAGGCCGACCTGCGGCGCGGTGCAGCCCCTCGGTAGGTTACCGCGCGGTACTTAGGTATATCGACATTCGGCG
The DNA here is from genome assembly GCA_035128595.1 of Eptatretus atami. Lineage (NCBI taxonomy): Eukaryota > Metazoa > Chordata > Myxini > Myxiniformes > Myxinidae > Eptatretus > Eptatretus atami. The sequence continues at coordinate 36,418,968 of CM068962.1, read as the reverse complement.
ATTACCCTATTTCGCGCGGTAGAATGCGGACTGGGCTGTGGTGAGGTTAAACCCCACCCGTGACTGGTTCCTGGCGGTAGTTCCAGGAGGGTCACGACTGAATTGTCCGTCCGTGGGTGACGCGGTTGCGATTGGAGTCACGCGGCGATCGCACGCCGGCGGGCGCGAATTCGTAACAATTATGTATATATATATCATTCCCGATCAGAATTTTAGAACACCCCCATTTTTCCAGTTTTTACTGAAATTTAAGCAGTTCAAGCCCAGTGAATAACCTGAAATGGTACAAAGCTAAGCAGTAAACTGCCAGAGGTTAAAAAAAAGTTTGGGTTACCAAAACCTGAAAAATAATGTAAATTCAAAGTTGTGTTAAAAAAGGGAACAAGTAATGGGTTAGCAACTGCAGCTGTTCTGCAGCAATGGAAGTAAATTAAGCCTTGAAAGTTGATGCCACACAATTCCTACAGGTGTCCAACTTTTGTTGATTAGTTACAAACCGTCTCTGTCTGTAAAAAGCAGTGTTGGAACAGACTGTGTTGCTACACCCTCTGAAGCATTATTTGGACAATATTGCACTGCAAGAAGTAGTATATTACTGTCATAATGTGAGAAAAAGACAATTAACAAAGGAAGACAGACAGACCATTATAACCCTTAAACGTGTAGGTCTTTCCTTTAGAAGAAATTGCAAAACAAGCCAAGGTGTCAGTGAGTACAGTTTCCAACACAATCAAAAGGGCAATTGAAACTGGAGGAAACTCTGACAGGAAGAGGTCTGCGCAGACCCAAAGCCACAAACACAATCAGAAGACAAGTGTTCTGAGAGTCACCAGCTTGCGTGATTGGCGGCTCACAGGACAGCAGCTTCAAGCACAGCTTAACACTAAGTCGAAGTAAGGAAGTCTCAGTTTCAACGGTGAAGAGAAGACTTCGAGCTGCAGGTTTGACAGGTAGAGTGGCAGTGAGAAAGCCATTGCTAAGATGGCAAAATAAGAAAAAGAGGCTTGCCTGGGCCATGAAGCACCACCAGGGACTACTGCAAACTGGAAGAAGATCTTATGGACCAATGAATGAAAAATCTCCAGGTCGCTTGATTGGCTGAGATGGACCAACCGCCTGGACCCCATGATCACCAGACATAACCCCCTTGATTTTTTTTCTCTGTGTGGTTTGTCAAAGATGGTGTCGACAACACAAAGGTGGCAAACCTGCAGGATCTTTGTTGTTGGATCACAGCAGCATGTGCACTGGTGGAATCAAACATGCTGAGCTGAGCATGGCAAGAACTTGTTTACCCACTTGATGTCCTGCACATGACAAACGGAACTCACATTGAAGAGTATTGATTGTGTGCACAAAATCTTATAAGTTTCTATATCATATAAAGCAAAGGGTATCATTGTATCATTTGTGCTTCTATATATTAATCAACCAAATTTGTCCGGGTCTTTTTGAACACCCTGAATTATAAAATTTATAACTGCAATCGCGGACTTGCTGCAAATGCACAGAATGCCCTGGTTGGACTCCCTGGGAGTTTAGCTCAAGTGGTCTTGGTCACCTGGAGACCCGACTCTGCTACAAAGATTTATCGTTGCTTTTATTGGACTACTGTGTCTCTCGTTCCTAGATTAATTTGAATGTTCCACATACCTTGGATCAAATCATAGATAATATAACAGGAGATATTTAAGAACATACAGCATATACAATGCTACAAACGAGTTTGTCTTGCAGACAGCAGGCCTGCAGGTGGGATCACACTTGTGTAAAGCCATCTATTAATCAACACACAGCCACTCTCACGATCAATGATATTGCAAAATGTACGAGTAATTCTTGCTGGTAACTCGTTGCAAGAAAGATGAATTAATTAGGATGCCAAAGATGAAAAATATTGAGCACAATGCTGCATATCAGGGATATACTGTGAGTTGTACAATGATTGTAAAGTTATTTTCAGTCTTCTGGCAGTTAGGATTGAAACTTCTCCCAAGGACAATATTGGAAAACAAATTTATCCTTCAATTTGTACACTGTCAAGTCGATGAAGAACCAGATTATTTGTAATGTTGAAGCTGAACCCACAGTGTTATTAATAATGCAAGTTATCCAATCACAAGCAATGCTCAAGCGTAAAAGATAGGTTTCAGTGTGAACAGTGCACATGTTCCAAGCCTTTAACTAGGGTGGAGATCGGAAAGAATGTTTGATTATTTTGTCATTTGAAGTGAAATATTTATTTCAACTGATATCTTTGGTAACAGCTTTACGATCCTCAATAGTGTTTGAATGGAAGTTAAAAAGTCATTGTCTGGTGGCCCTCGTTATAAAAATGTGTGCAATTGAGAAACTCACAGACTGGAATATTTCCTTAATATAGAACCGTGCATTGATTCTTTTGTGAAAATGTAATGCTACAGTAAAGTTTTTTTATACATGGTCAAGGCTCATGGAAGAGCTAGGACACAGCAGATCAGGAGAAAGGGGAAACGCCAACAGTAGGGCAGAGGGAGAAAAGTAGATGGAGATGGACAAACAAGGGATGCAGGTAACGATGATGGATAGGGGGGCACGTTATGCAAGGGGTTGACAAGATGGATGCAAAAGCAAAATTTTGGGAGGGTGGAGGGTGGTTTAATGGTGGAGAAAGGATCATGGTTTTGAATGGTGGATGACTGAGATTGTGGTGAACAGTGTCATGAAGACCTGGAGGGAGGAATGAGATTGAAGAGTGTGGAAGGTAGTTATGCAGGTGGGAAAAAACAGGAATAAATGAGTGGAGGTGAGCAGTGGTTCTGTATTGAGGCAGTTTCACTAGGGGGGTTTCTGGTGGACCACATGCATCCTGCAGATACTGGGGGCTGGGTGCACGGAGAGGGCAGAAGGGGAACAAACAGAAATGAGGCGGAAGAAGACCGAGAGACCACCAATCTGTCGGCGATGTAGAAGTGACAGGCCCATAGTCTCAGCTTCATCGCTAGAGATTCCAATGGTATTAAACGCCTTGGCTTCCATGCGTCAAGCTCAGCAAAATGTGAGGCAGAGGAGCCAGCCCAGAGGGGAGAGCACTTCATCAAGCTGTAGATAAAAGCCTTGTACATTGACCAGGAGCTCAGGTGGGTCAAGGAAAGGACTTTGCATGATGGAGGATGTCCAGTCAGCTATTGACTTTGGAGAACAACTTTGAAATCTAGGCTTGCCCAAGAGAGATCATGGCTGAGAGTGAAACCAAGATTTGAGTGACTGACCCTCTTTGAGAGGGTTGTTGAGAAAGTAAATGGAAGGATTTTCGACATGGTCTTTTCAGACAGACAGAGAGATATTTCTCAGGAATGAAAGATATATTCCAAGTGTTTTGACTCTTTGTGATATTGTCACTGTCTGATGAAAGGGAAAAGGCTGCTGCCTGTCTGTCAGAAGGATGAGAAACGTCATGGCAGAGATTGGAGTTATCCAGCAAAGAAGATAATGAGGATTTTCGAGAGAGCGAATGAGATCATTGGTGAAGATTAGAATAGGACGGGGCCTAGAATATTGCCTTGGGGTACTCCAGCGTTGACAGGGAGAGGAGTAGAAAGCATTCTGTTGAGATAAGAGCACAGGAATGGCTCCGGAGAGTGGAGAAAGTCGGTCATCCAAGAGTAGAGTTGGCCTTGTATTCCATCAGCAGACATTTTTGTTGGAGAGCAAGGCAGGATGCCAGACTGTATCAAAGGCTCAATATATGTAACCAGAGAGACGTCCCTGATCTCATATCTGAAATATTGAGGGCCTCCTTCCATTGTTGGAAAGTAGAAGCAGATGTCCAAGGTAAAGTGACCATGTCTGGATCTGAAATGATCACCTGAGATGAGGCTGTTGGAGAAAAGGAATTATTATTTTTGTCAACTGCGATGATTGATTCCATGACCTTGCTGATGATTGGAAGTAAGCTAATTGGTGTGCCGTTGAGGGGATCCGTTTTTTTCACTTTTCCATAATAATGCTGTGATGTTGGCTGGTTTCCAAGGAGATGGAAGATGACCATCTTCTTGAAAAAGATGAAAAAGATGATTTTGTCAATGATGAAGATGACTGGAAAATTACGCAGAAATTGGTAATCACCAATCAGGAGGGAAGATTTGCCTTTGGGAGAAATCTGGGTGGGAAATTCACAGATTCAGTCAGTCCCATGGAGTCGCAGAAGTGTCATGGCTGGTGAGAGAGGTACCCACACCCAGCCAATTCGCATGGTGACAATTGAAATCATCACATTATGAGGAAGTGAGAGTTGGAATGAGTGGTTAAAAGTTAGTAGAGAGAGAGATAGAGATAGAGATGGAATCATTACTGTTGGAAGATGGTACAACACACAGACAAACATAAGGTGGAAGCAGAAGGGAAGTCAGCCAAAGTTACTCCTGGGGTTTGGGAGGTGTAAGAGCAGCACATGGAGAGTGAGAAATGGAGTTTTTGATATAACAGCGTAACTCCACTGCCAGGACAAGGTTCAGGTCAATCAAACAAGAAGTGAACAATAGCCAGGGGTGACATTAAGGCGTCAGGGACGTCTGTGGGAGGAAGGAGTCTGGTAAACAGATGATGTCCGGTTTATCAGCAATGGCCTTGATTGAGAGATCTGTTAGGTTGGAATCGAGGCCCCCAGATATTTGGGGTCCACACAAGTTAGGGATGGGAAGAGAAGCTGCTGATAGGACATAGAGATGTGCAAAGAGCAAGGAGAAGGTGTTAGGATGAAGAATATTTTTCATTGGTGGTGATGCCGTGGTTTGGATGATTTTGTCGGTGATGCGGTGGTGATGCCGGGAGGGACAGGGGCAAAGCTTGGAGCCGAGAGGGGCAGGACGAGGTGTAAGTTGAGAGGGTATGGTTCTGACATTGAGGGGTTTGACACCAACATGAATGTACGCGGAGGAAAATTTGGCTCTAAGTTAAAGAGGAGGCTAGATGAACTAAGTGTTTAGGAGTGAGGAGGTTTGGAATAAGCCTTGTCAAAGAGAAAAGGAAGAGATTTTGATGAAGATGAAGAATGAATGCATTGTTCCTGATGGAGAGTAAGATAAGGCAGAGTAAGCATGTCATTTTAAGTTGCATTTTGGAAACGTTTTGTTTTAATGTTGTGAAGAGGTTTTAAGGAGAGAAATGTTTGATTCAGTTTGAGGATATTCGAATAAGGGAATGTTGTTTGTAAAAGAAACATTTTGCATTGCAGGTCATTTTGGCAGAAAAATGTCATTTTTAGCAATTCCTGAACAAACTTACAAACTTCGCAGGATTAGTACTTATAGCTGAATGGCTGTCAAGGTTTCTGCTAAAGTGAGATGGAAAAACTAAAAGTAAACTCAATATGCAAACATTTAAAAGTATCTGAAAAAAATACAATAACCTCAAACACTACAATAGGCTGAGTATTTGCATACATTGTTTAAATATTGAAAGATACCCAATTGATGGAGATTGAAGCAAACAGATAGTTTTGAGGCCACAACTCTTGGAAAGTTTTATTGCACGGATTAATGGTAAAACGTTTGGGTTTGGATGTTAGTCCAAAGTCTACTCAGTTAAAAGTTGTCAGTGATCATGGACATCATCTTCACAATGCTCCTAAATAAGATTCCTGATGAAAATCTAGCCAATCTTGAACTTTGCAGTCCAATGCAAACTTTTGGGTTTTGCGCTACCGTTTTAAAACCTGAAAATATTTCTTGCAGTGAAAAGTTGGAGTATTTTTATTCAGCAAGTGGACCTGCATAGAAAATGCATCTTTCAACAGCTGCGTTTGGTGTCAGCTAACCTAATCCTTTGAACTATGGGGTGGTCCATTGCCTATTGTGTCAGCCTTTGAAAAGGTCTCTATGTGTTGATGTATTTTAAACTCTTTTCCATCCCTTGCCACCATTTCGGACCCCGACGGCGTAAATAACAATTCGCTGAGCAACCATTCGAGCGCTTCTTCAAAGCCCATTAAGATCCCTCTACGTCGAGCAGCATCTTGGAAACGGCATTGGAATTGGACACAAACATGCAGGCAAATCGTAAACATTTGCCGACGTGAGCACTAGCCGATAACGGCCCGACTGCTGAAATTAGGCATAAAGGCCTTCTGTTGCTTTGGCAAAATTACGGCCTTGTTTTTATCCAAACATGGTCACATGACCGTGCCTTTGATGAGAACCCCGCACCTGCTCTGCTTATTCTTGCGACACCAGTCCAGCAACTTTTTCATACTCACCTCTAGCGCTTTCAGTGGGGTGACCTCAACAAGCACTCTGCTTCCTTTGTCCTTTCTCCTCTTTGTGTGCTGAGCACTGGGATGGACTCACAGTGGAGTATATTTGAACTGTTTTCCGTTCTGTGCATTATTCACCGCCTGTTACCAGGCTCTAGGCCTATTCAGTTTAGGCACTTGTATGATCACTGAGGTTGACCTTTTAAGACTATGAGACAGGCAGTTTGCAATCCTTTTAATACGCAGCGCTGGTTCCAGACAAGTCAAATGCAGAGCTAGATTGATTAATCCTGCGCCGTTCACAGACGTTAATAACTTTAGCTCCTACAGTCTCACGGTTATTTCCTTTACATCTGTCTTCTGTCCGAACTAACAGAAAGCACAAAACAAAGGTCTTCTCAACGTTGAAGAATTTGCTTGCATTTATCAGGCGTTTTGCATCGCAACACAATGAGTGCACAATTGATAGATCAAACGACGGGACTTTTAAAAAAACTCATCAATTTTCATCAAATGCAATTTGTCCATTTTATGATTGAGGATTTTGTTTAAATCCTAATTAAAAGGGGATTCTGTGACCTTCAAATTGGTTATTGCGTCACAACTCTGCTTAACATTTCACGAACATTTCGTCGATTTGATGACTGCACACTGCTCTTCCCAAACCTGGACACCAGTTCACTAAAAATCCCTTTCAATAATGTCAATAAAATAGGCCAAATATGAAAGAGATCAGTACAATTTGAGCAATCTATTGTCGTCAATCCTTCGCTGCCTCTCCTGGTGAGCATCATGAGAGATTTTTCCACTGACATGCAACATTGTTTAGCCAAGCCAGTAGGATGTCATTTCCATCTGAAGTGATGTTCAAGCTAACATTCTTCCAGGTTACTTGTGTGATGAGAATGACAATCTCTTAATACCCACTATTACTTCTTTGATGACCCCAATTAACCCACTTATTGTGCTGTCGGTTGAGGAAGAGATTTTGGCCAAACTTATTCACGAGACAGGCTGACCACACCTGATGAATGGAGGGGAGCTGATTTGGTCAGGGAATTGTAATGTGTTCAGGGTGCCAGTGATATCTCACATGCTTTTCTCAAATATACCGTGCCATATTTTCCCTCCACTCAACTACTGCGAGCAGACGAACACCCAGTCTTAACATCCATTCCGAGGTATGGTGCATTTTGTGATGAAACCACTCGACCTGCAAATCACCAATCTGACAGTTTAGCTGTTATGTATGCAAAATAGAAACTCTAAAAACATTCGGAGGATGCATACGTCTGCCAAGCTAAACAATTTGTTTTGTATCTCACCGATAGGCCGGATCTGCATGCGGACCTGAACCAAAATCGAAATCGGCTTGTCTTGTCACCGAACCAACTCATCACCAAGCTTTGTTATCTGCCCATAACCTTTTGAAATGTCATGAATTATATATTGTGTGTGTATTATATATAGTATATATATATATATACATTACGCAGCGACGCAATTGTAGCTGGAGCATGGCGTCCCTGTGTCCACTTTCCGCCGGTACTCCAAGGGCCTATGTCTGGCCATCCCCAGGCAGATGCCTGGCCCATCCCCATCTTTTTGAGATGTTGATCAATCTGCTGCAAACACGAGGCATGTGCCGGCCCATTGGCCTCCTCCACTACGAGGATACCTCGCTAAGAGAATCTGGTGAGTAGGATCAGCGTCAGTAAATGAGCCACATGTCCATACAGCCGCAGCTGATGCCTCACATACTGTGGCAGGTAACAAATCTCATTTCAATCTCTCTCAGCAACCGCTCGTTGGACACAAAGTCCACCAGCGACAGCTAAGGATTCTCCAAAGAGACCTGGTACCAAAAGATAATAAGTCTTCATCTCAGATCCCGGGTCAGACTCAAAGTCTCCAATACATAGAGGAAGACTGGAAGCAGCAACGACCTGAAGACTTGGACTGTCATCCTCCCGCAGAGGTATCGGCAGCGCTACACACCCATGATCCAGTGAATGCAATGACTCCCCAGGCTCGACCCAGACACTGTTGACCTCTGGCTCACAGCCAGCAGAGACATGAATATCATCTGCCAAGGGAAGTAATCTCTGCATGATCTCAACATCCTCGCCTCAAACAGGTACAGACAGGATAGCAAGCATCCACAATGTCATTGAAAGCCTGTATCATAGTTTTGACCCAGGAAACTCGTAATCCCAGCAGCTCCAGCTCCGACTCCTCATTCACACCTCGAGGCCCCCAAAAGGATATCCAGAGCCTCCACAGAGATGACTGATCATCTGCGACATCAAGCAGAGATCTGACATTCCCAAAATGATGCACGCAACTTGATCTCTCCGACATCCCTCCATAATCCAGCTCATACAAGTGCTGAAAGTGTGGGGCCGCCAGTCACACCTGACAAACCTCCAATTACAACTGGAAATAAGTCAGAGATAGTAACACCACATCTCACAGCACTTTCAGTACAAGTCTAGTTCAAACATCAGATTGATCAGTTTTGGCGGAACACCACAAAGACCAAGAATCTCCAGAGGGCATCCCGATTCACTGAATCAAACGGCTTGGAGAGATCAACATCGGCTGCTAGCAGCAACTGACAAAACTCTCGTCTCCATTCAGTGAGGACTTAAAGAGCAAGAATACGGTCAACCGTGACCTCTTTGGTGTAAAGCCTGACTGCTCTGGATGCTGGTGCTCAAGCAGATGTTGGCGAACCCAATCAAGAATTATCCCAGCAAAGACCTTGCCCGGCACTGAGAGCAGCGTCACCCCTCAGTAGTTGTTGCAGTTTTGGCGATCATCCTTCCCTTTCCAGAGAGGGATAACAAGGCCCCTCTTCCAGTCAGTTTGGAATGATGCCTGTGTTCCAAGCAGAGCACAGAACTGCATGCGATGACACGAGTACAGCATTTCACCAGCCTGAGAAGTTCAGCAGGGATGCCACAAATCCCAGGAGGCTTTATCGCATTTCAACCGGTTCACATCAGTCTGTGTTTCCACAAAGGAAGTGGACCGCAGTTGATTGAGGAATCAGCAATAGGGATTAGTAACACGTGGTTCCTGACATCCAACTCAACAGCTGGTGGATCAGCCTGGTACAGCCGCTTAAAGTAACCAGCCCAGCGGGCCTTCACTTCAGACTCCTCTGTCAAGAGCCCTACCATCCTCTGTTCTTAACTGCAGTACACTGAGGGATGGGCTTGGACGAACGCAATGTGCAAATGCCCCTGTAAACAGAATGAGAACATGACCACAGGGGAACCTCTACCCTCTCAACAGATTCCTTGCACATCGGCCTTTTTCCACCCTTCGGCATGTACCGTTTTACATCTCAGCTCCCTGAACAGCTCAGCTCCGCTATTCAGCCTGGCCCTGGAACTCTGGTCAATGGTATCTATTGCCCATTGAGAGGGCAAAATTCTTCTACATCCTACGATGAGTTCCAAGACATCCACCAGCAACATCAAGCACAGTGGTCTTGAAGGCACTCACAACTCTACAGTATCCCCCCAAAGCTCCAAGACCCCCCCCCCCAATCTCCTCTCAGCCTGTTTGCAAACTCCTCAGCTACCTCTCTCATCATTGAGCCTTGCCACCATCCAGCCTCGCCTGGGATGGAACCATTCTCCTGAATTTAAGCTGCAAACTTCAGAGTTGCGACAACAAGCTTGTGGTCAGTATTGAGGACTGAGAACTCCGATCGACCCTGCGCAGTTCTGGATAATTCCTCCACTGACCATCAACGAGTACATTGTCAATCTCCTTTGCCACACCACCAGCGTTAATCCGAAGTCCAGCAATGAGCTGTGGGTGCCTGAAACCATAAACCAGCCACCCTAAGTCCATGACTTCTTGCAAAGACAAGGAACTAATGCTATTTCTGGTTCACAGTTGCAGACGCCACGGGACCAACACATGTCTCATAACTAGTCCTATCAGTTTCCAATTGATGCATTGAAATCCCCACAAACTAGAAGAAGTAATCTCGCCTGGGCACTGGATAAACCACAGACTCGGGCGTGGCATGGAATTCATCTTATCGGTGAGATCACTTGCCTCAGTCGGAGCATATACAGAAAGAAGGGAAATGACCAAGGAGTGATGGACCTTAGTCTCATTATATACACTCGCTTGACCGGTGTTACCGCTCAATTATCATTGACATTCAGCTTATGGACACAGCTACAGCAACTTATTGGGCATGGTAACCATGCAGAGCTACCAGACCAAAAGTCAGTGTACCGCTGCCATGATCTCACTGCAATCCTGTTCGCCGACCTCGAGAGTGCTGCTATAGCCAATGGCCAAACGCTTGAGCTCAGATGATAACAGACAGGATCATCCTCTCTTAGTGATAGGACATTCCAGGTACCACACCGAAGTGACTGACTCAGTGTAACCAAGATACCGGCCGTCTGGTGGATGACACCTCGCACCAACCCCGACTCACACTATCGCTATCGTGACCCTGGAAGGTTACCCTCCCTGTCATCAAAGATTGGGGTCACGAAGGCTTTGCCCCAATCCGTCATCCAGTGAGCTGCCCTGCGAAGGGCAGCTGCGATGCCCATTGTGATAGACTCCACGGAGTGGGTCTTCAGATTCTTTTTGCTTTTGGTATGTTTGTGGAATAAACGGTTTTTTGGTGGCCGGAGTGCAAATCCTGCCCGCCAACCTCCATAAATAACAGTAACCAACTGCAAGAGAGACGTCCGCAGACACAGTTTTGCAGTAGTAGGATGGCCGTTGGCTCACAAGGAGCTCCTCTGACCTTTGACATTTTTTGTTTTAATCTTGCTGCAATGTTCCATGTCATAAGACCCTCCTCACCGGGAAACTTGGTGGGGGAGACGTTTAGTCGCCGACTAACTTGACATTGAAACAGGTTAGTACAGGTTGTGTGGTACCTGTAGCAAGTCACAGATCTAATCTGCCTGCCCTGACAATGAGGTCTGCCTCATCCCACTAGAAGTAAATAGTATATAGATATTAGAAAATCGTGCAAATTATGATACAAGCATCAAATTTGGCATTTCTGTTCTCGCAGGGCTTTCTGAATCAAATCTGCCCGATTGGCCATTTGAAAATCCAAATTTTGAAAAATTTGAAAAAAAAAAATTCAAAAAAATTTGAACCACAGCTGGCTGAATTCTTGAAGCGCAAGTGAACATCCCAGACAGAGAACCAAGGGGAATGCAGTCATCATTGATGGCTCAGCACTTATCAATGCATACTCCACGCACTTCAAAGATATTTGATGACCTTGCTAAGAGAAAATCATCCCAAAGGTGGAATCCTATGGTGCCAGGTACGAGAGGTGGACGTAGTGTTTGATGTTAAACAGCAAGTCAAGTCTGAAGTCGAGGCAAGGTCGAAAGAGGGGCAAGGAAATCAGAAGAAGAGTGACAGGATCCAGTAAGACC
>CM068962.1:36393642-36405595 GCA_035128595.1 Eptatretus atami | reverse complement strand
CTGGGCCATGAAGCACCACCAGTGGACTACTGCAAACTGGAAGAAGATCTTATGGACCAATGAATGAAAAATCTCCAGGTCGCTTGATTGGCTGAGATGGACCAACCGCCTGGACCCCATGATCACCAGACATAACCCCCCTTGATTTTTTTTTCTGTGTGGGTTTGTCAAAGATGGTGTCGACAACACAAAGGTGGCAAACCTGCAGGATCTTTGTTGTTGGATCACAGCAGCATGTGCACTGGTGGAATCAAACATGCTGAGCTGAGCATGGCAAGAACTTGTTTACCACTTGATGTCCTGCACATGACAAACGGAACTCACATTGAAGAGTATTGATTGTGTGCACAAAATCTTATAAGTTTCTATATCATATAAAGCAAAGGGTATCATTGTATCATTTGTGCTTCTATATATTATCAACCAAATTTGTCCGGGTCTTTTTGGAACACCCTGAATTATAAAATTTATAACTGCATCGCGGACTTGCTGCAAATGCACAGAATGCCTCTGGTTGGACTCCCTGGGAGTTTAGCTCAAGTGGTCTTGGGTCACCTGGAGACCCGACTCTGCTACAAAAGATTTATCGTTGCTTTTTATTGGACTACTGTGTCTCTCGTTCCTAGATTAATTTGAATGTTCCACATACCTTGGATCAAATCATAGATAATATAACAGGAGATATTTAAGAACATACAGCATATACAATGCTACAAACGAGTTTGTCTTGCAGACAGCAGGCCCTGCAGGTGGATCACACTTGTGTAAAGCCATCTATTAATCAACACACAGCCACTCTCACGATCAATGATATTGCAAAATGTACGAGTAATTCTTGCTGGTAACTCGTTGCAGAAAGATGAATTAATTAGGATGCCAAAGATGAAGAAAATATTGAGCACAATGCTGCATATCAGGGATATACTGTGAGTTGTACAATGATTGTAAAGTTATTTTCAGTCTTCTGGCAGTTAGGATTGAAACTTCTCCAAGGACAAATATTGGAAAACAAATTTATCCCTTCAATTTGTACACTGTCAAGTCGATGAAGAACCAGATTATTTGTAATGTTGAAGTGAACCCACAGTGTTATTAATAATGCAAGTTATCCAATCACAAGCAATGCTCAAGCGTAAAAGATAGGTTTCAGTGTGAACAGTGCACATGTTCCAAGCCTTTAACTAGGGTGGAGATCGGAAAGAATGTTTGAATTATTTGTCATTTGAAGTGGAAATATTTATTTCAACTGATATCTTTGGTACAGCTTTACGATCCTCAATAGTGTTTGAATGGAAGTTAAAAAGTCATTGTCTGGTGGCCCTCGTTATAAATAATGTGTGCAATTGAGAAACTCACAGACTGGAATATTTCCTTAATATAGAACGTGCATTGATTCTTTTGTGAAAATGTAATGCTACAGTAAAGTTTTTTTATACATGGTCAAGGCTCATGGAAGAGCTAGGACACAGCAGATCAGGAGAAAGGGGAAACGCCAACAGTAGGGCAGAGGGAGAAAGTAGATGGAGATGGACAAACAAGGGATGCAGGTAACGATGATGGATAGGGGGGCAACGTTATGCAAGGGGTTGACAAGATGGATGCAAAAGCAAAATTTTGGGAGGGGTGGAGGGTGGTTTAATGGTGGAGAAAGGATCATGGTTTTGAATGGTGGATGACTCGAGATTGTGGTGAACAGCTGTCATGAAGACCTGGAGGGAGGAATGAGATTGAAGAGTGTGGAAGGTAGTTATGCAGGTGGGAAAAAACAGGAATAAATGAGTGGAGGTGAGCAGTGGTTCTGTATTGAGGCAGTTTCACTAGGGGGGGTTTCTGGTGGACCACATGCATCCTGCAGATACCTGGGGGGCTGGGTGCACGGAGAGGGCAGAAGGGGAACAAACAGAAATGAGGCGGAAGAAGACCGAGAGACCACCAATCTGTCGGCGATGTAGAAGTGACAGGCCCATAGTCTCAGCTTCATCGCTAGAGATTCCAATGGTATTAAACGCCTTGGCTTCCATGGCGTCAAGCTCAGCAAAATGTGAGGCAGAGGAGCCAGCCCAGAGGGGAGAGCACTTCATCAAGCTGTAGATGAAAGCCTTGTACATTGACAGGAGCTCAGGTGGGTCAAGGAAGGACTTTGCATGATGGAGGATGTCCAGTCAGCTATTGACTTTGGAGGACAACTTTGAAATCTAGCTTGCCCAAGAGAGATCATGGCTGAGAGTGAAACCAAGAGTTTGAGTGACTGACCCTCTTTGAGAGGGTTGTTGAGAAAGTAAATGGAAGGATTTTCGACATGGTCTTTTCAGACAGACAGAGAGATATTTCTCAGGAATGAAAGATATATTCCAAGTGTTTGACTCTTTGTGATATTGTCACTGTCTGATGAAAGGGAAAAGGCTGCTGCCTGTCTGTCAGAAGGATGAGAAACGTCATGGCAGAGATTGGAGTTATCAGCAAAGAGATAATGAGGATTTTCGAGAGAGCGAATGAGATCATTGGTGAAGATTAGGAATAGGACGGGGCCTAGAATATTGCCTTGGGGTACTCCAGCGTTGACAGGGAGAGGAGTAGAAAGCATTCTGTTGAGATAAGAGCCACAGGATGGCTCCGAGAGTGGAGAAAGTCGGTCATCCAAGAGTAGAGTTGGCCTTGTATTCCATCAGCAGACAGTTTGGAGAGCAAGGCAGGATGCCAGACTGTATCAAAGGCTCAATATATGTAACCAGAGAGACGTCCCTGATCTCATATCTGATATTGAGGGCCTCCTTCCATTGTTGGGAAAGTAGAAGCAGCATGTCCAAGGTAAAGTGACCATGTCTGGATCTGAAATGATCACCTGAGATGAGGCTGTTGGAGAAAAGGAATTATTATTTTTTGTCAACTGCGATGATTGATTCCATGACCTTGCTGATGATTGGAAGTAAGCTAATTGGTGTGCCGTTGAGGGGATCCGTTTTTTTTTCACCTTTTCCATATAATGCTGTGATGTTGGCTGGTTTCCAAGCAGATGGAAGATGACCATCTTCTTGAAAAAGATGAAAAGATGATTTTGTCAATGATGAAGATGACCTGGGAAAAATTACGCAGAAATTGGTAATCACCAAATCCAGGAGGGAAGATTTGCCTTTGGGAGAAATCTGGGTGGGAAATTCACAGATTCAGTCAGTCCCATGGAGTCGCAGAAGTGTCATGGCTGGTGAGAGAGGTACCCACACCCAGCCAATTCGCATGGTGACAATTGAAATCATCACATATGAGGAAGTGAGAGTTGGAATGAGTGGTTAAAAGTTAGTAGAGAGAGAGAGATAGAGATAGAGATGGAATCATTACTGTTTGGAAGATGGTACAACACACAGACAAACATAAGGTGGAAGCAGAAGGGAAGTCAGCCAAAGTTACTCCTGGGGTTTGGGAGGTGTAAGAGCAGCACATGGAGAGTGAGAAATGGAGTTTTTGATATACAGCGTAACTCCACTGCCAGGACAAGGTTCAGGTCAATCAAACAAGAAGTGACAATAGCCAGGGGTGACATTAAGGCGTCAGGGACGTCCTGTGGGAGGAAGGAGTCTGGTAAACAGATGATGTCCGGTTTATCAGCAATGGCCTTGATTGAGAGATCTGTTAGGTTGGAATCGAGGCCCCAGATATTTGGGGTCCACACAGTTAGGGATGGGAAGAGAAGCTGCTGATAGGACATAGAGATGTGCAAAGGAGCAAGGAGAAGGTGTTAGGATGAAGAATATTTTTTCATTGGTGGTGATGCCGTGGTTTGGATGATTTTGTCGGTGATGCGGTGGTGATGCCGGGAGGGACAGGGGCAAAGCTTGGAGCCGAGAGGGGCAGGACAAGGTGTAAGTTGAGAGGGTATGGTTCTGACATTGAGGGGTTTGACACCATGAATGTACGCGGAGGAAAATTTGGCTCTAAGTTAAAGAGGAGGCTAGATGAACTAAGTGTTTAGGAGTGAGGAGGTTTTGGAAATAAGCCTTGTCAAAGAGAAAAGGAAGAGATTTTGATGAAGATGAAGAATGAATGCATTGTTCCTGATGGAGTAATAAGCAGAGTAAGGCATTTTAAGTTGCATTTTGGAAACGTTTTGTTTTAATGTTGTGAAGAGGTTTTAAGGAAGAGAAATGTTTGATTCAGTTTGAGGATATTTCGAATAAGGGAATGTTGTTTGTAAAAGAAACATTTCCCTTGAAAGGCCATTATTTGCATTGAGGTCATTTTGGCAAGAAATAATGTCATTTTTAGCAATTCCTGGAACAAACTTACAAACTTCGCAGGATTAGTACTTATAGCTGAATGGCTGTCAAGGTTTCTCTAAAGTGAGATGTGAAAAACCTAAAAGTAAACTCAATATGCAAACATTTAAAAGTATCTGAAAAAAATACAAATAACCTCAAAACACTACAATTAGGCTGAGTATTTGCATCACATTGTTTAAATATTGAAAGATACCCAATTGATGGAGATTGAAGCAAACAGATAGTTTTGAGGCCACAACTCTTGGAAGAGTTTATTGCACGGATTAATGGTAAAACGTTTGGGTTTGGATGTTAGTCCAAAGTCTACTCAGTTAAAAGTTGTCAGTGATCATGGACATCATCTTCACAATGCTCCTAAATAAGATTCCTGATGAAAATCTAGCCAATCTTGAACTTTGCAGTCCAATGCAAACTTTTGGGTTTTGCGCTACCGTTTTAAACTGAAAATATTTCTTTGCAGTGAAAAGTTGGAGTATTTTATTCAGCAAGTGGACCTGCATAGAAATGCATCTTTCAACAGCTGCGTTTGGTGTCAGCTAACCTAATCCTTTGAACTATGGGGTGGTCCATTGCCTATTGTGTCAGCCTTTGAAAAGGTCTCTATGTGTTGATGTATTTTAAACTCTTTTCCATCCCTTGCCACCATTTCGGACCCCGACGGCGTAAATAACAATTCGCTGAGCAACCATTCGCAGCTTCTTCAAAGCCCATTAAGATCCCTCTACGTCGAGCAGCATCTTGGAAACGGCATTGGAAATTGGACACAAACATGCAGGCAAATCGTAACATTTGCCGACGTGAGCACTAGCCGATAACGGCCCGACTGCTGAAATTAGGCATAAAGGCCTTCTGTTGCTTTGGCAAAATTACGGCCTTGTTTTTATCCAAACATGGTCACATGACCGTGCCTTTGATGAGACCCCCGCACCTGCTCTGCCTTATTCTTGCGACCACCAGTCCAGCAACTTTTTTCATACTCACCTCTAGCGCTTTCAGTGGGGTGACCTCACAAGCACTCTGCTTCCCTTTGTCCTTTCTCCTCTTTTGTGTGCTGAGCACTGGGATGGACTCACAGTGGAGTATATTTGAACTGTTTTCCGTTCTGTTGCATTATTCACCGCCTGTTACCAGGCTCTAGGCCTATTCAGTTTAGGCACTTGTATGATCACTGAAGGTTGACCTTTTAAGACTATGAGACAGGCAGTTTGCAATCCTTTTATACGCAGCGCTGGTTCCAGACAAGTCAAATGCAGAGCTAGATTGATTAATCCTGCGCCGTTCACACGTTAATAACTCTTTAGCTCCTACAGTCTCACGGTTATTTCCTTTACATCTGTCTTCTGTCCGAACTACAGAACACCAAACAAAGGTCTTCTCAACGTTGAAGAATTTGCTTGCATTTATCAGGCGTTTTGCATCGCAACACAATGAGTGCACAATTGATAGATCAAACGACGGGACTTTTAAAAAGACTCATCAATTTTCATCAAATGCAATTTGTCCATTTTATGATTGAAGGATTTTGTTTAAATCCTAATTAAAAGGGGATTCTGTGACCTTCAAATTGGTTATTGCGTCACAACTCTGCTTAACATTTCACGAACATTTCGTCGATTTGATGACTGCACACTGCTCTTCCCAAAACCTGGACACCAGTTCACTAAAATCCCTTTCAATAATGTCAATAAAATAGGCCAAATATGAAAGAGATCAGTACAATTTGAGCAATCTATGTCGTCAATCCTTCGCTGCCTCTCCTGGTGAGCATCATGAGAGTATTTTTCCACTGACATGCCAACATTGTTTAGCCAAGCCAGTAGGATGTCATTTCCATCTGAAGTGATGTTCAAGCTAACATTCTTCCAGGTTACTTGTGTGATGAGAATGACAATCTCTAATACCCAACTATTACTTCTTTGATGACCCCAATTAATCCCACTTTATTGTGCTGTCGGTTGAGGAAGAGATTTTGGCCAAACTTATTCACGAACAGGCTGACCACACCTGATGATGGAGGGGAGCTGATTTGGTCAGGGAATTGTAATGTGTTCAGGGTGCCAGTGATATCTCACATGCTTTTCTCAAATATACCGTGCCATATTTTCCCTCCACCAACTACTGCGAGCAGACGAAACACCCAGTCTTAACATCCATCCGAGGTATGGTGCATTTTGTGATGAAACACTCGACCTGCAAATCACCAATCTGACAGTTTAGCTGATTATGTATGCAAAATAGAAACTCTAAAAACATTCGGAGGATGCATACGTCTGCCAAGCTAAACAATTTGTTTTGTATCTCACCGATAGGCCGGATCTGCATGCGGACCTGAACCAAAATCGAATCGGCTTGTTCTTGTCACCGAACCAACTCATCCACCAAGCTTTGTTATCTGCCCATAACCTTTTGAGATGTCATGAATATATATTGTGTGTGTATATATATATATGTATATATATATATATATATACAAGCAGCGACGCATATTGTATGCTGGAGCATGGCGTCCCTGTGTCCACTTTCCGCCGGTACTCCAAGGGCCTATGTCTGGCCATCCCCCAGGCAGATGCCTGGCCCATCCCCATCTCTTTGAGATGTTGATCAATCTGCTGCAAACACGAGGCATGTGGTCGGCCCATTGGCCTCCTCCACTCACGAGGATACCTCGCTAAGAGAATCTGGTGAGTAGGATCAGCGTCAGGTAAATGAGCCACATGTCCATACAGCCGCAGCTGATGCTCACATACTGTGCAGGTAACAAATCTCATTTCAATCTCTCTCAGCAACCGCTCGTTGGACACAAAGTCCAACCAGCGACAGCTAAGGATTCTCCAAAGAGACCTGGTACCAAAGATAATAAGTCTTCATCTCAGATCCCGGGTCAGACTCCAAGTCTCACATACATAGAGGAAGACTGGAAGCAGCAACGACCTGAAGACTTGGACTGTCATCCTCCCGCAGAGGTATCGGCAGCGCTACACCCCATGATCCAGTGAATGCATGACTCCCCAGGCTCGACCCAGACATCTGTTGACCTCTGGCTCACAGCCAGCAGAGACATGAATATCACTGCCAAGGGAAGTGAATCTCTGCATGATCTCAACATCCTCGCCTCAAACAGGTACAGACAGGATAGCAGCATCCACAATGTCATTGAAAGCCTGTATCATAGTTTTGACCCAGGAAACTCGTAATCCCAGCAGCTCCAGCTCCGACTCCTCATTCATCACCTCGAGGGCCCCCAAAAGGATATCCAGAGCCTCCACAGAGATGACTGTTATCATCTGCGACATCAAGGTCAGAGATCTGACATTCCCAATGATGCACCGCAACTTGATCTCTCCGACATCCTCCCATAATCCAGTCCATACAAGTGCTGAAAAGTGTGGGGGCCAGTCACACCCTGACAAACTCCAATTACAACTGGAAATAAGTCAGAGATAGTACCCCATCTCACAGCACTTTCAGTACCAGAGTCTAGTTCAAACATCAGATTGATCAGTTTTGGCGGAACACCACAAAGACCAAGAATCTTCCAGAGGGCATCCCGATTCACTGAATCAAACGGCTTGGAGAGATCAACATCGGCTGCTAGCAGCAACTGACAAAACTCTCGTCTCCATTCAGTGAGGACTTAAAGAGCAAGAATACGGTCAACCGTTGACCTCTTTGGTGTAAAGCCTGACTGCTCTGGATGCTGGTGCTCAAGCAGATGTTGGCGAACCCAATCAAGAATTATCCCAGCAAAGACCTTGCCCGGCACTGAGAGCAGCGTCACCCCTCAGTAGTTGTTGCAGTTTTGGCGATCATCCTTCCCTTTCCAGAGAGGGATAACAAGGCCCCTCTTCCAGTCAGTTGGAATGATGCCTGTGTTCCAAGCAGAGCACAGAACTGCATGCGATGACACGAGTACAGCATTTCCACCAGCCTTGAGAAGTTCAGCAGGGATGCCACAAATCCCAGGAGCTTTATCGCATTTCAACCGGTTCACATCAGTCTGTGTTTCCACAAAGGAAGGTGGACCGCAGTTGATTGGAGGATCAGCAATAGGGATAGTAACACGTGGTTCCTGACATCCAACTCAACAGCTGGTGGATCAGCCTGGTACAGCCGCTTAAAGTAACCAGCCCAGCGGGCCTTCACTTCAGACTCCTCTGTCAAGAGCCTACCATCCTCTGTTCTAACTGCAGTACACTGAGGGATGGGCTTGGACGAACGCAATGTGCAAATGCCCCTGTAAACAGAATGAGAATCATGACCACAGGGGAACCTCTACCCTCTCACAGATTCCTTGCACATCGGCCTCTTTTTCCACCCTTCGTGCATGTACCGTTTTACATCTCAGCTCCCTGAACAGCTCAGCTCCGCTATTCAGCCTGGCCCTGGAACTCTGGTCAATGGTATCTATTGCCCCATTGAGAGGCAAAATTCTTCTACATCCTACGATGAGTTCCAAGACATCCACCAGCAACATCAAGCACAGTGGTCTTGAAGGCACTCACAACTCTACAGTATCCCCCAAAGCTCCCAAGACCCCCCCCCCGCCAATTCCTCTCAGCCTGTTTGCAAACTCCTCAGCTACCCTCTCATCATTGAGCTTGCCACCATCCAGCCTCGCCTGGGATGGAACCATTCTCCTGAATTTAAGCTGCAACTTCAGAGTTGCGACAACAAGCTTGTGGTCAGTATTGAGGAACTGAGAACTCCGATCGACCCTGCAGTTCTGGATTATCCTCCACTGACCATCAACGAGTACATTGTCAATCTCCTTTGCCACACCACCAGCGTTGGAATCCGAAGTCCAGCAATGAGCCTGTGGGTGCTGAAACCATAAACCAGCCACCCTAAGTCCATGACTTCTTGCAAAGACAAGGAACTTAATGCTATTCTGGTTCACAGTTGCAGACCCACGGGGACCAACACATGTCTCATAACTATCCCTATCAGTTCCAATTGATGCATTGAAATCCCCCAAAACTAGAAGAGTATCTCGCCTGGGGCACTGATAAACCACAGACTCGGGCGTGGCATGGAATTCATCCTTCACGGTGAGATCACTTGCCTCAGTCGGAGCATATACAGAAAGAAGGGAAATGACACCCAAGGAGTGATGAATCCTTAGTCTCATTATACACTCGTTGACCGGTGTTACCTCAATTATCATTGAATTCAGCTTATTGGACACAGCTACAGCAACTTATTGGGCATGGTAACCATCAGAGCTACCAGACCAAAAGTCAGTGTAACCAGCTGCCATGATCTCACTGCAATCCTGTCGCCGAACCTCAGAGAGTGCTGCTATAGCAATGGCCAAACGCTTGAGCTCAGATGATAACTGAGACAGGTGATCATCCTCTCTTAGTGATAGGACATTCCAGGTACCCACCCGAAGTGACTGACTCAGGTTAACCCAAGGATACCGCCGTCTGGTGGATGACACCTTCGCACCACCCCGACACACACTATCGCTATCTGACCCTGGAAGGTTACCCTCCTGTCATCAAAGATTTGGGGTCACGAAGGCTTTGCCCCAATCCCGTCATCCAGTGAGCTGCCCTGCGAAGGGCAGCTGCGATGCCATTGTGATAGACTCCCACGGAGTGGGTCTTCAGATTTCTTTTTGCTTTTGGTATGTTTTGTGGAATAAACGGTTTTTTGGTGGCCGGAGTGCAAATCCTGCCGCCAACCTCCTAATAAACAGTAACCCAACTGCAGGAGGACGTCCGCAGACACAGTTTTGCAGTAGATATGGATGGCCGTTGGCTCACAAGGAGCTCCTCTGACCTTTGACATGTTTTGTTTTTAATCTTGCTGCATGTCCATGTCATAGACCCTCCTCACCAGGAAACTTGGTGGGGGAGACGGTTTAGTCGCCGACAACTTGACATTGAAACAGGTTAGTACAGGTTGTGTGGTACCTGTAGCAAGTCACAGATCTAATCTGACCTGCCCTGACAATGAGGTCTGCCTCATCCCACTAGAAGTAATAATAGTATAGTAGATAGTAGAAAATCGTGCAAATTATGATACAAGCATCAAATTTGGCATTTCTGTTCTCCAGGGCTTTCTGATCAAGATCTGCCCGATTGGCCATTTGAAAATCCAAATTTTGAAAAATTGAAAAAAAAAAATTCAAAAAAATTTGAAACTCACAGCTGGCTGAAATTCTTGAAGCGCAAGTGAACATCCCAGACAGAGAACAAGGGAGATGCAGTCATCATTGATGGCTCAGCACTTTATCAATGCCATAACTCCACGCACTTCAAAGATATTTGATGACCTTGCTAAAGAAGACATCATCCCAAAGGTGGAATCCTATGGTGCCAGGTACGAGAGGGTGGACGTAGTGTTTGATGTGTACAAAGAAGTCAAGTCTGAAGTCGAGGCAAGGTCGAAAGGGGGCAAGGAATCAGAAGAAGAGTGACAGGAATCCAGTAAGACCCAAGTAACTGGAGAAGCTTTCTTCGAGATGACAGCAACAAGACTGAGCTGTTTCACTTCCTTGCGGAAAAGATGTGTGAAGCACAGACTACAAGCACAGTCATGTCCACAAAAGGAGAAGATGCCATTAGCAACACAAGGAAGTCACTGGATGCTGTGTCTCCATGTTGTCATGAAGAAGCTGACACTCGAATATTTGTACACGCCAGGGATGCAACGACGGATGGTAGCAAGTCCATTAATATCAGTCAGGCTAATGACACGGACGTACTAGTCATAGCAATATCTGTACTGCCATCTTTACAGGAACTAGGTCTTGAGAACATGTGGATTGTCTTTGGCCAAGGAGCCAAGGCACGATGGATTCCAGTCCATCCAGGTAGTTTCTGCAATAGGGCCTGAGAAAGCTAGAGGGATCCCATACTTCCATGCGTTCACTGGATGTGACTGTCGTGTCTTGCCTTCTGCGCGTAAAGGGAAAAAACTGCATGGCAGCTGCACGTCTTTGCATGATGTTTCTGAAACATTCACCAATCTCAGCCAGCATCCAACATTGATTCGTGATCTTGACTTTTTGAAGTTTTTTTTTTCTTCAAAATTTGGATTTTCAAATGGCCAATCATGCAGATTTGATTAGAATCCCTGGAGAACAAAATGTGCCAAATTTGATGCTTGTATCATCATTTGCATGATTCCTCTCAAAAATTGCTGTTATCTGCCCCACTATAAAAGTCGAAACACCTCACATTCGAGGCTGGCTGGTCGTCATCTCTCTCTCCCTCTCTGTGCGTGCTCTTTCTGCTTGAGATAGTCTTGCCTGTGCACCTGGTGTCTGCTCGCCTGTACACCTGTCCTGTGGTTCCTGCCTACTTGCCCACCCCCTGTTAGCTTCACAGTTTATGGTGGAGGGAGTACATAATGGGACCCGGCACACAAGGCGCTGTGGGATCGAGCTCTTTGTGAGATGACCGGTAGGAATCACTGGGAGTGGGACCACACGGTGCGTGGAACGGTATCGCACCGTACAGGTTCCTGGAGTCTTCTCTCTGTCTAGTCCTTTTTCTGTCCATCTTGGCACCCATGAAAACCAAGGCCTTCAAGATTGGAAAACATGGAAATCGCCCACGATGAAGCCGAGTCTATGAGTCTATCACAACGCCATCACAGACAGGTCAATTGTCTCTTTGTATTCTAGCATCACTTCTCTGACCTTGCACCCTCGACTCTTTCTGTACTTT
>CM068962.1:36382459-36393632 GCA_035128595.1 Eptatretus atami | reverse complement strand
TCACACACAGTCCACAATCAACCCCCTTCTGGTTAAATTATCTAAATCCAGGATCACTGATCACCTCCACTCATTTGTTCCTCTTTTCTCCCACCTGCGGAACCAATTTCCACATTCTCTTCAATCTCATTCTTCCTTGAAGGTCTTCAAGACCGCTGTTCACCACCATCTCAGATGATGCCCAATCCAAACCATGATCTTTCTACCCTCGTTAACCCACCTCAATCCCTCCTCCTTATAAATTTCCAGTTTTCCCTCCTGTTTCCTTCTGTGTCTATTTTGTCCACCCTAGGTATCCTCTCCTACCACTCCTTCCTCCCCACACTCATTCTTTGTCCATGTCTGCCTCTATCGTTGCTTTCAACTCTGCTGATGGTGTTTCCCCCTCTCTCAACTGTTGCCTTTGTCCTGTTGTTTCCTGATCTATTCAGTGTACTAATTCTAGCTCTTCCACGAGCCTTGACCATGTATACAAAAAAATAATAATTACAATATCTTCCCATGAGTGTGAGACATGAAAGAAACTGTGCGACATTTCTGTTTTTCTTCCTCTTTCAGTTATGGTAAAAAGCAAAGAAAAACTAAGATCTCTGAAATGCTAAAATTGAAGAGATAGCATTAATTTCAGGATTTATCCATTTTTGTTCACAAAATCAATATGAATGATAAACATACGTGATATTAATGTTTCAATAATCACATTTGAAAATCTTTACCAACAGCTTCATAACTTGTTTCCTTTAGTTGCTATTTACATCATTTTGCAGGTAAAGAGGTGAATGTTCTGCTTGGAGCAAAGTTGCTCAGTTTTTAAGCCTTCACTGACAAAGTCGCTGGAGGCGTGTTTTCGGGTTGTCCCTCCGTCCTTCCGTCCGTGCTAATTTTCTCTGTTTTCTCTGCAACCTCTTATCCGATTTAAACAACATTTTCGCCATAGGTGTGACTACTCATGCCGACTGTTTTCATGATATTTCTGACATCATAGGTCATGTGGTGTGGCAGCCATGTTGGAAAATAGGAAAACCTTTGGACCACTGTATCTCTGAAACCACTCCATGGAAAAAATTGGAACTATCACATGTCAAGTACAGTACTCCCAATGGGAAACAAGTGTAATTGTTTTTTGATGATGTCATAGGTGGCTTCGTTGTAGCGTCATAATTGCAAATGTCAAATGCTTTATCCGATCAGTATGAAAAAATTTGAGGGTCATCTTGAGCTAAATTGTATTGGGGGGGGGGGGGGGAGGGGGTAATGATGACATCATCAGTCACGTGGTTCGGCAACCTTAATTTTTTTGATATAAAATATCTCCGAAATGGCTGAACAGATCGAGGCAAAACTTTACAGGAACAGTATGATTGCCTGTCAAATTATTTAATATTTTACAAATTTGATGAAATGCAGCCAGAATTATTTAATATTTTGAATCTAGGTTCAGGGATTGAAGTCAAACTTGGTACAAGTATGTATCATGATGATATAATGTGGGTGGAGGCATATCTGGTGACATCGAAGAGTGCCCTTCTCGTTGTTGTTCCTTAACACTTTGATCATACTTTGCTGTGAACCATCATGATTATCAAGTCCACCTGATAAACAATTAGTTCAATATGTCACCAATAAATTACAGCAATTATAAATGAAAATGATAACATAACAAAAAAGCAGCTCAAAAGGTTACGATATCTATTCCTTGTTAATCGTATTGCATTATGAGTGGGCACGCTTACAGACTATGCCTGGTGTTGGTTCAATGTTAGGTGGTGGGGCTTGGGGATCCTAGGATCCTGAGTCAAATCCACTTGGCTGTTGATTAATACCAGGTGGATTGACTCTGCCTGTCATCCTTCTGAGATCGGCAAAATGAGTCCAGCATGCTGGTATCTGGTGTCTGAGTGGTGACCCATCCAGGATTGTGCCCAATAGCCAAGGAGACTGCTTATGCTTCAGTCACATTTGGCTCGGCGGCCGTAGGGTCTAAAAAATCTATGGCCACTAGCAATTATAGGGCGGCCGCAGTATTTCCACGGTCACACAATGTAGCAGTCGCATATGTTTTTATTTTTTTGGTAGCCGCACGGGTATTTAAAATTGTGGAGACCGAAAATGTGGGGGTGCCGTACGGTCTTTGATTTGATGTCGCACGGTGACCTTAGGGCGTCCCTGCGGTGGCCATAGAATTTCAAGGCAGACGGAAGTAGCCTCAAGGTGCCGCAAGGCGTCCGCAGGGGGCCTAAGGCGAACGTGCAAATAGTGCGGCTGCCATAATTTTTGGGGGTTGGCAAAATTCATTTTTCATTGATAAGCCTACGGAAAACGCACGAATAACGCAAGCCCACCGTACGCCCTACGTACGGTCGACGTGGAACACATCTACGTCATGGCTATGGCTTGTCGAATTGCATGGCCAACCTGAAATGAAAAAAAGTATAACTCCACGCTTATTATAACTAATTCACGGAGACCCTACGGCCTGTAAAAGATAGCCATACGCCCTCGGGCCACCCTGAGGCCACCTCAGAAACTCCTGCGGCCGCCGCACGTTTGTCAATCAGGGGGGGGGGGGTGTACAGCCGCCGTATCCTAGCCGTAGAGCAAATGTGACTGATCATTAGGCAGCACCAACGCTCTGCACAGAGTATGGTCCCAATGGATGGATGGATGCTTGCAGACGCAAGCAGAAGTTTGGGTGCATCCTACTTATGCTTAATAACACAAGCTTTACATATTTTTTAATGCGATTTTCTTGCATTCTGCAATCAGCGAAATAAATCAAGTGAATCAATAACTATGGGCCATGAGGTATTGCGGTCTATCTTGCTGAGAAACTAACTTTCATTGGAAACCTCTGGGAAATACATGAATATATGATTTTCCAAACAAATTAAATGTGCTGAATCTAAATATGAATGTTGGCAGTGTGGCAATGTGGCACATAGATATAGGCCTTGATTTTACTATTGAAGAAGCAAATTCACCAAGCTTGTATTGCAGGTATGGATGATCCTGTCATACTTGAAAACATGCTTTTATGAATGAATTAAATGCACTGAATCCAAAAATGAATGTTGTCAGCACAACAACATGGCACACATTCCTCCATTTTGCCATTGAATGTGCATTTGTCTTTCACCAACTTTGTATACTACAGGAGACCTTCCTATATAACACACTTCTATTATATCTTTGTCATTATTATTCATTCCAGTAGGCATGATCAATGGTACTTCAGTACTCGGAGCCAGAACACTCCTGCATGTAGGGTCAAAATCACTTCAAAAGTGTCTGTCAGCTCGGCTTCAAATGAATTTCCAGGTGTAGGAGACTTTGTGATGAATACAATAAGAACATAAATTCATCATTTATTGATGAACATACGGTATATCTTGATACTGTGTCAAAACATTCATGAAGAATGACGATCAGTTAACTGGGGCCAGAACTCAATAATAGTGTAGGTCTCTCATTATTGAGAATTGGAGATAATTGGAAAATTTCCTGAATGAAAGCTTTAAAATACTCATGAAAACCACTACCTGGTCTACACACACCGTCTGCAAAACGGAAAGTAATGATATCGAGGTTTAAACATGTCAAATATTGCTAGAGCAGGGTTTTTAACCAGGAGTACCCTACCCCTTGGGGTATGGAACTAAATGCTGGGCGGGATGATCGATCTCTGAATATTGTATATATTTGATTTAATTTTATAGTTGGTTAGAATGTTAGATTATAACTCGCACTGTTATTAAATCTTTTAAAACCACACATTAAGGGTGAATTATAACTGCCTGTTATAATCTGAAATAGGTGAATCAGTTATATTGTAAAATACTTGTAGCTGTTGTATATTTGTAATTCTCGGTTATTTTTTTTTTTTTTTTGTAAAATCTGTATATATGATAAATGCTTTGATTGCTTCATGCTCTTATCCTAGCTATCCATATCTAAAATAATTCAACTATTGACATCTTGGAATTCATACTGTCAACTAATAGGATGTGATGATGGTGATTTCGACAGTCAAGCGAAGGGGGTATGGGACCATGTTGGGCAATCCATTGGGGGTCTGGAATCATCAAAAGGTTAAGAACCCCTGACTTAAAGAGTGAGGCAACTTATTGTTCCTCATCGGAATTGTCATCTCAGTTTTGAGTGCCATTACAGTGCTGCGTGAAACACCAAGTCCGAGGTTGCTCACCAGGTCCACTATTTTGGACGATCCCGTCAAATGATTGAGAGTCAGGCCCACTACATGTGACTTCATCATCCACGTGTTTGTACTTTATAACAAATATGTTTTACTTGTCTTGTCGGTTTGGTGTTTTCCGCGAAATGCCACGATAATAAATATTTATTCACGTTACCCTAACTAGTGGGGCAACTTAGCATAACAATTGTGCATTTTGTGAGGAAAGCACCAAATTTGGCACACTCACTAGTACCTATATATCATGAACAGATTGGATATTGCGCCATCTCAAAATTTTTGATGGCAAAGTGGAAAATGGTAGCCACAGACCATCAGCGGCTGATTTTGAGATGGCCCATATCCAAATCGGGTCATAATATGTTGGGCTTACTAGTGCTGCCAAAATTTGCGTGGTTTCCTCACAAAATGCACAATTGTTATGACTATATTTAGCTAATGATTGTCCCCACTAAACGGCATTTGTCAAGAAAAAAGCCCTTGGTGAGGGCTTTTACCATTTCATATGAGGGTAACATTACCCTTCAGTGTTGTGGTACCCTATTGTTTTTGTTCAATTATTTGTTCGTCGCTTCGCTGATTGTGAGGGTTTATATTCATGGGTTGGGGGGCGGTCAAAAACCAACAACACAACAACAAAACAGACAAAAAAAAGCAACAAACAAAAAAAATTTATTGCATTTTAATTGAACATTTTTTTGCATTTTATGCCCATTTGGATGTTGTGTAGTAAGTTAGTATTGTTATCATCAGGCATGACGAAGCTGATGTGCCTCACTACCTGGGTTAGATTTCCTTGTATGTCAGGTAGAGTGATTGAGGCCTGAATCCGAATGATCTGAGATTGGCCGTGGGAGAAAGGGGAAGATTTTATGTCGATTCATGCATGGATTCCATGACCTTGTGATTGGTCTATCGTTTAGTGGATCGGAGGTGCCCCATGTATATATATGCAGTGCATGTTGGCCGACTTCTAAGCAAGATGAAAATGACCTGGGGGCGAATTGACAATGTGAAACAGATTAGAAAAGCGATGTGTTAAGGTTTTAAGAAATTGTGTCATGATTCCAGACTCGTTGCAGAATCAGACGTTGAAGGGAAATCAGGTGCGATGGGGTGGTGAATAGAGGAGCAAAGATTGGTGAGACTCGAATATTTGAAGTTTAAACACAGAATTGATGAAATGGCCTTCTTCATGAGTTGGGTCAGCGTGGTCCATTTGTTAAGTGAGGGGAAGGGATGGAGGAGGAGCACACAACCAGAGACAAACTTAACAGGTACCCTGGGTTTTTATAGGAAGTAAGACAAATTTGAAAGTTCAGTTCTTGATTGTGGCCAGATCTTGGTTTCTGGCTTACCTGATGGTTGGGACACGCACTTGTTGTGGGCTTTCTGGGATGGATTATAAATCACAATCTGTATTAGATTTTTAGTTATTTCGGTACCACTTCGTTTGTCTCTCAACTGTATTACCTGAATTTTGAGATCATTGACTGAGCTGCAAGCCATCATTCCTGGTATTTCACATGCAAGACCAGAGCATCAATTTGCCCGCTTCATAGAAGACGTTAGCTGAAGTACCCATCTGCTAGCACCGGATCTGTTGTGAGACATTAATAATTCTCTGGCAATAACAACCCATAGTGGCAAACCTAATGTAGAATTTTGAATTGAACTAAATGGCTCTTAGTTCGTTTAAGGTCTGTTGTATCGGAACTTTAAAAATATATAATTTATTCGTGCAGATTAGGTAGTTTCACCAAGTTACCTGGCAAAATTGCCAAATTTCTGCCAGGCTTTCAGTTGTCACATCAAGCTTGAACACACTTCCTGAAAGATGATCCCAAAAAGTTGCCTGGCTGAACCTGAACCGCCACAAGATGGATCCACAAGCAAGGTACCAATAATTGGGGCCATGAAGTGTAACATAGTCAAGTAGTAGTCGTTAGAGTTTTCGAGTAACATCTTTGTGCCAAATATTGGCTGATGATAAGCCATTTTAAGAGTGCCTATCCGTCTCATAGTAAGGTACAAATTTCAATTCACCTTCCGGTTCTGGGTTTGGAAGCATTGCAGGTTCCTTTGGGGTCTCCCTGTGACGATCTCAAAGTAAGTTGCCCGGGTCGTTATCGGTCCCGTTTTTAACTGTTTATTTTCTCACCTGCATGTAACTGTGTGATTCCTTGTTCGGTTTTGTTTCAAAATCGTGCTATTTTGTGAGATTTCGTGAAACTTGTTTCTTAATGGTGATGCTTGAGCCTATCCTTGAGGCTTGAGGCCTACCCTTGTTCCCCTCGGTGTACGATCGTGCTTTATTGTTTTTCTCCCATTATCTTCAATTTCTAAATCTTCCCACTTTCTTAACGCCGCCCATCCCCTCCCACTTAATCAATCTATTTATTACTGCTAACAACAACAAAAAAAAAAACGCTACCTTTCTCCCGATTTCTTGTCTTCTTCTTCTTCTTCTTCTCTTCTTCTTCTTCTTCTTCATCTCCTCTTCTTCTTCCTCCTCTCTTCTTCCTCAATTTTTTCTACAGACACTTCCATGGCCAATCTGTTGAAAACTCTCTCAACATTAATATTAATAAACAAAAACGATCTCTTATAATGCTTCATCTCCTCTTCTCAACATGGTTGGTCACTCTTTACTGGTATTCAGAATGCACTACTCTTCTGCTATTTAACAGACTGCTCTCAATTTGACCTCTCTCATACCTTGCCTAAAAAAATTCAACTGTTACAGCGTTTCTTCTCCATTCTCTGAATTGCGCCTTTATTGCATCCCCTTAGTCCATGAGCAAGACCCGAATTTTGGGGATATCGGTACCACCCGGGTGACTAATTCTCTTAGGGGTTTTTAGCTTGCTACATTGTCTCTAGTTTATGTCTTTGATAATGATAGCCCCTTGCACACTGGAGCTTAATGTCGTTATCACTCTGAATAGACAACCCTACCGAATTAAAGAAAAATTTTAAAATGTTCAAATTTGGGGACGGAATGCCTAAATGTCACTAAAATGAATATAGTAATTGTCACATTTAATACAAGGTCCTGTAAATACACACTAAGCATGCCATGGGCTGTGTACTTACTATTATTGGCAAATTACTCCTCCTCAAATGATTCTACGTCAGACGCGGGAATCTTGCTGTTGTGCTACCGGCTCTTCTTCAATAGCCTTGTTCTGGATGTCTGTAACCTGCACATTCCGTACACTTCAGGCCATGCTGAGGCAAGTGCACTTAGGATTCGCATGGACCGCACACACTCTGCAGACAGTAGCTGCATAACAGCAATCTGCGTGCTGAAGTGAGCCGCAGATCAGTTGACAGCAGCTTGCCTTACCTCACTGTCATCCAGCCGCAGTCTGTTGGCGTAGCGCCAACACAATGGCTGGCTGTCTGCAGACTTCTCCTCCCAGAATCGCAGTCCTGGTAGTTTGCACGTAGTGCCATGCACATGAAGAGGCAGTCCTCACAAGCGAGGAGTTGACTTGACTTCCACCATCTCCACGTCTCGCACAAACAGCGTCTACCGAGCTTGTCACCTCGTTGTTGTGGGTACGATAGCAGGTTACATGTGGCAGGTGATTTCCTGTAGCTTCTCAAAAATAGTTCAGGCAGACACTTCCCAAATGAAGCGCCCAAGTTTCGTGGAAAGCATCTGGTATTGTTCTTGTCCATTTCACCTGCTTGAGTGTCGTCTCTATCGCCCCGGCCAGCGAATGCACTTGACGGTATCATAGGCCTGTAAAGGCATTGCATACAATCATGATCCACACACCGCTTGCCTCCAGTGTACGGCTCAGTGTTGGTGATATCCAGACATCCGTGTACCGTTCTTCTTCCCACACCTGGAACATAGTGGGATGGGATCTTGTGGCACAGCCCAGACACAGGACCATGACTCTGTATTCCTCTGCAGTGATGATGACAGACTTGTACCAGTTCTGCTGCATGAACGTGCATGGAGAAGGAGCGTGTGTTGCTCTTCTTGACCTTGACTTTAGCTCAGGAGCCTCTTCCCACTGCTCTTTGGTGAAATCTGGAAGCAGAGCTGCTCACATTGGACATAACAGCTCCTTGCCCTCGAGCTTGTCCCTGTGTGTTTTTTTCCAGTCTTCTTACAGGAACTTGATGAGACTTGCCTTGGTTGAGAACTACCGGAGAATACTTTCTCCACTGGACCACAGCAAGACCAAGTCCTGCCGAACGGATGTGGCAAAGACGTTGAGCTCTTTCAGAGGAGTTTGACACTCACACTCTCCTGTCAGCAGAGGTCATCTTCTGCAGCCCTGAGCAATGTGTTCCAGGAGTCCAAATCCAAACCCCTAATATTGGGGAAACTTGAAACTATACATCAGATAACTTCTTGTTAGAGAATCAAATTAGCTACAGAGCTGGTTAGAAAATATATTTTTCAATTCTCCGTATTTTAGGAGATTTATTCCAGATTTATTGAGGAAAATACCGCAAAATTAAATTTTTTTAGAGGTAAAATCCCACAAATATGAGGGAAATTGAAAAACCTATGAAACAATCTGGTAGAGAATCACAACTTCTACATTAGTGTCCAAAGTCTCGCGTTGATCGTGTGATTGATTTTAAAGAAAAGGAGGAAAAACCCAGAGGTCACGCTGAAAATCTGTTTTTATGGGTAGCACCCCCATGCATCACAAAATCAGACTTAAGCTACCAGTGCGGGAAGGCTATCATATCTTAATGTATTTACAGTCACTCTATAAACCATTTTAGTACCATTTCGTGTTTAGCACCCCAGGGTGGTCCGATATCTGGCCTGCTCATGGACTAGAAATGATTTGTTAGTTATTGAATGTAAGTTTTGGACAGATCCAGATGAATTTTGAGAACAGGTTCAGGGTGTGTGCAAAGCCAAACTGATTAGATTTTTGATGAAATATCCGGATCCGGCGATCCGAAACAATACTAGAATTGAAAGTGATTCTTCAACCATTGAGAGATGGGGCCAAAAAAACAAAAGTTGCCGACAGATTTCGGTAAATAAACCTTGAGTGGACACGTTTGATGTGTAAGAAGGAAGACATATGTATCAATTTGGTTGAAGATCCGGATTCCGACTCTAGGAATTTTAAAAGTGCATTTTTCACCATTGAGA
This sequence comes from Eptatretus atami, assembly GCA_035128595.1. Lineage (NCBI taxonomy): Eukaryota > Metazoa > Chordata > Myxini > Myxiniformes > Myxinidae > Eptatretus > Eptatretus atami. The sequence continues at coordinate 36,384,279 of CM068962.1, read as the reverse complement.
GATGGGCTAAAAAAAATTATCATATAGCACGATATCTCAAAAATCGTGACGGATTCGAATGAATTACTTGGTGGCATGTTGGTTGTGTCACAAAGACAATTGATTCAGATTTTGAGTAAAGCTCAAATCGGACCGGATCGAGAATTATTATTTTTTTAAAGTGATTTCTTTACACTTGATCGGGGCAAAAACGATATTTTACTGTATGGCATATATTTCAAAAATGTACAGGGCACCGATATGGTTCTCGTAGATCAGGCATTACGTGCGCGGGGTATGCGCTATACGAGATGCTCCTTCTAGTTCTTGGAAATGTTTTGCCAAGAAGAATTAGCGAAAGTAAGAACATCTTTACCCAGTTCTGAAAAATATATGGTTTTTTATTTTTTAGAGCAAGTATACTTTTTAGAGCAATAACTGAAGGACTGGTAAATAGCTAGGATGCTATAAAGTGCTTGTAATTTGGTTGTTATCTCCCATTATTGTTTTTCAGAAGGTTGAAACGGAATTCCGCTCCGTCCCAGGTCTCAAATTACTGTGTGTTGGTGTGTGTGTGTGTGTTGTGTGTGTGTGTGTGGTCATGTGCGTGCGCGCGCTCCGGTGTGCACGTACAAGCACGACATGTAGTGATGTGGATGTATAATCATGATTCATGTCTTGTTGTATATAATAGATGTATAATAAGCATATCTGTATTGTATATGTTGACATGTATTCTCACATCCAAATGTGCGGAGAATTAGTGTATTATTTATTTAATCGATATATTTTCAGTAAAAACAAATGCTCAGGTCAACCAGCAAACAGTGTTGTGTTGTGTGTGTGGTGTGTGTGTGTGTGTATATTATATATATATATGTAAGAAGAAGACGGTTTTACCAACAAAGTCAAAACTTAGATCTACTCCACTAATTTTGAGCAATAAGCAAGAGCAGATCCGGTCTCAGGTACGTCTTCACCAGCTTCACAGCTGGCTTCCTCAGGCCAAATGGACCTCGAGCCTCAGCACGGTTTTCGGGTTTTCATTTCAATACGACCACTCACTTGTACGGTCACGTTCTGTCGCTCGAGGTTCAAATTGGAGGAGTGCTTATTCTTAATTCTATTTTGCAACCTCAAGCAAAATAAATATCAAATTGCATAATCTCATGGGCTGCTGCTGCCTCTTTTTTGTTTTTATTGGTTGGGGGATTGTGGATCATGGAAAAGGATTGGAGACTCAAATATTGGAAGCAACACAGAATTGGAGGTTATATCGGCCTTCCACGAGTAGTCGACTGTGATGCCATTTGAGTGAGGGAAAAGGGATGAGACTGGAGCCATACACCAGAGACAGTATTTTGAGAAGTACTACCAAGTTTATAGAGAAGTTGACAAGTTTGAAAGTTCAGTGTTGAAGTTGCCAGATGGTGTTTTCTAGCTCTTCCTGTTAAGGACACTACTGGTTGTGGGAACTTTGATGGAATGGTTATAAAATCCACAACTGCTTATAAATAAGATTTAACAGTTTCAGTGGCCACTTAGTTATTGCCTCTGAGCTTGTATGTGCCTGGTTTTGACTCTGACTAAGCTATAAGCGAATTATCTTGGACCATTATCTCAATATATAATGAAGAAAGTTTGTTTGTTTACTTGATTACATTCGGAGCCCTGCAGGAAACCAGTGGCAACCAAACTTTTCATGGCGTCCTCTTTCATCCCGAAGGAAAGTCTCTGGGCTAATGCTTGGATAAAAAAATTGAAAAGTTATAAAAAAAAATTAAATCAGATTAATTAGGCTTTCAGCCCGATCGGATCGTGTGCTTATAAGCACTACCTGG